>JAWQUT010000151.1:1145829-1181909 GCA_033807755.1 Ellobium chinense | reverse complement strand
TTTCCCAGAAAATCCGTAATTTATTTTTCTTTTATCTCAGCAGCATTTATTGCGGTGGACAGCTAATCCCTCCTCTCCTCGCCTTTCCTATCAACCCCCACCCCTCTAAAAAAAAAAGCTCCTCCAGATCGAAGATTAGATAACTGTGGCAAAAACAAAAAGTTCGAACAATTTCCCACCGATTCACAACATTATTTCTTGTACAGTCTACTCCGTTTAAGGGCGATCCCAGATAGCAGTAACTCCAAGTTAAACACAAATTAAGATTTTCCACATAAGAAAATGCTGTTTTTTTTCTATGACAGTCACTGAATAGCTACAATTCCTTTTAATCGCAATTTTTTTCTGCATTCCTGATGAGTTGCAATTAAGCAGAGCTGACTTGCCTACATTCACCCAAGAGAGTGCAAAATGATCAGTAGATGAAAAAGCCAACAGGAAAAGGTGAAGAAAAGAAAAATGCAACAGACAATGAGAAATACTCAAGAACATCAAGTCTCCTTTCTTAAATTTATTTTCAAATTTCGTGGTGAGTGACTTCCAGTGAAAAGATTTAAAAACAAACAAACAAACAATAATAATAATAACAACAAAACAAAACAAAACAAAGAAGATTAAGTTACACCCATTTGTACAAGTATAAATGAAACTGCCACAACATTAAGTGCACCAGTTCTGTCTTAAGTCAGGTCCAATCATTCTGCTGAATAATGACTACTGATCCACCAGTCAATCAAACACCCTATAAGTCAATCAGAAAATCAGTCTGGCAAGCAACTGACAGAATGACTGACTGTTAACCAGTTGTCAGTTGATCTGGCAAGCAAGCAACCAAAACAACATAGGCAATCAATCAACCAATCAATCAAGCAACCAACCAAGCAAGCAAGCAACCAACCAACCTACCATCATTCAAACAATGAAACTTTCAAAAAGCATCAAACACAATTCCATCCAATCTGCAGGCATTGATAAATGCTTTTCAGCTCATACAAAAGTCAAACCGAGGGTTACAGAGATGGGCACTAGTATTGAAGGTGTGCTTATGTCTTTATGGACACAATGCAGACCCCAACAGTCAACTACAAGTCATCCAAGCTAACATAAAAAGCTGTATATTTTCTCTTAACCCATTCACTACATGTTTTTCAAAAGCAGATATCACCAAAATACCATGAGTTCATTAGCCCGCATCTAGGGTTGTCTGAATGAAGTGTCTCAGCACAATTACAGCTGCACTGCACCCTATACCTAGTTCTTACATAGGAATAAGACAAAGAGGTAAGTTGGAAAAGGCAGAGGGAAAGGCTCTCTCCAGGATGTACACATTTATCCACAGGCTGTTTGGACCAGTGCGTAAGGATATACATGTACATAACATGTAACGAAAGGGATGTCACATTGTATATACAACTTTATATGTCACCACTGGTTAAGAGTTCTTCTATGTCCTGCATCCCATATACTTTCCATTCTCCTTGTGTCTACAGTCTACACCCATAAACAATGACCATCTATCAAGGAATGTAATATTGAGGGCAACACCGAAGATAACATTGCACACAGAAATAAACACTTCCTCTCTTCCTTGTCACAAAAGAACCTGGTGTTTTCTTTCACAGCTGATATATACACAAGCTCACAAGGTACACTGCGTTTTACATCCATTCTGAAACAGCTTTCCTTCCATTGACTTCTTATACTGTTTCTCTTACAACAACTGGTCACCTCTAAGATAAAATGACTAATGACTATCTATACTGAAAACCACACACATACAAACACACTATCAAATTTTATCATTGTGATATACTAGTTGCTGATACATGCAAATCCCACATAACAAGGAAGAAAAGTTGATAAACTTTACATACATATGTATTTTACATATTAATTGTATATCGGTGTAATAACACAGATGAAATTATCGTAAGTTTGCTCATTATACTGAAAGATTAACTGTGGAAAGCTTAACTTGTTCCTTGAGAGCCTATTAATCTTAAGTGCCAGTTTGGCAAACTCAAATTATTACAGATTTGGGAGTCTTGACATTTCATATAACCTTTTCAACACTAATTTATTCCCATTTAGACATAACAATCTTTGTTATGTTAAACATTTCTTCTTATGTATTTAAGTAATGGGGCGGCAAAACCTTAATGACATTTTTCTCAACCAGGTGCCAGTGGCAGATGATACAATTAGGCTCTCAGGGGGTCAACTATGAAAACAAAACAAAAGACACTAAGTCTGAGAGAAAAAGCTTGTCTAACACACGGATGGACATTAACATGATAACAATATGGATAATTACAAAAGTATTTTCTCATGAAACTCTGTAGTTCAGACAATGTCATCATGCTGCTATAAAGTTTTGCAGATCCACAAATTTAAAAGTCCTAGACTAGAATAGTACTGCGATATGCACATAAACACAGAAAACTCTAAGCTTCATCAAGCATGATAACTGATACTGGATGATGAGCAGGATTTTCTAAAAATTGGATGAACGCTTGCTAAGAATATTCTTGTTTTCAAAACACAGCACAACAGGATACAAATTTCACACGATGATCTACCAAAGATATTTGTGGGGAACCGTAAACAAATTTACAACCAATGACAAAAACATTCCAGTTTTTGCTGCAGACTCTTTTAAAAAAGCAACTGGCAAGACAGAAAAAAAAAAACTTGCTTTCCCCAAAAGTTGAAACCAGTGCTATCCGTGAAAATAATTGGATCTAAAGTTTCATTTTCTATGGTATTACTATGGAATCAACAACTTCACCTACCATTGGTATCAATTTTTCCTATTTGATACAGCTTGTGACCTCATATATAGTAAATAAAACTTATCACTGATCTCTATGAAATGCATGACCTCTGAAAATGATATGTAACAAATCGGCAGTTGAAGGATTCTAGATAAATAAGAATACTACAACAGAAAGTAATAATGACACAGTAATGGAACTCGTGGATCAATCCAAAAATCACAAAAAAATCATGGCAAGACTGTGTAATCACCGGCATAAACTCTACCAGTGCTCTCTGATATCACCCAGATTGCAAGATATCTCGTCAATGAGTTTCAGGAGGTAATGTAAAATGTACTTACGATGACATTCACAGTGTTTCTTCAATCAGTAAGTTGAGATTTCCACTGGCTGTCCAGATCAACTTTGAAATGGCAACCAAGTGTTAATTTGCAGTGCGTTCAGGTATAAGCCCAGCTCTAAAGAACATTATTGCTCTCTATTGCTGTCAGTACCAAGCATATACTGTAGGAACGGCATCTTATACTTGTCACTTGCACTGGCAATCTCATTCACAGAATGAGGAATTAACTTAGTTTGGTAATACTGGAAAGGAAACACATGACACTGTGTAAATTTTATTTATGAAATATCCCTTGAGATTTCTTCTTAAAGCCAACAACACCGAGTCAAATGTCAAGAGAAAAATTAAGTACCAACTTTGAACTCTCCCTGCATGACCACTACTAAGAAAGTTGAAGATTTATAAGCAGTATTGTAATGCCATATGAATGCTCTTCACAAGTAATCACAGCTGATGTCATGCTAATGACTCATCATAGTCATAATCAGACTGCCTAACTCAGAGTAAGGCAGTTTGCATTTTTTGTTATTACTGGCTTCTCGCGCACCCTATTCCATCCAATAAAATTCAAGGAAAAATCTTTTGATCACAAGTTAAAATATCTAGGGGCTCGCAAACACTTTGCCTATCTCCTCTATCTAGACAAACCATAAATCAGTTTTGTTTGTTCTCGTGTAAAGTGCTGAAAATGAGTTAGGCAATCCGGTTAAGACTGTGACGAACTGCATCTTACTAGCTTTATATTAGACATACAAGATAGTTCACCTTTCTGAATCTATCACCCAGGACAGACAATCCCATATTTGTCATAACTTCACAGTCAGGCTCAAAAGCATAAATGAATGATAAATGCTTATAGCTACTAATTTTGATTGGAAAACAAAGCTGTGAAGTAAAGAAAAAGTATTTTACGCAGCGCCGGCCTAATTCAGCCATGCAGAAAGTTTTTATTCACTTCTCCAGTAACAGTCGGGTGCAAACAGCTCTTCATGTTCAAATGAAACAATACTTATCACTGACACACTAATACAATAACAAGGTGGCTCCCTGTTTGGAGCTGGGTAAGCGGGATGAGCTCCGCCCTTGATTCTAGAAATAGGTCGAGGGTTAGTAGAACTACTAAAAAGCATGATTAAATATTTAGATTTTTGTAACAACTAACCAACCTTTAAATAAAGAAAGGAAAAAAAAAACAACTTAAAATGGAAGTTCTAACAACGCTAACAAAGGTACCACAAAATTAAGGAGCTCGGGCCAAAACAAAACAAAAAAAACAACTTATCACTGACAAAGAAATGCCAACATCAGCAGTTCAGGTATTTACTTCAGTGATGGAAAATGAAAAAGTCTTTAAATTTAAGAAGATGAAATTGCCTAGACAAAACATTTTGCTTCCATGGTCAAAATTCCCCATCTCTAATTGGGTTTTACCTAGGAGGAATATCTACATCATCCCACAATACTCCCCCATTCCAGCAGAAAACGGTGAATATTCCAGAAAACATTCAAACCTTGACAAAGCACTCAAATCTGCAACATAAGGCTAATTGATAATCTCACAGCCAATATCAACTCACTCAGGATGGTCTCCGAAAGAACATCAACATTATGCCCTATGAAACATGATTCAGGTACGAAGATACCAAATGGCATAAAGGGTATGCAATTTTAAATAGTCCCTTCAAAGTCATAAAATGGCCATGGGGAGAGGAAATAAAGGCTCCATTTAACTTTGAAAGGCTGCGAATACTTGGAAAATGACTGTAGACTTCCATTATTGTATGTTTTACAGCTCATTTATAAGACTTCTGGTTGTTATTAGGGGTGTAAAATTATTGCGTTCACGAAGTGAAAAAGCCTTAAAATTTAGGTCATCTTATTCCTGTCCAAAATGCTCAAAATCTAATAGGTCGTGGTGTATGTTTCTGTGCATCAAAATTTTGATACCGAACAAAAGAAAGTCTGTGGAAAATATTTCAGACTCATTAAATTCCACACCAATAGGGTTGGGGTGGGTGAAAATGCTAATAATACTGCTATATTTGTACCATCATGAATGTCTGTGCAGTCAGTTTTGTTTCCAATCCTCCATGGTTGAATCAAGGATCATTAAGTAAGTTCACAGGAGCTGACACTAACCAAATTATGTAAGCACTTATGTTATTCTCAAAGCTAGTCATCCTGAGTTGAGTCATGCAAATTATTTTTACTAAGCATATATGTGGCACTGGAAAAGACACTCTCTTACTCCGAGTGAGCGGCAACAAAAGATCTTCAGAAGAAGATATCCTAAGACCCTTAACTTCCTGACACTCCGAAAGGGTTGGGACCACACTTTGGTCATGACTTCCAGGTGTCTTTCTGTTCACTATTCTCTATTGCCTGGAGAGGAATTCAAACTTGCACCCTCCCATTTCACACTGTGTAAGTGTGAAACAAAGTGTTTGGCGTATGCCTAATGAAGATTTAAAACTTGAACTTAATTTCTCTAGTCAGCCTACAGATGATATAACTCACTTTCTTTGAGAGTCTGACAAGACACCCTTAGAGTGTCCCTAACAGTGCTCCTGAACTCTTCCCAGTGCTGATCCAATGACTGGAAACTGGCTCTGAATACAGGGCTGTCACAGAATGTTAAGAATTTATTTCCATGATTTTTTTCTGTCCTGCCGGTTGGTCTACGATTTTTTTTTCCATGAAATAACTCAGTAAAAACCATCACAGGACAACTTTTTGTTGCATGAAATTTACCTGGAGCTCAACAACTACGCTCTCTGCTCGACACATAGAAAAGTAGTTCCAAACAAAATGATGAATGACTAATCCGCTTTTTTAAACCTTTTCATGAACTTTTTTTTCATAGTTGTCATTTTTTGCGGATTCCAGCTATTTTCCAAACCTGGAAACACCAGTGAAAATGTGTTCATGATTTTCTTCCAGATAAACCAAGTTTGTGGTAACTCTGCCTGATGTGTTCAAACTTGTAATGTGTGTATCTACTATTACTGCAGTTCACCAAGCAGAATTGATACCACAGAGAGATAAAGCCATACTATGTGTCAATAAGGATAAAGAAATAATTTGTTCACACACACTCACCTCCACATTCCTGCTGATCTCCTAAACATTCCACCTCACAGTCATAACTTCAAAACTATCTACCACTAAATCATAAAACTGCTCTACACACTGAACATTTCTAGGAATCAGAACAAAAAAAAAACAAACTGAAGGACAAATCCACATAAAGCCACAGGTGTCTTGTCTAATGCCTGCATATGATATACACATATCAATTCAGGCCAAAAATGCATATAATAGTCAATCATTTATATCGAACTTCTCATTCTCCACATCAGGTAGTAGAATACCCAGCAACTGCATCTTATCACTTAACCAATCAATAAGCTTATCCTTAAAAAACAGATCACTTTATTCAGACCAGCAAAACATAACAAAACAAAATCTTATGGGTTTCACTTCAAGGTGATGAAAAAGATCACCATAATACACCCGAACATGAAAACATATTGCACATACTTAGTCAACATCAAAGATACGTTATTAAAAAATCTTCATTTTACTCTTGAAAATTTGTCTTCACACGACAGAATAGTTGTCAATAAATTAATAAACACATTTGTACAACATGCATGTTTACTTAGGTAGCAGTTATTGAGAAGTACGAGTTAGTGATAACTGACTAACATTTTGATTAACAAAACAAATACATATTAAAAAAAGCAACCAAGAATCTAACAATGAATGAACAGAAATGGCAGAGCCAACACTTGAGTAATTTAGAATTCATAAAGTTGCCTGGTTATCACAAATTTCATGTTTTCTTCTCTTCAACAAATGACAACATGAAACATATGCTGTAATTTTGTGAAACACCTAGCACTACAAGTAAATGCAAAATATAGGAGCATGCATAATAATGTTCATATGACTGATCAAAATCAGCCTCTTACAACAATACAACCATGCTGCCCTCAAATGGATCTGATGGACAGCTTAGGTTCAACAATCCCAATCTCAAATTAGCAATTGACTCTCAATGCATTCTTCGGGACTTTCATTGAGAACCTGAAGGTTTGCCGGCATCCAAAGAAAAGCATGCAGGTAAGCTCTGACATGATTTTCCAGATAAAGTTTGAAGCAAAAGTAAAGGAAGAAATGATGTTCAGCTCTTGTGCAGACATAGCTGATGCTGAATGTACAGAGCTGAGGTGTATTAGAATTAGGGAGGAGGAATGAAGAGCAAAATTGGAAGAAAATTTAATAATAAAAAAAAAAATAATTTATGGATGACCCCATTCTTCTGTATAAATCTTCAGAGGTGTCATTCCAGTCCAAAAACCAGGTACTAGCATAAAGATGGTCTGATCTCCCATTGCATAATATGATCATGCCAGTAATTTTCTTACCTCAACTCTCCAACTATGACATTCGTCTGTCACAAAAGACCACTCTCAGTTATTATGCATGCATGGTCATTTGAGTATCATAATTACAACTCTGACAATTGTTGCTTCCTATCTCTACATTCCCACTGTCAGAGGAATACAACTGGCTTTTATGATCTATACACGCTGATTTTCATTGGCAAATGCATCTTTTACTTTCGGATCTGATGCATCTGATTATGCAGTCACACTACTATAAATTTACATTTTGCTTAAACCAGACATAAACTTTATTGGCTCTGATTTATTCAGTCGGTCTATTTTCCACAAGCCACTGATCAGCTCCAAGGTTCATCTGACATAATGCTACATAGTTCCATATAAAACTCCATCCTCCATGACATGTAGCAATCAGAGTGTGAGAGATTGAAATTTCATACAGTGCCTTGTTCCAAATAAAAAAAAAAAATTGTCCTTGTCTTTTTCTGAAGAATATCCACCCAAGTCCTTGCAGGCCTCATTCCTTGAAAAGGTTTTCATGCAGGCAGTGCAATGACTGCTTGAAGGGCTTGTTGTGATTGTAAGTTTGTACTCATAGAGTTTCAAATACACAAAAAGGGCAACATAATGATTACATGAAAAATGCATCCACCGTCCCACTAGTCTGGAGTTGCTGGGGGTTCAGTGCTGAAGTACGGAGTTGCATCTTTGACAAGAATGGTGTGGCAGACATCACAGACTTTGGCAGGTCGGAAACTGGGGCCACTGTTGACAGATTTTGTGATGCAGTCTGCACAGAAGATCCGTCCACAATGCCGGCAGTGATGCTGGATGGTAGAAAAATGTTATTGTATATAATTTATATGAAAACAGTGGGTGAAATATGTTGCTAAAAATCAAAGAACAGGATCTCGTAAAGTGTATTTCTTAAATTTAAATGCAGAAGTGATGAGAATCACATTTGAAAAAAGTAGTAGAAGGGAATGTGAGAATGAATCACATTAAGAAAAGAAGAAGAAACAAAACAAAAAGGAAATTCATAAAAGGAAGGTTTGAAAGGTGATTTTCATCCAGCAGTGTGAAAAGAAAACTGAAAAAAAAAGGGCAAAGATACTTATATACTTTATTCGTCCCCTTAGTTGATTAGAATGTAGATCCTTACCATATGCAAGTCCCGAATGCTATCATTTACACCACTGGACCCCTACACTTCATTTGTGACAATTAGTCTTATATGCCAATGACTGTCTGTTTCTCTGACATCCACATGCCACACAGGTGGTTTATCACATGTACCTAACACACTTTTCAACCATTCATACACTAATACATCAACACTAGATCATATAATATACAAGTACACTTCAACATTCTTTTGTAAACAAAACCTCCCATGCAGCCCGTTCAATCACACTGTACCTTACCTTGCGTTTTGTGACAGAAAATGGCTGTTTACAATTATTGCAGTCATCTATGTCCTCCTCATGCTGCCATCTCACCTCATTTTCAGCTTGTCTAATTTTCTCTAGCTGTATCTGTCATACAAAATAAAAAAGTCTGGATAACCCAAGAATATGTTACTGAACATGATACTGTGTGTCACATAGAAAAAAAAAAGTCTGGATAACCCAAGAACATGTTATTGAACATCATACTGTATCTGTCACATAGAACAAAAAAGTCTGGATAACACAAGAATGTATTATTGAATATCATGTTGTGAAGGACACTCAATTCTCATAACAAAAAAACCTTATGATTATATCAGGGCCATCAGAACCATAACTTGCCACGGAAAATACACATTGTTACAAAGAGACAATATCCAGCCTGTGAAGATGTCAGAACTTTCCTCCCTATGGTATACTTTGGAGGCAATATACATCAAAACATCAATTCTCTAGAATGATGGAAAAATCTACACTTCTTGGAAGCGAGTATCAGATCAATTCTCACTGAATCACCAACCATTGAATTTTTCTCACATGTTGATGATGACCTGGAAGGTGCTTGCACTGAACTGGTGCAGCTGCCTCAATCTTGGCGGAGTGACAATCTTTGAGGCAAACCAATAGCAGCCAGTACTGAGTTACATGGCAAGGGCATTGTGTGGATCAAAGGTACTAGCACGACTAATGTTAATGTGTATCTAGTCCTAAAATGATATGCCATCATCCATAAAAGAACAGCTGTCAGTTAGAAAAATGTTGCTTCATGCCAACCACGTTCTGAAATGCTCTAATCCAAGGATTTATCATTGCCAGCTTTTAAAATCTGTGAGTAAAGTTTTCAGTAAACCAACACAACCTGTACACATTTGCTTCATTCTAGTAGAAAAATAATCCGAAGATCAGCATTTGCTATTAGCATTAGTCATAAGAAGGTCTTGCTGAATTCACTGCACTTTTGTTTTGTTTTGTAAAGATATACTTGGGGATTATACCTTTACATCACTATGACAAAAAACGAACAAATTGTTTAGCAAATAAACAGACAACTATATAGCCATGGTGAACTTTTATTAGTCCTAACCTGCTCTTACCTGTAATGACTGCGAAAGCTTGACAAAATCTCTTTGCACCGCCTCACTGTTATCCAGATCTACTTGCAATGATTGCACTTTGCTCCTGAGTGTGTGATTCTCTGACTCCAGTTTGCTCTGGAGAGAAGGCAGATACAAAACTGAGGTGTCAGGGTTCTCACTCCAAGATGTTTTACAGTAATTGTAAACTAAACAAAACAAAATGTCAGCCATAACCTTTTGATAGATTACCAAACAGTTCAGAAATTGCACCTTACACTATCCCTGAAACTTGTTACATGGGTAAAAGAGTTATGGAAAAATGAGGCTCTAATGACCAGAGGTTTATAAATCCCTGAAAACCTGCAGACCTGAAGTGTATGACCTATGCACCATTCTACTAACACCACAGATCTACCTAATTGTACAGCTTTAACACATTCACATCATATGTTATTTCCAAGTTATTTTTAACTTTTGTTCAATCGTGCAAAGTTCTACAACCTCTGTAATTCTGTAACCAAACCTCCTGAAACACTGTGATGATACAGCCTACTAGAATGTTGCATCACATTAATGAGTTATGAAGTAGCATGGCTGTATTGTTACGGTATTGGACTCCAGATCTAAACAGACAAACAAAATGAAAGACAAGAAAAAAAAAAAATAAACACCAACACTCACCCTTCTCTTATCCATCTCTTCCAGCCTCTCCTGCGTTTTGCTGATTAGCTGTTTGGACTTGGCTTGAATACTTTTGAGTGACGCTTCTGAGTCACGAAGTTTAGTCTCTGTCTCAGCCCTTGAGGTGGACTCCTGTTCCAGTTCCTTTTTCAAATTGTCCATTTCAGCTAATGGAGAGTTAAGAGGATGAGAACTTCAAATAAGGCTACTTGTCTCTTTAATTAGTTGCAAAATCATTATTTTCAGTATGAAATTGAGGGTGGGGGGGAAAGGAAAAGGAATGGAAAAACCACAACCTCCTACAAAGAATGTCAGTTACAGGCAGATGCAGGACAAGGGAAGAAGATACAAGCTTGCAGGAGGCTCATTACACAGTCAGACAACAACAGGGATGAGTAGCAGGGAGACTCTTTGCTAGGTTGTGAATTGTGGGACGGAGCACACATGGAACTGTCCAGAGTGCAGTAATGTTGTTTACCTCAACAAGTAATCAAGGAAGTAGGCAGAAGTCGCAATAACAAGGACTTGTTTTGTCAGTAACAATATTTTGCAGAGATTTCCCCCACTGGATCTGATTTCAACCTAGGTGTCAAAAGTGCAAACTATTTTTATCAATCACAATTCCATTACTCTGCTCTCTCACTGTTTCTGTCATGGAAAATTCAATAAAATTTCTTCCATTACAGCTCATTGAAACCAGCTCACGCATCAGTTGTCATATTTGTCAAAGAAAAGTATGGTTTGGCGTTGTATACTTTTAGCACCATTGCAATACGTTCACATCCAAACAGGTTCATCTCCCAACTGCAACAGCCTTTTCAGTGGCTGACTGTTTGTTCTTATTTTCAATGAATTATTATTCATCTAACTGATCCCTGCCATTCTCCAGTCTTGCTCTCCCTCCCCCAACATCAATCTCCATTCTTCTGATACTGCTGGATCCTTGGTATAATATTTGCTACTATACATTAAATCACCAGACATGAAGGTCAACCCACCAACTTTGGCCTGCAAGGCAGTGATCTCCTGTGTCAAGGTTTCTTCTAGTGTTGACTTCTCCTGCTGCTCTCCCATAACCTGAGATTTCAAAAACACTATCTCACTCCTCAGTGTCTCTTCTATGTGTTCTCTGGCCACTTTTGCTGAGATGATTTCCTCACGGTATTTCAGAAGCAGCAGTTGCATCTCCTGGAGAGGATACATCCATAAACAAATGTAAAAAAAAAACATGTATAAATTAGCTGCCACTTCCTTTGTAATAAGCTTCCACTGTGAGAACAAACACAAATCAGTCTACTTAGATTGCTCTTTAAAAGTTCGAATATGAAGCAGTATCAAACAGAAGGACATAGAGCTATGAGTGCAGGCCTAGACAAACCCATGCCCAGTTTATGGAATCAGGCAGTATAGGATCAAAACCTGATAATTTATGAGGTACTTCCTCTGCGGATCTTTTTCACTTTTGCTCTCTTTAGTTTTCCTATCCACTATAATACATCAGGGATGTAGATGGCACGTGATGAAAATAATGGGAAAATGCCAAGAATAGGTGGAAGTTACATCAACTACAACTGAATGAAACTCTACAGATACACTGTATTTGTTACTAACAAACATAACAATAATCATTAAGTTTTGTGGCCTTCAGAAAAAGTGAAAAATAGCCAAAGATTTATATCGCCTATATATCAATTATTTATTGTGTAAGTGGTAAGTGAATCAGATGCTAACACAAATACATAAAATGGCTACTACGAGTTGTCATATTTGCATATTCAGTTGCCATATCCTTGCCATACTACTACTACTACTACTCGTATCATGCCTTGGATTTACTCATGAATTCCTAATCATAAGATGCTACCATAAGGTGCTACCATAAGGTGCTACAGACTCTATGTAACTCACAATATCTTTTTTGTCTTGCACAGAATCTTACACTTTTTATTGCCATATCGTATGTTTTGGTGTATCAAGATTGCTGGACTTGAATGAACCCCTCTCCTCCAGTCTCTTACCTCAAGATTATTTGGAAGGTTGATATCTTCGTTCTGCAGCTGCTGGGCAGTTTTGGAATATTTATCCACCAGGCTGTCATTCTCCTCTTGCAATTTTGTCAGCTATGAACAGGAGAGATGGGTTTAAAAATGAAAATCATGGACAAAATTAGACATAATTTTTTTTTTTACTACAGGTTTTCCATATACGGTAAGAAACCTTTATTTTAATTCCAATGAACTGTGGTTTGCAACAGCTGTGAAGTCTAAAGATGTAAACTGACATACCAGAGTTAAATGAGTAAAATTTTTTTTTTGGCCTTAAAATATGCAGAATCACGCCTGGGCCTAAGTGCAATATTTAGTTCATTTGTGTCAAAACTGGAGGCAAAGAGCACCAATCTGGAAGCATTAGAATTTCCAGGACTATTTTGTTTTATTTCACTTAAGTTCACCTAAAATTCTAACTCACTTTCATTTACAGCTTAGCTTAAAATTATCAGCCTGAAAGAGACACCTTTCCACTATCCTATGAGAGTCTGTTAATTCTCTGTTTCTGTTCAAATTATCGAAGACTAGTCAATTTACAAATCACATCGAATTATACTAATAATACAGACTTGCCAATAATGGTATACAACATAAACTGTGAGAGAGTTGGACAGGCCTAATGAATGTGCAGAACATTTATTACATAATTAGTACTCATTCATGTGCAAGGGAGATGACATCATAGCATGTTATGAGTCGTCAGTCGATACTTGGGAGAAGACATGAGTATATAAGTGTTCAGTGATTAAAGTGCTGGATTTCCCCCTGTATTTTAGCCACCAAAACTTGTCAATTTACAGACCAATTTTATCATGGTTTCAGATTTCATGTTATTTCCACAATTCATATAATGACTTAACAAAAAATGTAATCTATTCATGCCTGCACCCTCCAGGCTACCACTGTAACATTTTCTTACCTCTTGTTGAACTGCTTCTCTGTTCTGTGTTAGTGTTTTCTAGAAGAGACAAAATATTAATGAGAACAACAACATGCTTTTATTTATTAAGATAAGACTAATACCATAAACCCTGGAGCTACAGCAAACAGGAGGAAAGAATGAATGACAACTGAATACACTGGAGGAAGAAAATGCCACAACAGCTTTCCTGCATTTTTTTTTTTTCAATATCAACATGATGTATGATGAAACGATCTTAAAAAAAAACCCATTGATTTTTAATGAAAAATCAGTCACGTGGTGCAATAATCAAGTGTACCTTTCCACCACCTTTAAAGAATACTTAGGCTGCCACTGTCAAAAGCAGAAGTAACAACAATGAGCATCTACGTCGCACTTTCTTTTGATTCCTGAAGTTTACAACTTTATGTTCTGATTGCCTGAATAAGAATCTAACAATATTTAAACTCTAAAGCAACTGAACTGAGATGAACAATAATCCAAAATAATAATGCAACAATCTCATGCTAAATATCTAGCTAAGTTTGTATAATCTGATAAACATAACAACAATAAAAATAATTGTAAAATCAGCGTAAAGTCTTAGTAACAGTGTGGCTTACACAGTGATCCTGCAGCTGTGTGTGAGTTGTAGACATCTGGTCTTTGAATTCTTTGATATACTTTTCACAGTCTAGAAGTTTGTTGCTGAGGTGGGTTATCTGTATAGAGAATAAAAAAGGTTTGTTATGAAAGCATACAAAATTGAAGAATCAATCAAATTGATTTACATGTAACTCAAGACACTTCCTTCTGCATATGAATCACTGTATTTTTTATTTGCTATACCTATAAACTAATATCAATTATTATGTTTCAAAAATGCTTTTCCATCTTAGATAAATTCTCAAATATGCAGATTTCCACAGATATACCTGTAAAACAGCACAAAAAAACAGCATGAAAACAGTCCTGATAATGTATAGTTTCAGCTTAAGGTAAAACAGATTATAAAAAATATCATGACATCAGTGACCTGTAATGATATCACTTTGGGTACACAGGAGTAATGTTGTGTCGAATTTTTCTTCACCTATGTGTACTGACATTGCTAAAATGCAGCTTAGCTATACCACAAATTTACGTCGTAAAAAGGCCTTGGAAGTGAAAAGATAATTGACCGAAAAGGTTGTGATACATTTTAGTGTTAAACTAATATAAAGCTTAGAGACCTGTGACTGAGCATCCTCTGCTGCATTCTTCAAGGCCTCCTCCAGCTCTGACTGATACTTCAGCAGGTTCTTATTAGTCTGCTGCTCTGTCCCCAAAGACCTCTCCACCCGCTTCATCTCTGTCTTGGTATCCTTAAGTTCCTCCTGAACTGTTTGGAGCTGGGCCTCATAATTCGAGCACATACTACAAGGCCTACCCAGCTTTTCTCTAGCTGCTTTCATCTGAAAACACAAATGAACAGAACAAATCAGTGTCAAAATACACAAAAATAATGCATGGGAATACTCCAACTTTTCCAGATGTAGCGTAAGAGGCACAAGCACAATCTGCCATTACTTTATACCAGGGATGTGATAATCAGATGCAGACAGTAAATCGTCTATAATATCTGTAGCAAGCAATTGTCTTGATTTGAGGCAGGTATCACATGAATGGTATAGTATATAAGCGGAAAGTGCTTATACCCTTATGCCATACTGGCGATAAACTGATGAGACAAAAGATCTAATCAAGCCCATAATCTCATCCTCAAAAACTGGTTCCAAATCAGGCTTTCACTAATATTTGAAAATACTTTTGAGATTATTGGTTTCCCTGTGCGAGATGATTCTTGTGCAAAACTCATACTGTACAAATTATAAAATTTCACAAAGAATGTGATCTGTCATTCTCAAATATAGACTAATTTCCCATCAAAACTGAACAAAGTACTTCTTCTTCATATTGGCTTTATATGTGAAAAATAATCCCACAGATACACTCAAGCACTAGTTTATAACTGTTCCCCTTTACTTGGCACTACTACATCAGAGGATGAAAATACAACACAAACCTCCTCATGCAAGAGAGCCCATTCTTTCTCACTGACCAATCTCTTGCCCTCCAAATTTGCCTGGCTTGGTCCTGCTTTTGACTTGGCACCGGCCACAACTGATTTGTAAAACTCTGACTCTGGGGTTGGATCTATACAGACAAATAAATGAAATTTACACAGAATCCTCCAAGACCTTATAGGCAGCAAATTATCACTCATACAGCTTTTATCGGACTAACAATTTTTACAGCTGTGTTCAACATTAATATTTTGGTCCTTCTGCTTGCCTGAACATTTTGGAAGAAATTTCTGGATAAATCAAGAACCAATGCATTCTGGTTTCTCAAGTGCATTCATTCTTACAATGCATTAAACAGAGGATCACTGTCCTGTGCAATGGTCAAGGTTGCTACAGTTTTCGCCACATACCCAGCATAACAATAAATTTATACTCCTGGGTACCCAAATACAATCACACTAAAGGCAGTATGTATATGTAAGCAAACTGTTGGGACAACTTGACAAAACCTGTCAAATTCTTGAGAAGTCTTTGTAGTACATACCAGTGATGGCTTTCAGCTGTGCAGCTGTTAACGATGGCAGATTTAGAACTTTTTCTGGACTGATTCTCACTGTGGTCATGCCTTCTATACTTTCTCGACTTCCTCCTGAGGTGGTGGTGGTGCAGATGTAGAAATGTAAGAGATGAATATTATGTTAACAGCATGGTCATTCTCATTTCATTTGAAGAGGTAAAGGAAAAATGTACAAGCCTACTCCTGATTATCTTTCTGCTCAGGAAAAAACTTTTGAAGATTACAAAGACCTTAATCTTATACTATACCCCTTAATCTTATACTATACAACCATACAACTAAACTTTACACAAAGATAAAAGAACCTATCGATGTTGAGCAACACTAAAGCATTAATACTCTCAGAACAGCCATAGGGACAGTTGCATTTTTGATAGAGGAGGGCAAAATATCATTATCATTTATTAAAACCTCATGTGTCTCTTCTTTTCCCCGATATAATTATGAGGTTTCCTGCAGGATGATAAAATTATGTCAAAAACATTCATCGGTGACCACAGTGCACAAACTATCCTTATAATACTTACGTAAAGCACCGTCAGCCTCGTTCAGAGACTGCGTCTCATGAACACCACTGTCTAAATATATGGAATCATCCTCTAGTTCACCATCAGCTATGTCGGAACTTGAGGCTGAGCGGCGGACTGGAGAAGCTGACGCAGCACTGGCTCCTTTAACAATTGTAGGGATGGGGCTGCCTGGTTGATTGTATCTCGGTCTGGGACTTGAAGGGCTGTCTCCTGTGCTTCCCTCTCCCTGTTCAACAGAATATGAATCCAAATTCTTCTCTAGTTTTGTGTTTACTGAAAATGTATTTCTTCCCACCAAACATATACATAATCTTCACTGCTTTTCCTCTCAAGCAACATGATGAAAAACCCCAAATTGCAAAACTATTTCCTAACATTTCATGATTTCATACAAATGTCTGGATCAATGCACAGTCCCCTATTACAACAAACTGGCTTATAAAGATCACCCAGCTTGTATGATCATATGTGTGTCAATGTAATTTCAACCTTGTAATTTTTTTGGCTTATGACCATCATTCGGAGTACTGTGAATGACTGTAATGACTGCTGTTTAATTGCAATGGTAACTGAACACATTCTTAGAAAAAACTACACTTGTCTACACAAAATTTGTCTGGATGCAGCCAACACACACAGTAAGACTACATCTGGTTCATCAGGACATCTAGTTTTTCAGTATGGAAATCTCTTTGGTTGTCTCAATAAGTGTTTTAAAAAATGTATACACGTATGCTTATATTTTGTTCTTTTGTGTTTTGACTGTTATTAAAACAAACCAATGCAGTGATGTATTGTTGGGCAATAACAAAATATGATTCGCTTTTTACAATGATTCCCTGTTATAGCAATTGCTTTGGTCCATCCTAAGGGGATTTGTTGTATGGGGATCAGATTGTAGAATTATCCTGACCAGCCTGTGTGTTCATAATAACCTAAAGATAAAATAAAATCTAACACTCACCAGTCTACTTCTCTCTTTCTCTGTAAAAGAAATCAAAATCATTTTATTGGTTAAATTTTGTACCATTATCAATACAAAGATTTACAAATGAAGTATAGCAGATCCTGTTTATTAACAAAATCAAAAGCTTGCTGAAGGAGTCTGAAGAAGAAACAAATTGCAGTGATCATTCCTTAGCTGAAAACTAGAAAATGCATATCACTGTCCAGGATTCATAAAGTCCAATTATAACCTGAAGGACTTACGACAGTACTACTTGTGGGTGGCAATATAAAATATGGGAGGAGCATATAGATTCCGATTTCAAAGGACCAATCCATAATTTAAAACTAGTGACATATTCAAGTTCATTACCTGCTTTACTTGCTACAGAAAACTAAGATCTCACGATAAAAGCATAATAATTAGTAAGTGCATTTTTCAACTAGAGAAGGTTTACTGTCATTAGATAATACTGTAACATTCCCAGAGCTGCCAACCAGTGCGAAATTTTCGTATTTGATACGAAAATCTGACCTTAGTACGAAAATACGAATCCTGCTCTTAAAAATACGAAAATCGACTGTCAGTATGAAAAAGAATACCGTGAATGCCTTCCGCATCGAAGTCAGGCGCTTAAAGAGCTTTCTTGTACTGAAAATCATCAAAATGGGCTGTTTTAGTCATAGTACAAGTACTCGAGTCTCACAACAAACGATTGAAAATCGTAGAGGACAGTACTGTATACATACTGGCATTCTGTTTTGCCGTAGAGTACATAGCAGTATCGATGCTGACACGCATTTTTTAGTTTCACTTTCGCCGGCACCGTTTGGCGTGTATGCTAGGCCTATTTCCCGGCCGCATACCAAAAATTGCAAGATCCAGGCGTTTAGTTGAAACTAGTCTAGAAGTCTCTTACAAAGATACCAGTCATGGTTACCAGCCACAGGAGGCTTTATGCTATTGTTCAAGCCATCTCCAGATAACCTTGCGGCATTTGGGGCTTTACTTTGATGCCCGAAATCCCCGTCATGGTCATGCGTATGCATTGTGCCATACCCAGTGCCTACAGTTACACATTACCCTGTAGGCTGTTTCATCTGGTCTGTTAGCGTATACTGTAGGCCCTCAGGGCATTAGATGACCTACATTTGGGATGAGTATAGTGTACTACAATAATAGTGTTGGCTTCAGGGCCAAGGTTAATGACCTTTACTGTACCACTAGACTAGATCTAGTAGGCCTGACAGAGCTGGCTTTCAAAGCCCCAGTTTGGAAAGTTTAGGGCTAGCTTTAGACTAGATGGATTTCTCTTTCCTGCTCTACCAGCAGATCACATGCTTAAATCTGAGACTGAGAGCAATTTAAGATATAAATATGAGCATTTTACACTTGGGTACAATTACTGCTATTAGCAGTTCAAGGTCTCTGGTGACATATATGGCAAAATTTTAGCAGGATATAAATGATTTGATTTTCCTAGTGGGCATAGTAAAATGCTACAGTCTGTCCTCTGATGGTCTGGAATTTCAAGCTTAGCAGCAATTATGTGATGAACAAGTTTCTTTTGTATAAACTTGTCTTACAAAATGAGGGCTTTCTTTTGTTATTATTGGCAGTATCTTACATATCTTATCAGTTGTTTTTTGTTGTCTTAATTTTGGAGGAAGGGGAAATTTTTGTTAATTAAAAGGAAGAATTCATCTGATCAAAATAGCACTTAGATTTCAGGAATATGAAAAGGATTTGGAAAGAGCTGTTGATAGTCAAGTATATTATTTTACCACAGTGAGTGACTCCCAATAGACTACCTCAGTTTAATGCCGAAGAAAAGTTTCTTAGTGTGATACGGAAACAGTAGCTATCTACAAGCCTAAAAGAATGACTAAACAGCCAAATAAGGAGACATTCATTTAAATTTTGTAATATTATTTTTCTGCACCGATGTGAGTATGAAAATCAGGGTCAGAATATGAATTTTTGATGCCTGGAATATGAAAATCCAGTTTTGGAGGTTGGCAGCTCTGCATCCCCTTCATCTTGTTCTGACTTACCCATTCTGGACTGACTAAGTTTCCTTCTTTCTTCCTGCTCTCTCTCTTGCTTCTCTCTCTTCTCCTCCAGTTCTTTGACTTTTCTCTCCTGTGCCTCCCTAGCCTCATCTTTCTGTTGTAATTCTGGAAATTCAGAAAGAAACCTTCATTATTCTTTTTTTCATGACTTTCCTTCCTCCTGTCGCGCTCTGTCCCACTTGTCACTATGACAAAGATGAGTGAAGGATATTCAATGAATTTATATTGAGCTGACATGTATCATGTCGTCACCATACTTTGAAATTGGTCACGGTCATCTTGCATTCCTCTAGGAGAACATGGGGCAAATGTTTTTGTGGCAAAGCATAAAAGAGTGTGTATCACTGCAATTGGAATGTGGTGGGACAATACTGGTGCATTTTAAATATTTCAGTATGTCAGTACGTCTTGATCTCATAAACAACATGATATCTTTATTAAATATGGCTTTAGTCAGTGACCTGGATCTTGCTTTAGTCAGTGACCTGGATCTTACTTTAGTCAGAGACCTGGCTCTGGCTTTAGTCAGTGACCTGGCCCTAACTTTAGTCAGTGACCTGGCTCTAGCTTTAGTCAGTGACCTGGCCCTAACTTTAGTCAGTGACCTGGCTCTAGCTTTAGTCAGTGACCTGGCTATAGCTTTAGTCAGTGACCTGGCCATGGCTTAGGCCATTTTTGAAGCATAGTGTGAGGTGATCTTGTGATACATGGCCTGAGTGTAGTCTAATAAAATTAAGTGCATCAGAATCATGGCAAGCTTCTCAGAGTAAACACTAATATAGGTCTCTTTCCAGCTCATGAAGGCAAAGGTTCGTGTCGACATTCCTAGAGAAAATAGAGGCAAAGAAAAAAAAAGAGCCCTGGTCAAAACACTGAGCCGTCCTGTGGTGAAATACTTGGAATTTTCTTCTTCAGAGCTCAAAAGGACCTAAATTTCCACAGAGAAGAATCTAATTTCTTTGGGAAAAGTGCAATTGCTATCTAGCTTAGCATTTCACGACTGCATCACACAAACATGACATTCATGACACAACAAAATTCTGATGGTCGCTAAATTGTTTTGGAAACTTGGTTTGTGTAACATCCATTTTCTCCATATTCACATGTATGGTCATTTTCCACAATGACTTGAAAAGGTGTAAATGACCTCATATGTCAGATGACATATAAATGTATCATTGAGAATTCATGTACTCTCTGACCACAACTTCAGAATCTCTCATTGTGCACAAAATTATTCTATCAGGGTGACAGCAAACAGAGCTTGTATGTGAAAAGTCTCGGAGCAGAGGGAAAATATGCAGCTGATGTTAAAACTGAGTTTCTGAGGCACAGATCTGAGCTTAAACCAAGCTATTCATCGTTAAAAATTATCTCATTACAGAATAAATTCACTCTGATACTGTGCTTAAGGTTACCAGGTGTGAACACAGTATGCACAATTAAAGATCTTACATTATGAGGGTGATGACATGGAAAGTAAGATTCCTGCATTTTTTTCCCTATCTGAAGCTTGACCTCTAAGCTACAACATATGATAACCATAATGAACTAGAGCTCACAAAGAAACACATATGCGATGAAAGTCAAAAGTACACGAGATGGTGACTGATAATGACAGGAGTTAAAAATACATGCTAGTTGTTGAAATATGGGCTATCTCTGTGAAGATATCACACCCCTGCAGAGTATTCTTGATATCACATCATCTTCACTTGTATCACTGGTGATAACAACTTCGCTTGTCAATGAAGACAAGGAAGCCTATCAATGTTAGTTTTGCTAAAGAGTGTGGGCAAAAGGAAAAAAAAGCTGCATCAAACACACTGGGCAATCAATAAATAGCATTCAGTGAGGGGACATAGTAGGGTCTTTGTCAATCATTCCTAATATGGGTGGGTTGAGGGTATAAGAACTATCTGTTTCAATACTATACCACGATTGTGACACTCGCCTCAGATGCTGATAATTGCTCATCCTTATATGTTTGCATGTGTGGTGAGCATCATATCTGTGGTATTACACAGAGACAGATTGTGCTTACATCCCTATGCTATACTAGTGAAAAAACATCTGTGCACATACTTATGGGAAAAAAGAGGCTAGGGATAAGGGGATTAAAAACATTTTAACATTACTGGGGTCTGGAATGAATGAATAGAGCAAATAAATTAGGTGAAAACACAAAGGGCAGTTTGGGGTGGTCAGGATGTAATCAGTCCAGGAAGATATACCCTGAAAGTTTTTTTTAGTTCTGTCTTAAGATGCTTTCATTTAATAAACTGTTTTCAGCATGGTCTTAAAAAAAATTGGAATTCCATTAGAAGTGAAGCTGGCTCCATCCCTGGGCTGTTCAATATATTTATGAGTAAAAGTATCAACTTTTGATGCGGCCAAACAGTGGCCGATCAATATGATAGGAGTGTGGAGCAAATTATGAACGCTGCGGGTTCAAACAGAATGTCTTCAGTAGAAATCTGATAACACAACCCCTTTCAGATGTTTCTGAGGGTATCTTATCAGATGATTTGTGTTATCCAGTGCACTTTTTACAAGGAACAAAGCAGTTGAGACGGATGAAGGAGAGTATGCTGGACAAGTAATTGTGTTAAATCTTTTGGACTCAAGAGACCAATATTTTAATCTGGCCTTAAAAGGTTCACATCTCGATAGACACAAAAATTGGCCGGAAGACCATGGCTTTGCCAGCAACCCAAGAGGATACATATGTATGTGATGGGGAGTAACGGTCTAAAGAGTTAAGCATTACTTGTGCTAACCAAGGTCCAGACTATATGAATCAATGCATCAGGCCACTGGTTTGTTAACAGGCAACTCTAAGGAGTCATGCATGCATTTTTTTAAAAATGTAACTAAATCTAACTGTAAATAATGAAGATAAATGATTTCATAATTTAGAATGTAGTCTAATTTTTGTCTACTTCTTAGTCAAAGAAAACCATAAACAATATATCTGATGCCTATTTTTCCTTCAGAACACTCCCATATATTGGAAGTTTACCACATCATCATTTCTCACACAGTGAGTAGTTCATGTGATTTGCTAAGGAGTCCTTTTAGCCTCATGGGTATATGTGGCATACTGAGTAGCTAATGCGATTATTATGCTAAAGGATTATCTTACTTTTTATGATAAAATGATCCACCAAAGGACTTAAGTCCAGATGGCCACTGGATTGGAAAAACAAAAATAAAGTTTTAAGTATGATAACATGATTTTCTCTGATACTGAATTCAGCTGGTGGTGAGGAAGCATTCAGGTAGTGAAATTGGGGAACCAGGCAGGTGAGTGTGTAAAAAGAGGACTTTGTCTCCAGGCTTACGTCTAATGCTACCAAAGTCGGGCATAGAGTGCTGCCTAGGTATAGAGCCTCTTCTAAGCCCAAGGTCCTCTGCCGAACCCCAATATATTTTAACTGTTGCATCAATGGCAGCCTCAATTTTCATGTCTGCAAATTCAAATTCACCAGGGACTCAATATCAACTGTGATATAAAGGTTGGAGAGAAGGGTGAAAACCAGTTAGTAGCATTTATCATGACTTTTGTCTAAGAATTAGATGTGTACAGAAAGGCAAGAAAGAGATGGAACACCACAGACACATGCAAAAAGAAGGGTGCATACTTGTTAAGTCATATCATTCTTAAACAAAATGATGCTGAATTTGACCACGGACACGCTCATCCTTTGACAAAACTTTTGAGCAATGCAAATGCTTTTAATGACAAATGTTCTTCCACTCTATAAACTAATATGACTAATGGGATATAGAGAGTGCTTTCTACTGTCAACTGTTGCATTCCCGATACCATCACTAGAAGGGAGGTGAAGTTCATATATTTATTTATAACATGTCCAAATTAAAACAAGCATTTTCAATTGCTGTTTGTAAGGACACCATGGGATAGGTCTCTGATCCATGCTTGTCAACAGAGGTGAATATCAAAACAAAACAAAAACCTGATGCTGAGTGAGTGATATAAGTGGAAAAGAAATGTCTTCAGAATATACTGTAAAGCAATAAAACCAATGACGTTTACCTATCTGAACAAGGAATAAAGAGAAGTCCATTTGACTGTGATGTGAAAAAACATAAGAGAACGGAAATACAGGCAGACATATTATCATCAACAAATGATTAGAAGAGGTTCCTCATCATAAATGGTGGATACTAACCTGCAACCTGTCGCTGCTGTTCAGTGGTGAGAACACCCTCCATCCTACGTAGATCCATCATCATCAAACGCTGTGACTCCAAGAACTGATCATTAGCCATCTGCCATGTTTGTTTCAAAGCCTCATGGGCTTGTTTTTCTTCCTCCAACAGTTGGCATACTGCAGAAATGAATTTCGGATGCATAGATGTATCAAAATACATGTGATCAATTAAGTATATCTGCATCCAATCCAGAGTGCAGATTAAAGTGGGAGGAGATCTGAAATAAAGCTTCCATTCAGCATATAAGAATATGATTTTCAGCTGGCATGCTATAGACCAAATTAAATTATAGCATCAATAACTGCTTATATTACGATACTTCAGGGTCTTTTTGATACAGGATATAGTTTGTTTTGTTAAAACAAAAGCAGATCATCTCAAAATAAGAAAACCAAGGGACAAAAGGGACAAGAGGAGGAAAGAGGAAACAAAAAACCAGTGAAAGAGAGAATGGTGGAGTGGGCATTGAAATAGTTTATATCAGTCCTCCCTCAAGAGCCTTATTGTCTTTGGTGCCAGTTGGAGCAAAATCAAGTTATTACAGGTTTGGGAGTCCTAGCATGTCATATAACTTTTTCAACATGTTTTACCTTCATACAAACAAAACAATCAACTTTTGTTATATCAAACAGTTTGTCTCTTGAACTATAATTACTGGACTTTGATCTTTACTTAAAGTAGGACACGCACATCAAAAATAATTTTCCACTTTTCAATACCTTTTCTCTCTAAAAATTATCTATGGTGCCCACCGAGTCAATTTTGCGAAGAAAGAGCATCATTCTGTTATCGTGCACGTATGTAATATGACACAATAAGGAGAGCTAGAGTTACCGGGTTTGGCCCTCAAGTCCAGAATTATTCCCCTTCCCTAATCAGCAGAAGCCCGCGGCAAAAACGCTGACGTCACTTACGTTCCAGCATCTGCAGACACCTCTACCTGACAATGTATTATTCTGCTTTTAATTAAGGTTCTGGTATAGGTTCTGGTATTCCAAATTCAAATGTAAAGGTTGATAGAGTAAGCCAGAAAAAGTATTCTGCATTTTTATTGCCTCAGCATGATTTTGTTTGGCATATCTACTGTTCACAGAGGAATTAAATAATTCATACCAACATGCTATCACCCGTCCGCACAGCACTGGCTAGACAGCTGGGCCATGTGGCAAGAACGTATTTGACGTAAGCTTATGGCCGCCACACGCGCAGTGGTTGTAACAATTCGGATTTGGATAATATAATCCTATGGGTTGTCTGGGGCCAGCAGAGGCGTCATATCATTATGACAGACACTTGAAAGTCTGTTTTATTGGAATAATAGGGTATCGTATGATTTAATATGGTCTGTAGGACAATGCAGTCTTCCTTTAACAAGATGTCAAAACTTTGAGATCTATTTTAATCCTAAACATGTCCGTGGCACTTGAGGTAAATAGGCTCTCAAGGGGATTACCACAAAGAAATTACCATCTTGCAGCTTGTCTGCCTCCTCTTGCAGCACAGTCTTCTGGGTACTGAGCACAGCTACATACATCTCTAGATCAGTGCGGGCAGCCTTCTCAGCCTTCAGATAGCTGTACAATTTCTCTATCTGGAAACCAGTACAATATAAGTATTACACCCAATTAACAGCATTGAATAGCCTTCAATTATAATATTCATGAGGTATATAATCCTTGTATCCAGGCAAAGCCCTCTCCCATGACTTTATTAATACCCCTACAGGCCAGACCACTCAAAAATTATTCAGCTCAAGGGAGTATTCAGTACCTTTGCCCTGTGGATAGAAGAAAATGTGGATGAAATACTTTCCTAAGCCATTTACAGTAAAGGATCAAACCATGACCTTCTGAATCTGGGTTCCATGACCTTACCATTTGGCCATGTCCCTTCACAGTTAACACGATTAAAGCCCCCTTCCCTTTCCCCTTAAGCTTCTCCGCATGTTTCCTTCAACAGAAGTTCTTACCTTTTCACTAGTATCTGTAACAGAGTCGAGATCGGGTAATGATGGTGATTTCCTATCCCTGTCATCCTCCACCCTTCTTGCTGGGCTTCCCTGAAATACAATAAGTAACAAAATTTAGGAATATAAATATCTCACTCTGGACATGTACAAAAGTGGCTTCATGTCTTCTCAAACTAAAATGTTCTCAAAATTCTTATAACCTTCAGAATTTCATTTCTTGTCCTCTCTGTAATCATTCACCATTCTACTATAAACAACAGCATAGTAATTAACAAAAGAAGTATTTCATTTTTCTCACTATCATAGCCAAATATACCACTGCCCAGAAATAATACTGTTGTAAGTCCTTAAAGGAAGACTGCACCGTCCTACAGACCATATTAAATCATACGATACCCTATTATTCCAATAAAACGGTCTTTCAAGTGTCTGTCATAATGATATAACGCCTCTGCTGGCCCCCGACAACCCACATGGTTACATTATCCAAAGCTCGAATTGTTACAACCACCGCGCGCGTGGCAGCCATAAGCTTACGACAAATACGTTCTTGCCACATGGCCCAGCTGTCTAGCCAGTGCTCTGCGGATGGGTGACAGCATGTTGGTATTAATGTTTTAACTCCTCTGTGAACAGTAGATATGCCAAATAAAATCATGCTGAGACAATAAAAATGCAGAATACTTTTTCTGGCTTACACTATTAAACTTTACGTTTGAATTTGGAATACCACAACCTTAATCAAAAGCTGAATAATACATTGTCAGGTAGAGGTGTGTGTACCTGCTGGAATGTAAGTGACGCCAGCATTTTTGCCACAGGCTTCTGCTGATTGGGGAAGGGGAATAATTCTGGACGCAAGACCCAAACCCGGTAACTCTAGCTCTCTTTATTGCGTCATATTACATATGCACACGGTAACAGAACGATACTCTTTCTTCGCAAAATTGACTCAGTAGGCACCATAGGTAATTTTTAGAGAGAAAAAAGTATTGAAAAACAGAAATTATTTTTGACGTGCATGTCCTACTTTAGAGTCATTTCTGGACTTATGACAGTATTAATCGTGGGCCGTGCAGAATCCTTTTTAAATATTGAAGACTCAAAGACAGGACATGTAACATTCAGCAAACATCTACAAGTCATATCATCATAGGAGCTGTCTGGTTTAGTGGTCAGAATTACATGCAGTCATTAAACCTAAAAATATTATCTCACTGTGCAATCTTGGTTTAAGCCCCTCCACCCTGGCTTATCTTGTTGTACCTTACCTGATGGGATTTATTCCTCTTTTCAGATTCTGCCAGCTTTGCCTGTGTTTGCTCCAGCTTAGCCTTGAGTGATTTTATTTCACTTTCTAGTGGAAGAACAACAGACTTCAAGATCTGAGCTTCTTCCTGAGCCTGTGGGTGAAAGCAAAAAAAAAAAATCTTTGCAACCAAAAGGTCCAGAAGTCACTGAAAAATCAGCATCTAACAGTCTAAACAACTGAATTATATACAATGCATATTCTTTCAAAATCAACCTGTCACTGGCTCCAATTATATCACTGGACTTCATACTTCATATATTAGATGCATTACCACTTTCCAATCCAATAGTATGTTCTCCGTTATGTCTAAGAACTTTGCGTCACTTAAAGACTAGGAAATTAGGATTTCACAATAGAACAACCGACATTTTTGAAACTTGGAATTTTTATTGCGGACATTGCCTTGTCTACTATTAGATATACCCCTTCTTAGCTTACCTTTCTCATACTCTCTTCTAGGTTCTCGTGCTCCATACTTGTGTTGGCTGAACCAACAGCCCCAACACGTTTTATAGACTTGGCCACACTAGACAGAAAACTCTCCCTGCAAAGAAAATATTTTAAAAAAATTTTTTTTTAATAAGTATCATTACTCACAAATGTGGAATCTTCTTCCTGTCTTTAGACAAAAACTACTTCTCATACTATGTAAAAAGATCTTTCCAAATTATGAATCATTTGAATAATGACTATGTGAAATCTTATTCCACTTGACTCTTTGTGAGGCAAACAACTAAGTATGTAGTACAAACAATATCTGACATTTCATTCTCTTCATAGTCTAATAGCTTTCACAATAAACAAATCAATCATCCCGGATACCATTCTGTATCTTCTGACCCTCAGACTCCTATGCACTTGCTTTTCCATGTATGTCTCTTATTTCAATAGTCAGTCATGACAAAGTGTCTAATCACAAAACGTTGATCATTTTAAAGGTTGTCAAAGCAATGGTTTGATTTCTACTTAAAACGGATATAAGTTAAGCATCTGACCTTCCACAACACCAGACATTAATGGCTACGAAACTTGTGTCAAACACAGGTACATGGCTTTTTAAACATGTTGTGTGCAACTTTAATATAACTATGTATTTTCCTCTTACATTATAGTGTCAATATTTCTCATACCTCTCTTGGCTAAGCTTGTTCCTCAATTCCTGAATCTCCTCTTCATAATTTTCATTAAGAGATACCAGTTTATTTCTCTCAGATTCATATTGTGCTGCAGTATTATCTGAAGCCGTTTCTGCTGCCTCTGTGGATAAAGTCAGTATGTGATTCATTTCACTGAAGTTCAATATTATTCACACCTACATTGTTACCAATGTACACAAGGATAATTTCAGTCAATGCTTATGCCATTTTTCAAATGATTAAAATTTCATAAATTTTACAATCACAGTCACAATAAACTCTCTTCTAAGTTCTTGTAATGACTTCAGTGATATTTCCAGTATGTGCAAACTCTACTTACAAAATGCATTGGATCTAAATTTCATATCCTGAATCCACAGAACGTAAGCTGTCATTCTAAACACACAAAGCATCGATGTTCCAGTTTCATGTGAAGAGTCTTGCAAAAACCTTAATAAAATAGCAATCCAGAACACAGAGTTTTCATTAAGCTCTGTATTTACAATTTTTTGTATGCTAGCTGAAATGAAGAGTAAATGAAACCGGGTTTCATGCTCAAATTGGGAAATCATTTTCCAGGAGAATTCCAGCATTTTTCCATATTTCAATATTTTCTGGGAATACAGGTTTGCACATGGAGATAGACTTTAGGACAACTTGTTAATATCAGCCACAAAAGGTTCAGATTTTCCAGTAGCAATGATCTTCCTGGAGATCCTGGACATTCCAAAGTTAAGGAAATTTCCATGAGATTTTAACTCTATAACAAGTTCAAGAAGGGCACATGAAACCTATGAAAAGATATAACAAACCTTTGAGCAGCTGTTGCAAACTGGCCACTTCCTGCTGGTAGTTAGATATTATGTTGTCTATCTCCTCTTGCTTATTACCCTCTGAAACTGCTGCTGCAGTCCTCACACCTTCAAGTTCCCACCGAATCTTATCCATTTCATCTTTCATGCTTGACAACTCCTCCTCCATGCTTTTGACTTTGGCCTCGCTGGCCAGGGACTTCTCACGCTCTCTCTTTAGTTCATCTTGAGAAGTTAAAACAAAAATTTATAAAATTATATATGTGTAAAATCATGCAACTTTAATTATTTAATCTAAAAAGCACAACAGTACAGTAAATCAACTTCAACATTATAATTCATGCAGGGCAATTCGTTTAGTATAAACAACGATTCATTTTCAGACTGAAAATGATGCACACTAGATGGACAGACTTATGGCAAACTGAGTCTTTACAAATTCTAGCAAAATTCCTTTCAAACAAAACTAAGTACAATTAAAGCTTTTATAACATTGTTTCCTAAGCATCAAAGGTACGGAGCCTTGCGACTCAAATAGTCCAATTTTCTGACATGTCTATCCTTTAAATAAAAATGGAATCAAAAGCCAAAAGCAGAATTAACTATTTAACGGGCCCCATTTAAATTTGCAACACTTTCAATCTAGGTTACATTACAATCCAAAAGTTCCCCTAAGAGCGAAGACTTTGTATGAATCTATGAACCTCAAATGGAATCAAAAGCCAAAAGCAGAATTAACTATATAACGGGCCCCATTTAAATTTGCAACACTTTTAATCTAGGTTACATTACGATCCAAAGGTTTCCTTAAGAGCGAAGACTTTGTATGAATCTGTGAAACTCAAATATCAAAAAAATGTGACACAATTCATTGAGCACAGGATCACGTGATACATGCACAGCATCATGTTATTAGTAATGTAAATGCACAAATCGGTGTCAAGTTGTGTGATGTGAAAAGAATAATGCTGATATGCTTACCTTCCTTTTGTAAGAAAAGTTCTTTGAATTTGGCACGCTTTATTCCAAAATCTTTTTCTAGTTCTGACTTTTCCTTCCGCAGTTTGCTAAGTTCCTGTTCCAGTTCATCTAAATGAGAGCATAAAAAGTAAATAAATAACTGATTTGCTAGGTTTAATCTCATTAGAAGGTGCTAATATGTTAGAATACTATGAGAGTAGGTACACAGAAGATTTACACTACAACCAGGCCTGGTAAACAGTTGACCTATAAAGTGATACGGCTGTAGCCTACTGACTAAGTACAAATGAGAACATTGCAGCAAAACTTCCTGTGTAGGATGAAATTATTATCCTCAATACATCAGTTCTTGTGCAACATCAGGTGTCATACATATGTGTTTATCCAGATACTATGTGCTAGTAGAAGTTGTTCATAGTTATCACAGTGATGTTCTGTTGGAGATTGTGGCACTTTCAATGTAAGAAATAAATTTTAATATGGTCGACTCCTCTTAATCGCCCTTCCTCGGGATCACGGAAAAAGTGGGTGATTAAGCGGAAAAGCGATTAAGCGGAGAAGGTAATTTCAGCCATATTTTTGGTAATGGGGTTAAATTTCTTTGATGTCGTGGTTTGATATTGTGCACTGACACCTTCTCGTCGCCAGTCTCAGGACAGACTCAAGTTTGATGGTGTTGTAGCGCACAAAACGTTTGATCTCCGCGGTCTTCTCATTGGCCACCTCGCAGTAGCCCAGCAGACAATACAGAGTAGGATGGCACGGTCAGGATAGACTGTTCATCCACATGATACGTTCTTTGATCTAACTGAAATCCACCAGACAGTCGCAATCAAGGCGCGGGGGGAGGAGACTATACGGCTTTTGGCGCATTAGCATTATCAGACGGGCGAAGGCGGTGATGCGTAGCGTGGGAAGAAGGGGGACAAGGGGAGGGGGAGGTGGGGAGAAAAGGCTTATCACACCTATTTCGGGGTGGCAGCTGTCACTCAGTCAACCAGTCTGCCATCTGTCGCACAGTTAAACCGTCTGTGTACATTATTTGTTTGTCAACTGTAACCTTCAACTGCTGATCTTTGAATTCACGGGCGCTGAAGAGTGGTCAATTATCAGAGTGAGAGGCGATTATCCAGTGACTTTTATATAGAAAAAAATCGGTTCCCTGGGAAACGAGGCGATTAAGTGGAAAAGGTGATTAAGCGGAAGGCGACTAGGCTGAGTCGACTGTACTTATATTTATCAGTCACAAACAAGAAAAATACATTTCACTACTACCTACGTTTTTAATTTAACATCGAATAACTCAATTTTATTAATAGTGTGAAATTTTGCTAACTGTGCTCGGGTAATTTCCATAGCACCTATTGTTGGATTCCTTAAGGTTCCTAGCCTGCTACATTCTAACTTGGTCATGTTGATATTTTATGAATGAAATTAGATGACATGCTTGGCTTCTATGATTACTATGAAGTTCTCTTGGGTAAGAATATGTCCCCATTCAGGGGGCAGGAGAGAGAAATAAAAGACAATTTGCATTTTTAAGACTAGAAACATTTTAGGGACATTACCACATCAATTTTTTTTTCTTTGGAACACCACCTTGGAGAGGTGCAACTAAATCAACTCAAGTATATAAAAACTGACAGTCCCATGCACTTTTTTAGCCTATACACAAGCATCTTGCTCAGTAAACAGACAGTCAATAATTCATCAAAAATTTTTACATAAAACTGAAAAATGGTAATCCCACTGTCCTTCTTTGGTTCAACTGTACGCTCATATGATTATGCACAAGATGAAAGTAACCTGCTCACTGCTGCACTTCTGCTATCATGACAACAGATGACACTGAATGAACTGCTCAGGAGATGACCCCCACACAGTCAAATATAAGTTAAAAAAACATGGCTGTTATAGTAATAGTAGTCAGACATGTCAACAATGGTCAAAATGTGCTGGACATTCGGTCAGACAAGCAGCTGAGTTTTGTCTGACCGGACGATGTTTTGTCTGACCAAAAAAATCAAAACAAATAAAAAGAAAATCAAACAAAAGCTTTTTGCTAATCTGTAAAAAAGAGTAAAGAAATGTCACATTCTGACAGTTTCAAACTAATGGTTCAAATTTAATGGTACTTTTTGATGACATTAGTGAGAAGGGCATCAGTTTCAGCTGCACTGTCCAAGTTGTCATCTCATTCTTCCCCACTGTCTTCTTCCATGGCAGCATCTTCAATGGATGACTACATCAGTACTCTGGCTAATACCAGCAGAGTGCAGCTGTTCTTCTCTTTGAGTCTGTCTTCGGTAGTTCAGCCTTCTCATGATTCCTGCTGAAGTCACCTATCAAACAATCGAAATATTCTGTGCTTATAACACAGCACTGCCATCCATTGTGATAGAGAAAAAGGATGCAGCTCTCAGCACCTTGGCAGCTTTCTNTATTATTAATCAGGCTGTGTTCAAAATCTAGACTAGTCTAGACTACATTCAAAGACTAAGAAGAAAGTGCAGGCTGAGGATGACAACAAATCAGCCGCTATTGACCGCTCTTAATGCTTGGTTAGGTATAAAGAAATGCTTTTCCCATTAACAAAGTGGGAATCGTTTTTCTTTCCAACCTTTGTTTGAGGCGTAAACCTCAGCTGACGGTTCGGATGCCATCACAGTTGCTTGCAGTGTTTATGTTTGCATGAGAGATAGACTCATTTTCCTACTTCACGTCATAAACAATATTCGCCATCTATTTCCGGAAAGATGATAAGGGAGCTTACTCTAATTCCAGACTGGGATACCGCCCACTTGCGGGGATAACGAAAAAGCCGAGGTCTAGACTCTATAAAGTTGAATTATAAAATCTGCTGAAGAGGGAGTGATTGCGGGGTGAGAGTAATGCTAGTGCTGGAATCTGTTACACTGAACAAAGGAATCCTAAATTTGACCAGAGTCAGACTTACCAGTAAAGGTCACTTTACACCGATATCCATGATGATGCGAGCACCAAAGCTCTATCAACCCATACTTGTATTCCCAATGACCTGTTAAAAAAAAAAAAAAAAGAGACGCACACTTGGGCCTTATACCCACACACGTTTGCAGAAAACGACTATAGGCCTATTTATCTACCGTGTCATGACAAATTATATTACCAACTCCATTACCAAATGCATCTTTGTATGCGCATACAGGTTATTGAAAGTCGAAGTTTGAAGTGCTATTTTGTCAAATTTATGTGAAGTTTCTATTCGACAGTTTCTAGAGTTTAGCCTACTCCTATGACTAGTTTAGGACATTCAGTGTACAAGTAGATTTAATGGTAAATACACTGAATAGCATGAAATAATCTCTGTGTGTGGTTTATATTGTTCGCATAGCTGATAGTTTCAGAGAGATTACTCACCCTGTCAGACACTAGCCAATGACGCAACTGGTAGATTCAAACAGATGAAGATATCGATGTCTAGCCTCCCCCACTGTCAGAGTCTAGAACTTATAAAACAACATCATACACCATTAATATAACAATAATGTAGTGCCTATTAGGACACGCCATCTATGTTTGCAAATAGCACACTACAACAACAATTAGGAACGAGAGCTTTCGTTACAAAATCCGAGAAATATTGGTCCAGTTTGAAAGACACGCACCAAACTTATGGTGCTCGTTTTATTACACAGAGAACGTCGCCACAGTCCAAACAGGTCATAGTTATCGGCTTCATTGTCTAGTGCTATACTGGTGGATTCACTTGAGGGGCGTACTATCACATTACCCTTCATAAGCCTCGGTTATCTTATCGTTGTGGTGAGCGCGGACGACAGGGGCGGAAATGATGTGTCGACAGTGAGAGAGAGAGACCTGCAGTATGAAGAAGGGACCAACTTGAACAGGAATTGGTGGAGGCGGAAGCGACGGAATGTGATGTTACCACTAGATGTTTATAACCAAGTCGAAACACTGATGGGTAGCCTTTTTTTTTTTTTTTAAAGGATGGAAGGAGGAGGAGGAGGAGGGAAGACCTACCGCTTCTCATTATAGGGGTTCATGGGCCTGTGTTTCTACCACGCGTAGATCTACTGATCATAAGATAACAAATATAGTACAGTACAGTAATCGTATTAAAGGTTGATTTTTTTTTACCCTGTACAAATACTTATCGATAAAATACTAGAATCCGATATCTCACTTGGTAAAAGTTGGTTACTGAAGCTTTTTTAAAAATTTTATTTGTTGGACGTCAAATAACTGTTTTGCTGTTTACACTGTGCTTTTTGTTGTTTTTTAATTGATTAAAAGCTATTATTGTACAAGTCTTGAGGGAACGTCTCGCCCTACATCTTCTGAAACAAGAGCTGAAAAAAAAAATGAAACGACGAAGAGAAAGAGGAAGCTGGCAGAGAGAAACAGACATGGGGGAGGGAAGGAGAGAATTGGAGATGGGGTCAGAGAGTTATGCAGAGGGCCGACATTGAAGTCTGGGCATAGTTCAAGCCCATTCGGGAATCTTGCAATATAGTCCTCAGCAAACATAGGGTGAGAAATGAAGGGTGCGCACCAGGGGAATCTGCACCTTCTTTCTAGCAAATAGTTTTACGCATCATACATTCTTCCCCATGACACACCCCCATGACAAAGGAAATGGTGTTCTTTAGTGTGCGAAAACCGCAAAGTCAGCTGCTGGATTACAATGTATCAAATCTGGATGCAAAATGCAAATGTATGGGAGGGGGAAGGGATTTATGAGTTTAGTAAATCTGTATAACTGTATGCTTGACAGTTGTTTAAACGTATTATCTCTTTATGTATGTATGTACATTGTATTCTAATTCAACTTTGGAGACATATTTCCTATTAAGGCTGAAAAAAGTACTTCTTATCTACCTTATCTTATCACTGCTTATTTAACACTACGAAATGATAGTCTCTGACATTGAGCGGAACACGTAATACAGGTGTACCGTATAATATTGTGGTCAGCACATTGATCGGAGTCCCCGCATGAAAATATCAAGGGAAATAACACCATATATTAATGCTTTCCATTTTTCACTATTACTCCCCTTGTCACGATCGGTTACGTCATGACCGGGGCGAGTTCTTTCACAATAATTTGATCTTAGAAGTAGCACATGGCATTTTTTTTCTGCAGTTTTAAATATTCCCTATAAAATCAGACAACTGGCCATGAGGAGGTGGAAAGGAGTTGGATTTTAATATTAAAGGCTTAGATAGGTGCAAATACATTTGTAGACTCAGAATATGTGAGGTTTAGGCACTCAAGTATAAAATTTGTAGTTGTTGCTAGGTGGGTAAGGCTACCCTGTTTACTGAGTGAAAAGGCCTAAAATTGTAGGCAGCCTGTTTCACTGCCTAAGTTCTCCAAATATAACTGGTTTAGGGGCATTTTTCTGTTTGTCAACATTTGGAGGAAGAGCTAAACAACATGTTTGGAAAGTTTTTTGGGGGGCATAGGAGCCCTGGATACGTTAATGAGAGGTGTAAAACCTTATATAGCCAACAGTGAAAAATCACTGGCATCTTCATATCTAGTGTGTAGAAATGTTAATCGCATTGTTGAAGCTTTATTAGAAAATGCTATGAAGAATAGCAGAACAATTTTTCTTGACCCGTTAAGCACAATTATTATTTTTTTTTTCTCAGCTACTAACAAGAATAATGCGGTTTAAAAGTCTCGTACCGGGGTATCCAGGCTAATGCCCTCTCACGCGACTTCACATTTTTTATCCCCCCCCCCCC
>JAWQUT010000151.1:1106692-1145005 GCA_033807755.1 Ellobium chinense | reverse complement strand
AACATTGCACAAAACGTCTAACTCGGTTGCACAACAAATTTTGATTAATTTTTCTAAACAAGGCTACTCAAAATATACAAAAAATACACACCCATATAGCCTGTTAGATCGTTTAATGTATTAGCATAGGGTTTGGACAAAAACATTTACGCATCATAAGAAATGTAGTTTTTTCCTGCACGGAACGAGACTCCACTACACGGCTAAAGAAACGGCCGACTTAGATGGTTTGAGCCGATAACAGAGAGAGCTGGCGGAGTTAGACGGTTTGATAATTTTAATAATTTTCATACTTCTTGTGATTTTTTTGCAGAAATATTTATAGACATGATGCGCAATGGTATGCTTTAGCTATTTATCGAAAAAAAGGTCTGGGCCCCGAGTTCGGACTTAGACGGTTTGTGCCCGACACCATCGAAATATGTCCCCTCAAATTGTAATTTCTGATTTCATAATCCATTTTTTTTCAAAGCTGATAAGCAAATATAGCATCTCCATCCTGCTAAAGCCTCTTCTTCGTCCATGATTACTATAATCTATAATGGGGTTGCGAATCTGTGTTGCGTCTGGCCATCATAAAGGTGGATTAAGGACAGAGCCATTGGGGTGGAACGGACAAACAAGTGAAGTAGAGGGAATGGTTTTAGCTCGGTGGCAGCTGATATCCTTGTGACACTAAGGATGGCTGGAGGGAAGGATATGCCGATAAACAAATTATAATACCTTTCCATGTACATAAATATTTATATATGTGTGTGTGTGTGTGTGTGTGTGTGTGTGTGTGTTAATGTGTGTGCGTGTGTGTGTGTGTTTGTGTGTGCGTACGTGTGTGTGTGTGTGTGTGTGTGTGTGCGTGCGTGTGCGTGTGTGTATTGGTGGATGGGTGAGTGGGTGTGGGTGTGGGTGTGTACAGATTTAGATTTTATATTTATTACTTATATTTGTGACTAGTCAGTAGCCCACAACCTGCCGATCGCTGGTGTTTATGGGATCAGATCAAACCTGCTTGAATTATATGACAGTAATAGATACAGAAAGAGCCCTGTGGTTGTGTAGTGGTAGGCTAAATATTTGGAATGAATAATAGTACTCTTACAACATATGATATTAAATATTTTCATCATTCTATAGTGATTACCATGTGATTGGGTGCAGTTTGAGTGATTCCTTGATCGTGGAAGAGATCTCACGTCTCTATAGAAGCGCTCATCTTGCTCACCCACCCACTGTCACGCCGATGCCGCATTACTGTCAGAGATCGTAAGAATGTCGTGACGAGCCCATCTGTTTTCGAGGTGGNGGGGGGGGGGGGGGGGGGGTGTGGGGGAGAGAGGGGCAATGCCTTTGAGACTTTGACTCAACTCATAGAAATAGAGAGACTATAATAATAACAACAACAACAACAACAACAAATAGAGAGACTATAATAATAGTTATAATAATAATAATAATAATAATAATAATAATAAAACAACAACGGGAAGAAATGTCGTTTAAAGCTTCTTCTTCCCTCAGCCTCTGTATTTTGTTTTCTTTTGTAACCCCCTCCTCCCCCGCCACATCCCATTGCTATTCAGTCTGCTAAACAAACACATGAGCAGCAGCAACAACAACAACAGCAGCAACAGTGACAACAACATTAACAACAACAAAACAATTGAACACCCAATCACTGATGGCTGGCAGCCTTCCCAACTTCATAACTAGTTTGCGTGTGACACAAGATATCTAATCCCTGGCTTAATCTTTCCCAGACACTGCCTACTTCTTCCTCGGCGGCTCAGTCTCCCCCCCCCCCCCNCCCCCCTTTCCCTTTTCCCACGTTTTAGACAACAAAATCTACTAATGCCCGCAGAATATCCCTGTCATTTAACTAAGATAAATGAGTTTCTTAGGAGGGGAGGGGGAGGAGAGAGAAGGAGAGATGTGTTTTCACTGACAGAAGACACAGAAAGCAGTTACAGTGCAGACATTCTAGGCCTGAAAACAGTTTTTGTTCTTCGAAAACGAAAATATGCGGGCGCCCCTATGAACCAAGCATAACGAGAGGTCTCCACGATCGTCTCCGAACTTTACCGAAGCCACAAGTCGAGGGCGCGCGCTACGCTTAAAATAGCTCGAGTCGCCAAACCAGTTTGACGAGCTGGCTACCCCCGTATCGTACGCGGCGTATTTTGCTTTTATTATTCCACCTGCCTGGGTGAATTGGTGAATGGCATTGAAAACTAACTGATCAAGTATTTTTAGACGGCAGTCCCGGTCTGCGAATGGGCAGGGCTAGTACACCCTCGCAAGTTGGTTCGTTCTTGTGATTTCGGTACTCGCCACTTCCAGACCGGCAGGAGAGAAGGAGGAAGGAAAGAACGACAGAAAAGGATAACAACGGTCGGACAGCATTGCTCCTGTAGAGGGACACATTTCGCTTCGAAGGTGAGTAGTGTTTTGATCGTTGTTTACGTAGTATGTGTTCGGATACTGGATGACACGTTTCCATCAAGTGTGTAAAAGTGAAACGGCCATTTGTCGTCACTAATAGGCGTGTGCTACACAACTGCAGAAAAACTTACCATTTTTTTGGGGCGTGAAAACTCGGAAGATCTCATTCAACAAATGTAACATTTATGCATATTAGTTGAGATTTAGGGAATCAATAAGAGTTAGGTCGGCTTCATCATCAGTTAAAGGGTAAAACATCGTTGCTCAGTGTCCTCCACTTTTGGCCCTTGCTAATGACATGTTGTTTTGTAAGACATATTGAAACCCTCCCAAAGCTGATTACATACAAGCACCAAGCAAGATCATTCTGACATTCTTCGACCAAGGGTTAGCTTTAACGGCTAAGGTATCGTTTTGGACAGGAAACAAAGGGAATGTGGGAACATTACCAGATTTATTTATAATAACAGTTCATGTGCACACAACTGAATACTGATCCATTAATCAACAGACAAATATAGAGATCAGCAGGCGTATTATTATTAGGCGGATATGTTATTATTTTATTATTTTGTTTGCTTTCTTTATTATGTGAAATCTGGCAAAGAGCAGGGGAGGATTCCCATAGGCATATGTGATAACTAGCGATAAGGAGTTACGCTCACTTCGACTGATGCTCCTGCCTCAATGGGCATTGGTTAAGGGTAGGGTTAGGGTTAGGAAGGGTATGGTTAGGGTTAGGGTTGTATTAGTACGTTATTCGGAATGAAGGTACTGACCGTAGTTGTAGGAGTTACCACATATGGAAATCCTTGATCCAAGAGCAGAATAGTTTGAGATAAGGTCTTATAGGCATATTTGAAAGAAGAGGGGTGATATTATATAAGTATTGTTATATAGTGTAGTGATATGGAGACAGAGAGCGGGAAGTGGAGGAAGGAATGTTTGAGTGCTGTGCATTAGAAACTAATGGATGGAATTTCAAGAAATTACTGTAAAAGACCAGATATGAAAGGAAAGAACTCTTCATGAGAATATCATGGAATATTGTTGAAAACATAGTTAGATTCATATTAGTTATTGCAGTAATTCACTTAAAAAAAATATTAGGTAGTAAATATAAACTGGACCATTTTTGTTCTCATGATATGCTCAACTTTTTTTTCTTTGAAGCTGTGAACTAGTCTAGACTGTGTTTATATTTTTGTAATGATGAGGTACTGTCTAATTTATCATGTCTGTTCTGCTAATTTATGCTAATTTATCTTGTCTGTGCTGCTGATTTATGCTAATTTATTGTGTCTGTTCTGCTATTTGTTAAATGTTATTTCGACTGCCCTATACTATCCAATGCAATCTGGGCATGACCTATTAAATTCGAAACTTGTTAGATGTGACAATATTTTCAAACAACATGAAATGGTGGATAGGATATTATCATGGATGATATATGCCCAAAACATGCAGCATTGGGAGGGGTAGGGAAGAGGGGGGGTGGTCACCCCGTGAATCCTGCACATCCCCACCAAATTTTTATATAATTAATACTGTATGTATTGTGAATTAGAAGTCATTTCTGATCTTCTCTTTGCTTTGCATAAAAACCATCATTGTACTCAAGCACTGGATTCAGGGTTATTTCTGATTTCTTTCAAGTTTTATAACACCAGCCTTGAAGTGCTTAGAACTAAATGAAACTGAAAATCACTAGGGACAGTCCCACAGGACTAAATCAATAATATATGGGGAATGCCTTGTTTTTTTTTTGCCTGGATTTGCCCCTGTTAGGCAAAATGTATCACCTGTGGTGAGCATTCAGAAGTGGTGAACTCAAATGCACTCAGTCTGCAGGTCAGAAATATATAGTGTTTTGCTATTAATGATATGAAACCCTGAGCTTACATTATTGTCTCTTTTCTCACAGATGGGGCATCTCCTTCTTGCCTGCCTTGTATTGATAGCCTTCACCTGTGCTGTCCATGGCCAGCAGACATGCCCTGCCTCCACTTGCTTCTATGATGGGACGGCAACACGGGACCCTAACCAAGCGCAACCCAACCTTTATTTTGTCATTGGTGGGTTGTTTGATGTTCACAACAAGGGATCCAATGCACTGGAGTGTAGCAAAGACATGCCACCAACAGGAATTGTCAATGTCATGGTAAGATTATGCCATTGTTAAATCCGTGAGGGTGAAATGGCAAAAAAGCCTCTTGGTAGTTAAATTAGCTATGTCTTTAAGGCTTTGTGCAGGGTAGGGTGGCAGGGTTGTGGATTCATATCCTCCCATTCACAGAAGGAAAAAAACAATGGGGCAACAATTGAAAGACACCTTAATTTGGTTACATGACATAAGGGTGACTTACTTTTCTTAGTCTTAATTGCTGAATTTTATTTAACAGTGTATCTGTTCTTATCTGAAGATCCTCTTTGGGCTTGGTACTCATAGCTACTCATAATGAAACATTTCCCAACCTTTCACCTTCATTTTTATCCTGAAGATAAAACTTAACAAGTTACAACATGTGATGAGTGCAGTAATTGTCAACATGTGGCCATAAATATATCTCACTGTATTTCAATCTTGTTTTAGGCTTTTTTCTGGGGCATCCAACAATACTATCACGAAATAATGGGCACAGTTTCCAGACCAGTGACAGTGGGTGCGGTGGCCTTTGACAGCTGCATGAGACCAGATCAGGTAAATTTACTCAAGGCAGGGGAGACTACTCAGGCAAGAGAAGGCACCTTGTCCTGTCTGTATCTCCCTCCCTTACTACAAGTCTGTATACCGAAAGTGGTGTCTGTGACAACCATATCATGAGAAATGGATGGCTTATGCAGTAAAACAAACGAGACTAGGAACTTGAAATCAGGCTTTGTTGTGTTTCTCTAGATAGGAGAAATTATTGTATATGGAAAGGTTGGTTTCAGCTATCTTTCATCAGTGAAATTTTCTGTGGTTATTATTTAATGGGAAGTGGCATTACGCTTTTGAGGATCTGGTTGATTTTACATTTAGGTCGAAAGGCAGAAGACAGCTCTGAGCAAAATGGGAGGATCTCATAAGCTTGTTTCACCACTCATATCCAACAGTAACCCCCTTTGCCTGACCTTAAGCCCAGATCTCATACCCACCCCCTCCTCCCTAAAAAAGGTTGCAATGTATGTTTCTAACATTTAGCTGGGGATCATGAAATTGCCAGGGATGAAATTAAGAATTTGTAGTTCCTGCAAGCATTAGTTCAGATGCATTAAGCATGGCAACAGATGGTTAAGCTCGTATGGTTTTATGACACCAAATTTATATTGACTTCTAGAAAATTACTTGTACCACCAGTCATTTGACGGGGTCCATCAGTTGGCAGTCTAAAAAGATCTGAATGTAGCTGAAAGAACACAAGTAATTTTGTATAAAAAGTACAGCAGTACAATTTTTAGAGCTCCCCCTCACCACCCAATTTGTCCACTATTGTCCAAATTTAAAGTGTGGCCCATAGTTGTCTAAAGAGGTGCTGGTTTGTATTTCAGACAATTGAAAATGTCCTGAGCTATGCCCAGTGCAAGGTTCACATTCAAGGAATGGCGAAGGAGAATGTGGTTGCTTATATTGGTCCTTACATGAATGAAGATGCAAGAAGGACAGGCATGCTGGCACGAGACCTAAAGATGACCTTGCTCAGCCCTTCAGCAAATTCTATGAGTAAGACCATAATTACAGTCTGTTGATTGTTTAAATTAATGGGTATGCAAGTTTTTGTGTTGTTGACTGAGATTTTTATTATTACTCAACCTTGCATTCAGAGTTTAGTGTATTTTTGTGATCATCTTTTTGGCATCATGCTCATAATTGTAATCAGGGGTAACTTGGATAAATATATTGTAAATTGAAATACAATCCAGTCTTAACATAAAAGATGATTGTTCAACCCATTCACATAGTTATCATTTTTATCAGAATTGATGGAAAGAGAATTCAGAGACACAGCATTATTGGTTGGACATTAGGCATGGAATAATTCCCCAGTAAGCTGTTTTCGCAAGCATCTTCATGCACTGTTAGAATTTTGGCTTTCCCTTAAGCTAAGCCATACAGGATTCTACAGTTGTGGAAAATATGAAAAAACTGTCCTTGACATCTTCAGGTCTGGAAACACTGGAAATCCACAAAAGTGACCAGCTCTCATGGAGAGAAGCACAATAGAAAATTTCAAATATTGGCTTAGTGTTGTATTGTTTTGTTTAGAATTGCTCTGCTGTATGTCAACCAGGTTGCAAACACTGGAAAGATTTAATGTGACAGAAAGTTGCAGTATGACCATTTTAATCAGGGGAAAAAAGGGCTAGACCACCTGGAAAGGTAGTGAAAGTTTAGTGGAAAAAGGTTTAAACGTCTGTAACAGCCCTAACAGCACCGTATTGCACTCTTGTTGATCTCAGTACTCCGGCAAATTCTGGCGATGATAATATCAGGACACTCCTACAGAACTTGGTTTAGGGTTAAGGTTAAGATTAAGGAAGAAAAAGCGAACTTTTAAAAATTATCATTTCTTGAACCCATTCCATATGTGCCTTCTCATTTTTAATCTTGCCCCTCACATAATACTGAGCTTTAGGCAGATATGTTGTACAGTGTTGTGCATGGAGGAAATCAAATACATGTTTGTGGTGCCAGTCTGGCAGCCAGAGTATGCTTTAAGTTATGATTTAATTTTGACTTAAGAGCAAGATCATGGAGCTTTCTCAAGGGCTTCTGCTATGGTGCATGTGCATATGCAACCCTTGATTCAAGATGGTAAGCCCTGGACAAGCCATATCCCTTGCTGTCTGTAGACATGACAGGAAACAGTCAAGATAAGAAACTGAGGATGAAGATTATGAAATTAGTGAAGGTAAGACATTGTGGATGAAGATAATTTACTTATTGCTATAAGCACATAATCTTGTAACCCTTATGATCTTTTTTTTCATACCCAGGTTTGAACTTTGCGGATCAAACAAGTTTGCTGAGAATGGCCCCGTCCTTTATGTATGACCTCAAGGGCATTGTGGCCTTTTTGGATCATGTGAAGGCTGGGTTTGTTATGATCCTTTATTCTGGTGACGATATGTTTTGGAAAGCAGCTTATGATGAACTGACAATGCTCCTGAAGATGAAATCGGGTGTCTCGGTTTGTGTACAGTACACAGCCAATGTGGATCAAGATCAGGTGTGTATGAGTGTTTGCATATGGTCAAACTAAGCCAAGACCACTGAATGAACCATTGTCTGAGAGTGTATTGAGTGACATCTCTTACTGTGCTGACAAAAGACGGAAGTGGAAGTTCTAAAGCATATAAATTTGAACCTAATAACCTGAGTGAGGCTGCGTCCTATATGTGATATTGGTTGGTTGAAGTATTAGCAAACTGAAACCCGCAGAGAGCCAGCTCCTTTTTTCGCCTCACCAATAAATGCGCTTGTTTGACCCACATGGGTCAGTGAGGGAATAGCAGTTTTTATGGCTTTTACCTAAATTGTTTGTAAAGTAATTTTTATTGTTTGCACTGGAGTTTTCAGACACATGGAAAGGTTACCCCGCCCTCTCTGCTCTCCCACTCTTATCACATGTCTTCATAGACATGTCAGGAAAGGCTTCTCTTGCTAAGCTTTAAAATGAATACAGACTTTACTAATTGTTTGCCATGTAAGAGTCCATGCCTCAGTTCCATCCAGAAAAATAGTTGAAACAGAAGACGACATAGGAGGCATGACTTAATGTTGTCACAGTTAGTTTAGGATACCAGTAACAAGAGTGAAGGAATAGCTATTTGTTTGGCTTTTATCTAAAATGTTTGTAATTTTTTATAATTTGCACTAGTGTAATCAGTTATCAGTGTTTATGTATCCAGTTTCCCAGCTCATAAGCCATCTTTGTGCTTGCCATGTTTGTAAAGGCTTTCAACTGTTTTCTCAAATGTGTTAAATGGGCCTTTTGGCCATGAATGATCCATTGTCTGTTCATTGCCACAAATTTGTTGAAGGATGCTGGGGTAGGGGTGGATTAGAGGTTGAGAATATCTTATCATGGCTCTTTGCGCTTAACTCATTGCCCCTCAGAATTAGATTTCACCATTCTGGTTTAGCAAATCCACTACATCCAATCATTCCACATTTGCCTAGGTCATTTTTTGAGGTTTTGAGAGACTGGGTGCTCTATACCTGTTACTCAAAGCAAACAATGAGGCAGATGTGGTTTAGCTTGTAAAACTGGGATATGATAAGTCAAAACTCTACATTGTTTTAATAGGAAAAAGAAGATCATGGTAATATAAACAACCCACATCATAAAAAAAAAATTACTTAGGCAAATGTGGAATGAGTGTGACAACTTACCATTTCTTGTTGATAGCTTGACTATTTAGATGCAAGTCAATCAACTCGGCAATGATACTACTGTACTCTTATCATATTTTTTGTTTGTTTATTTCCAGATGTCTGGTGTGGTGACAAACCTGGCAACCCGTACCGATGCCAAATATGTTGTGCCTCTCATGTCCAGAAGCAAACTCGATACCTTGATGGGGAGCATCAATAATAACAACGGCATATCTGCAGAGAAATTAGTGTTTATTCTTACATCAGATATTGGACAGGATAGGTGAGTGCACCAATATCAGAGTTTCATTAGAGGGTGCCAGATCTGCTGAATGCAGTAAAGCATGGAAGTTGAAATCATAGTTCCTGTAAACAAACCTTCAGATTTCTCTATACTAGTGTGGGAAGGCAAGAGATTACTGAGTTTAAACCATTGCCTGAGAATTTCTGCAGTGGTGTCCCTTGCTATACTGAACCGTGAGACGAAGAAGGGAGTTGTAAATATATAAACCTCAAAACTGAGTGCCCAAAAGAAGGCGGCAGCCTTTTTTTTTTTTTTTGTGAATGTTATTTAAAGATTTAGCAAACTGGGGGATTAAAGGGCTCAGTTCAATTTTTCGCCTGCCCAAGAACTGCACTTTGTTTGGCCTGCATGGATCTCGCCTAATACCAGAGTTTGCCGGCACATGGAGATGGTTACACTGTCTCGTCCTTGCCCTCCCTACCTTTCCACTGGCCTGCACTAGTACCTCATGTATTCCTTGAATTCAAACCAACTCAAACCAGAGGAGATGGGACTAAAGAATTCGAGTTATCCCTGTGCAACTGCAGTCAAGAAATCTTAATTGCTATATTTTTTCTAGGACTATCCAGATTATCAGTGAAAGTTCTAGTTGCATCATTTGCCAGAAATACATGTGAATTGTGTTCACATAAGGAAAAAAAAAAAGAGAGAAAAATGAAAGCCTGAAATATTTAGGATGGAGGAATTTTGAAACTTTGATTTTTAAATTTCTTGTATTTTAGTCAAGTGCAACCTTGGTTTTCTTGAATTTGAATCAAGATAGGATATTATACATCTCATCTTTTTGTCTTTCTTGGGGTAATTAGGTCCTTCCCAGAGTTGATTAGTTTTAATAATATTTTAATTTTGTGCGTAAGTGAGTGACATGGTCTCATATATAACACAACTTGAAGATCTGTACTGGGAGGAGATTTTGTTGATATTGGCATATATTATTTGGTAAGAGCATGTACTCAAAGTACCTGGTGTGGTCTTATTTCACATTGTACAGCATCAAAGAATGAAAGAATGGTAGAATATGTTTCATAATGAGTTCATTTACCAGTGACTAGATTAACCCCTTTCCTTAGATCCTTTGTTGTAGGCTTGACTTTAATAGAATGTGCCCGTTACTTTGAGGACTAGAAAGAAACCTAACTTGAAACCGTTTATGAAGCTGTGGTTAGTGCTTAGTTTTTTACGTTTTTTTTTTTTCAGCTGACAGCTAATTTACACTCATTTGTTATGGTATCCTTATATGAAGATTGTGTGAAATTTGATTACATATGAATAGGGTAAACTGGGTAGACACTCTGTTCAGAAATTTTCAGAGGACTGCTCCTCACTGAAAATTTTGCAGAATAAGACCAGAATCAGAGTCGTATAAGTGGCATGGTGTACGGGCCTTTGCTGCGGATACACCCTTATTATTAGTTTAGGTTGCAAAGAGCCTAATGAGAGTGCTGAGATGAGATAAGACAGGGTCTTTCATTTATCATTCCCTAGATTAACAAACAACCTATTGACTGGAACTGCTCTTGATAAACAAATCATTTCCCTATTTTGCCTGACAGTGAGAGAGATGTCCAAACTGCTTTGAAGTGGTAGCTCCAGCCTCTCCACGTTTCGTCTCCCCATTTTGTAACCGTGGAATCACTTACTTATTTTTCAGAGATCTTCTCGTCACAAAAGCAGTAATTGCAAACAACACCATCATTATTGATCAGGATATTCCAAGCAAATACAAGAGCAAATTGGATGAGTTCCGTGATAAATATTACATGAATGCTCGGGCTAATGCTTCCTTGGGAGTTCTTCCACTCACAGACAATCCCTGGCTGGCAGAATATGTATCACTAAGGCAGTAAGTAGAGTATTGCTTTTCCACTTCTCTTGTATTGCTGATAAGTAACTGCTGACATAATCTTGCAAGTGATGAGGTGTATACTCACATCTTACTGTTAGGCTCCCACACCTGACATCCACATGTGAATAATTTTACTATGAAAATGTGTGCAATGAAATTAACAACAGTGCAAAGCACTTAGTTGTGACATTTTCTCATAGTTATTTATCAAGCTTAATTTGAAATGAAACTAGCGTTAATTCTGAAATCATGCATATTATGAAGCATTTCTAACTCCTATAACACCTCATTCTTCCTTTTAAAGTATAGTTTCTCTCACTTGCAATGAATCAGTCACAGCAGAAACAACCTTTACCCCATATTTACTCAGCTCAAAGCCAGACAAGGCTGTTTACTCATTATTAACCAGTCCCAGTGGTATATCTTGCTGAAAGGCAAATAACAGAGCTTTAGTAAATATATTATTTCCAACTGTTCTCCAGATCTCATATGCTGTTTTCCATCCCTCCCTTGCTGTCTAGTCATCAGCTTTTTTTTTTTTTTTTTNTGGGGGGATGGGGGAGTGGGGAAGGGGGCTGTGGATATGGAGATCAAGCTTGAACCCCAAGCAAACCAAATTATGGCTGGTTTCAGAGCTCAGCTATTGTTTTCTTAATCTCTTCAGATACCATGGACTTTCTTGAGTTCTTATAACATGTATGCATGTGCAAAACTTTGAGCTGAAATAATCCACTTTGGCCTGTTCTCTCAGACTCCCGGACTTGAATGACACAGCTGTGGCCTCTCCATTCCTCCGATCCATTGCAAGAACACTCATGAGTGTGGATGCTGTGATACAGGTAAGGGAAACATGGAGCTGTTGAATGGTGTCACTTCATAATGTGGAGGTCATGGGTTTGAATGTCCTCACATCCTCACTGTTTATTTCCTTTCTTCCTCTCTTATATTGAATGTCCTCACATCCTCACTGTTTATTTCCTTTCTTCCTCTCTTATATAGCATTTACCTCTTAACCATGGTCTCTCTCTTTGTCCCATTGAATAAGTATCTGTTTGAGTCTAACTATCCCCTACTTGTTTTGAATGTATTCTGTTTTCATCTTGGACTGCTGTAATGTTTATGAGTTTGACTTTTGGGTTATAAGGTCATATTGTAGTATCCTCTGGAAAAACACTTGAGTTTTGATTGATTGATTGATTGATTGATTGATTGATCGATCGATTGATCGATCAATCGATCGACTGATCGATCGATTGATTGATTGATAGATTGATTGATCGATTTTGGGTTTTAGGGTGCAACAGTTTAATTACAACCATATTATGTCTGTCTGGTTTAGGAGCAAATCACTGGGTAGAAGTTTCTTATCAACTTTGCTTGGAAGATTGTCGATAGGCCTGCTCTTCTACTCTCCTGGTGCAGATAATGGTGCATTACTGTGGTGGACATTGTCCTGTTCTAATTCAATAAGTAAAACCTGTCTTCTGCAGTCCCTCCAACAAGCGACCCCCTCCGTTCTAAAATTCACTTTTCCTGTTCACTGACTGTTTCCTCATTGAAACTGACCTGTGATCAGCAGCTCCCTCTGATCGTGAGGTGCGGACACCAATCAAAGAGCCGTTTTTCACTGTGAAAAGCGACTATGTTGCCCTATCCATTTCCAGAGTTGGAAAGCCAGAGTCCAAAAGTCACTGCCTAGATCTACATCAAAGAGCAGAACTTACAGTGCGGTGACTTTGGTGGTGGGGAGATGAGGGTGGGAAGAAGACCATGTCTCACATGAGCCTACCACAGACCTAATGCTGGTTACACAATATTAGAGCTATGGAGTCCACTTTGCCCCCTCACTATTGGGGGCATTGTAATTGCAACTACCAACTAGTGTAGCAGACAGCTGATGACTTATTTCATGCATTGAGAAACTGGAGTCTGGTAAAAAAAACAAAACACTGCCTGTTGAAGAAAAACACCACACAAACAACATTAATTTAGCTTTCGAAGTAAAAAAAAGAGAGTCAAGAAAAAACTTCTGTGGTTAGGAATAAACTGTAGTAAAGTGAACAGTAGGCCTAACAGCTGACCTCTGCTGGGTGGGCCAAACGGGACTTTGAAAGGACATTGAAAGCAAGTCCCAATATATCAAATGACTTATCAGGAAAAACAACAAGTTAAGGAGAATAAAATCCAGTAAGCCACCCAGGCAGGTTCTTTATTTCTGAAATTGTGCTCTTCTTCTCTTTTGCCTGAACTCATTCAGATGGGCGACACGGCAAGGTGAGCACTACTTATTGTTCAGGCCTTGGAGCAAACCAAATATTTTTTTTAAAATGNGGGGGGGGGAGGAGAGGTAGCTTATACAGTGTCTCATATTGTTATTCTCTAAGCAGGCGGGAAGGATGACCACTTTTTTTTTTCTAATGAGCGTACAGGAATATAATATTGCTTTGTGACTGTTAATGACCTGATTCTCGATAAAAGGGAGAATGGGAAAGGACATGCAAGATATACATGTAATTATATAACCTGACTGAAGTCGGGATTCCTCTCTCCGTTTTAGAGTTTTTAATCCACACTGATTATAGAGAAACTTACAGACTGTCATGAGGGAGACAGATATGCCCCAGCTGCAAGCTTACTGCTCGCTTATGTGTCTAATACCAAGAGCTGTTTTGTTTTCTTTTACAAACATTGAGGGCAAACAGAAATAATTAAGCTCAAGGCCAAGTAAAAGTGACTGTAAGTGACTTCCAATGTGCTGTAATTCAAATGTTAAAAGAGGATCTTCAGATGTCTGGTTTTTTAATACTGTATATTATTATGCAGTTTGTATTAGTACCCACACAGTAACCTCATGATATGAGCCTGATAATTTGTGATACTCTCTTTAAATACAAGTTATAGAAGACATTTGTGTACCTCAATATACATGGAGAATCCAATTACACATTCCCCCCCCCCCCCCCCCCCCCCCCCNCCCGACGAAGGACTGTAATGTGGGGGTACTTTTATGATTTCCATTGAGTGTCCCCATCACAGGTTTTACTGTACATTTCGCAGGCAGACTTGCACATCAAGTGCTAAATAGTATGTTCTTTTCTGCTGTGGGTCGTGATCATATGCAGATTTCACAAATGTGTTTAATACACATTGTTGCATTTTACAGTCTAAAGCAGCTGACAATGGGCAAGATAGAAATGCCAGATTTTTTTACCATGTTTGCCAAAACACCAACCACATTGAACTGCCAAAGTGGCTCAGTCACTCAATAGGCAGACCGTCATGGTGGCTGCACTGTTGCACTCGAAGGATTAAGAAGGATTGCACCCTTGAAGTAGAAGAGTAGAGAAGAATATTGATGGAGACCAAAGGAAGAAGGACATTGTGCTAGCAAGGGACTATATAGCACAACAGATATCAAGTTTTTCTCTGTTTAAAAGGGACTGGAAAGAAATTTGCCCAGGGCAAATATAGTCTAACCTTCAGAGATTTTTTGTTAAATTTTCACATATATCGGGCAACCAAAATATATTTTTACTGAATTTGTAGGGTTAGTGACTGTGGTAATTTTTGAGTCTCATGCAGCTAAAATTTTGCATGTGGATATTGTGTTTTAACATTGCTACACCTAAATAACTGAAAATATGTCTAACAGTAGTATGCCAGATGTGTGCTTGATTCATCTGCATTGGCATTTCATTTATTTAAGAAATACTTGTTTTGTTTTTTTGCTGTAACAAACAAGTGACATCTAAGTCAATGAAGTTTACAACCATTGTGGTTTATAATCTGCCTGTTAACGTTATCAAAACTTGATTTCAGGTTTTTTAATCCTTTAAACGTGAGGGTTGAATTCTTTTGCATGTTGGTGGCTACCCAAGAATTGCTAGCGTTGAACTCATTTACTACCTTATAGTCAGGGGAGCAGCAAACTTCAAAGTGAAACAGTGAAGTGGCTGATACTGGATCACATGGCATTGCATGGGCTGGAGATGTTGAAGGTTGCCACAGTTAAAAATCTACCAGCTAACGAACTTTGAATTGCGTATTGTTTTTTTCTATCCAGTATTTTATTACATTAGGCTGATGATGCATTTAGATCTTGTGAATGAGACAAAAAAAATTTGGGGTCTTGGATGCATACGAGTTTTTTTACAATTCAGCATACTTTTTACATTCATTCATCTTTGCTGTGGTTTCAGGGCATGGATGCAGTTTTCAAGGACTGTAACCAGCAGCCAGGGAGCAACTATCAATTCTGTGACGCTTACCGCAACCTTCAAGGCAAAGGAGATGCCATCTACACAAAGATCTTCGATGCTTTGAAAGTACATGGGGCGCAAACTGGGCAGCTGAGAAATGACGAAATTCACTACACATACTACAACTTTTACATTAGGAATTCTCTCGATAATAATGCAGTTTTCCAATCGGTAAGGTTTCGTTTAAACATACTTAATAGCAGGGTTGCCACAGATCCGAGAGATCTGCAGAAGTCATGGAAATTGACCAGTGGCTATCCAGGTCTGTAAACACCTGAAAAATTAGGTAAAAGTGAGCAGCTGTTGTGGAAAAAAAGCATAGAAACTTTAAAAATTGGGATTGACTGTTCATGATTTCACTGGGATTGTTAGAATGAAGACTGCTGTTATCTCTGTCATGATAAGTATCTGATCTAAACATGGACTATAAGGTTCAATCATGAAGATAACTTTTTTAACACTCTGTGGCAACCCTGTAACAGGAATGGCTCAGACTTCGATCAGGGTTGATTTCAGATTTGTTTATGACCATCTTTAAACACCCTAAGTGTAACAAAAGGGTTATATTTGAAAACTCACAGAATTTCTCATGTTTATAATTGGCAGCCTGTTTCCATCCTTGACTTAAGCCTATTCCTGTGAATTTGTGGGCTCGCATGCCTGATATGCTGGATGAGTCCTTGGCATCTTTAGCATGTTCATCAGCAGTCAGTGACTCTTGTGTAGGCAATGTGAGATATGTCAATGGTATGACAATCATCCAGCATGCTAGATGAACATGTTGATTAATTTGGTTTGTTAATAAAGCAGTCTGGTTGAGGTTAGATGATAATTTTGAATCCCTGAAGTAGGAAGGGGGACCTTCAAGTCTAAGTCACAGTGACATCAAAGATATTTCTGTGCACTGCTCCTAGCTGTCAAACACTGTGATAGAATGAGAGTAAATTCGATATTTCAGCCGAAATCTGATTGTCTGATTTTAGTGGTTAAAGTCAGATTTTCCATCTTAGGCAGTTTCTCTATGCTGTTTCTCATTCTGTCTGAAAAGCAAGCTTTCTGAAAAGTATGCAGACGCAGTATCATGATCTCCAATGGTAGCAAGTCACACATCATACACCATGCCAAAATCAAGGTCCACAAACATGCATCAGAGGAGGAAGAGGAACAAAGGAATGATTAAAATTGTTCTTAAGACAGTGATGCCATGGAGTTGTGAGCAGTCGAGAAGAGTGTCTAGGACACAGATAAACATTAGATATGGAAGTTAGGGAATAATATTCAGACAAAAGTATTTAAGTATTAAATTGCCATGAAGTTAGTGTTCCTGTGGTGTAGTGGTTGCATATTCAGACTTGCAGTTTGAGAGACCCTGAGTTCGATTCCCTATTTTCTAGTGTAAAGTCTATCAGCCTATCTTCTCAAAATTGATCTTTCACAGTAAATTTGGTAAAACCCCTAGTGACACACTTCCCAAGATAATGTGTAACAGTAAAAACAAAAATTAACAATAACACGGTCACACAATGTTATTACGAGGATGTGGTGTTTGTAATGTAACTATTTTAGTCACGCAGATTTTCTCCTCTAAGCTGTGTGAAATTGGTGTTCCTATTTCAGCATTGAGAAAAATGCAACTCTTAATATGGAGTTTGTAAGATTTTAAGCAGTTTGAGCAATTTTCCTTTTGAAAATGCCAAATTGGGAAACTGTAGGCTGTCTAGGGCTGTTTAATTGCAGTCTGCACAATCAAACTATTGCTCAATCACAACAGTTTTCCGACAGTAGAACATGATATTCTCTGTATAATAGTCACACGGGATGATCACAACTTCTTTTAATCGCAGGTATTGCCATACTATTGAGGAATTGTAAAATATTGGAGTGAAATGTATTATAGTGTTGTGGAAAAAAACAAAAGTTAAAGGTCATTATACCATGTTGGAAAATGATTTAAAGTAATCATATTGTCAGTTAAGAGTCAGAATTGGAAAATAAATGTTGGAGTTTCTAGTGTGTGCTCACAAAAAAAAAATGGTGCTAAATTTTCTTGTTGCTGAACTCTGCTGTTTTTCGGAAAAAGATCACATTGCCAAATTAGGTCAAATTCAGCCTTTGGCACCTTTGTGTAGAGCCTTTTGTACTCTTTATCATTTTGTTGAAGTTATTTTCTTGAAGTAGTAATGGTTAATGAGACAGCCAACCGTAAACACTACTGATAGTGAAGTGCAGTGTGAGAATTTTTTGGGTCCCCTGTAAAACTGATAATGGTATTTTTTTGTAAAATGGTAGGACTGTCCTCATTAGTTGTCTTGAATATCTTTCACACAGCTTGGTTCTCTGTCTGTTGATACAAATGGCAATGTCAGTATCAGTCTCCCGGACTTGACTGACCAATCAAGATATGGACCCCACTTTAGCCCGCCAACTTGTCCATCTAATGTCCCAGAAGAGTGCTGTTTGCCTCCAACCACTGCTGCACCCCCTACCACTACAACTACCATGGGAACTGGTGTAGTTGGTACCACAGCGGCATCTCAAAAGACATATACGTAAGTATATATGAGTGGGGGTGAAACTGCTGAGTTTAAACCATTGCCTGGGAGTTTTTGGAGTGGTGTCCTTTGCTGTGCTGAACAAAGAGACAAAGAAAGGAGTTGTAAGCATATACGCTGCAAAACCGATAGCCCCAGCAGGGGCGATGCCGTTGTTGTGATATTGTTTGAAGGGTTAGTGAACTGTAGAGTTAATCAAGAGAGCCAGCTCCATTTTTTGCCTTACCAAGAACTGAACCTTGTTCAACCTGCATGGGATCACCTACTGGAGTTCTTGGGTACATGGAGGTCACCCCGCCTCATCTGCGCCCTTCCTGCCTTTCCACTGGTCTGTATGGATGTTTGTCCTCAGTACAGCTGCAGTTTTGGTGATCAGGGTTTGTGCATTATTCTTGGTAACTGGTGTAAATGTGGCCCACTCTCATTCATTGTCAGAGACTGTTTTAAGAGCTCTTCAAATTATTTTTTCTGATATAGATATGAGCAACTGGGAAGTGTATTAGGGTAAAGGGTAAACATTAGGCTCACTTATAGAAGTTGGGGAACAATATTCATACAGTAGGTATTTGTTACTGTGAAGTTAGTATTCCTTTCACATAGTGGTGGCAGATCTGACCTGCAAACTGAGAGGTCCTGGGCTTGATTCCTGGTAGGAACCGAAAATTTTCTAGCATTGAATTTTGGCCTTTCATCTCAAAACTGATCTTTCATAGTAAGTTGACAAAATCTGTAGTGATGCATTTTCCAGATTATATCACAGCTGGGCTCACATTCCTCCCCCTTAATAAAATTATCATAGGGAGAAAGGGACTATGGGCTAGCGCATGAAATTTGAGCTAGTGAGGGCCAACTGTCTGCCTGAATAGGGAGACATAGTATCATATTTGTCAGAATTAAGCCAATATTTTCAACTTTTTGCGCAGAGATGTACGGTACCCATGGGACCAGGCTATCACAGGAGCATTTGCCAACCAACCACGCAACGATAGTATGTATGGGACGAGATTTGACCTAGGCCACAAGTGGATTATTGCCCTTGGTGTTCTTGCAGGTATGCTGAGTTTAAAATATTTCGAGGTGATGGGGTTTAGAGGTAGCCAGTGATTGCTTCCAAGAGACAATTCAGTATGTTGCATAATGTTCATCCACTTCAGTGTTGATATTGGTTGTTGATAAAATGAGATTTAATTTGTGTAATGGTTCGATGTAATTGATGTAATTGCCCAATACAAGTCATGGGACAAATGATGGTGCGAGAAATCGGACCCTCCTCAGGCCTAGTAGTAGTATGAAAAGCTGACTCCGCTCAATCGCATGTCAGATAACTGCAATTTCCAACTTTTTTCACGTAACAGAATGCTATATTTATGTATAAAAGTCAAAGAATACTTGCAATTTCTTTTGATTACATCATTTTTCCATGCTTATGATTTAGTGGAATTGACAGTATAATTAATTATCATACATGACCACCTTTGAGACAGTTTGTTCGATTGCATAATCTGTGAATGCTTATATTCCCAAACTCTATAGCAAGACAGGAGTGATTATGGGTTTGAAAGTCCACTGGGCTAACCAGCTGGCCAGGATAATCTGGAACTATATTAATAAGGTTAACCACATTACCACTGTGAATGCGGCAGAACTGATCCAAAGTTGGCTGATCCAACAGCGATGACCCTTGGTGTTATGAGGAGCCGACTTGACCCTAGACTAATGTCACAAATAATAATCCTCCAACATTTTCAGTTTCATTTTGGTTGACTAAGGCTGGCCTTCTAGATAGTTGATAAGTGTACTGGCACATAAGCGTACTGGAGATGTTGTATATTTAAAAATATTTCTTTATTCAGGTTACTTTGAGTATTGAGTGATTGTAGTATCTGTCTGTCTGTCTGTCTGTAGTATCTGTCTGTCGGCTAGCTATCTATCTGCTTATTCACTATTAATTTGACCAAAACTAAAAAAAAATAAAAAATTGATCAAAAATGTTTTGTGGTGCCACAATTATTAGAATGCATAGTGTCACATATGATCAGTGCCAAAGAATAAAAAAATTCTCAGTGTTTCAGTTTCTCTATGCTTCACTTGTTACCTGTCTAAAGGCTGGTCTTCTTGGAATTGAGACATATCTACACTTACTCATATCCCATCCTCAATGATTCTTACAAGATCTACCCACTAACTTTGGTGCTTCTCTGATGTTGGTTGATTAAGCCTCTGACTGTTACCCTCCACTTTTCCTTCTATGCCCTTCCTTGCCCTATTCCCATTTCATCTATCATTTTGTCCACTTGGCTTGAATCAGGATTCATACTCATGCAGAAAACATATATGCATATCCTTTCATCACATGATGCATAGCGATCACTGCGTAAAGCACATCAACGTCAGTGTTTGAAATTGGTTGTTGATAAAGTGTAATTTATTTGTGTAATGGTGTGGTGTAATTGATAAACAGTCCTGTCATGGCACAAATTAGTTAAATGTTAAAGGTTGCAAGTTAAAAAGTTAAATTCATGTTTATTAGTCAGTTCCAACTTTATGCTGTCTCTTTTCATATCCACTGACTGTTTTAATCTCTTCTTATTTCATTGTTTTGTCTTGCATTTGCTTTACTTTGTCTTGTTTTTCAAAATGTGATTAAGCAAAAATGGTTGTGCACTGTGTGGTGTTGATGTGTTATTGCATAAGCTCATGCAGAAGGAAAAAGTCCAATGCCAAACATGTTAAATATTGCAGTAATAATGGTAATATATTTTATTTTTCACCATGCTTATACTTTTCTCATTTTTATGCTTTTTCACTCCGTCTCACAGTTTTCTATTTCTATTTCTGTTGGCCTTTGGAATTCTGCTCACCTGCTTTTCTTTGTATATTTTTTACTTTATTTGCCAGTTCTGAAGGAGTGTCTGTACATGAAATTTTGATTATTTTCTTTCACAAAGTTTTGTATAGATTCTGGCTGGAACTACACCTAATTTCATTATTATCCCCATGTGTCATCATCATCATCATCTTCTTTCCCCCATCTCCAGGCCTGGGCATCCTCTGTGTGATTGTGTTTGAGATCTACATTCTGTACAAGTTGTTGGGTACCCGCATGGGCAGTAACTGGAGAACCATGTGGCTGGGACAACTCTTGCTCTTTGGATTGTTCTTGTGTTACCTTGTCCTGTTTGCCTACATTCCTATCCCCACCAAGGTAGGTAGATTGCAATGTTTTCTCCAAATCATATGGATTGGGGGCAACGTTCCCTATTTGCCATACATTTGGGCAGGAGAAAAGTACATTTTGAGGGGATTTAAACATTTTTTCTTAAATTCTCTCTGGTTTATGGATAGGAAATGGGTTGGGGAATCTGCATAGGTTCATTAAATTTTTTTGGGGGGGAGACATTGAAATTTACGGAGCACTTAACAGGCTAGGTCAATGTGGAGAAAGCATCGAGATTGCCTTATGCCAAATGTAGTTTAGTAATTTTTCAGCTAGTAGTACCTAGAGATGCTCCCAAATTGTGCTTGAGGTGTGAAAAGAAAACATGTATGGGAGAGGCCCCTGATATTGTTTAGGGAAAAAGGACTGTTTCAATGGTCCTTTTCCTTCTCTAACCCTGCTTTTAATTTTAACTCAAGTGCACCTTGGCAGGGTCTCAAATTTTGCCGCTTGTGTGATTTTTGATCACAGTAATATTGTTTTTTGTTACCAGTGTATTGTGGAAATGTAGATCCTTTGTAATTGTTTAGGCCATAATATGAAAAGAAACAGTAGTGATCAAAAAATGCAGATAATGGAAGGAGGGATATTGTAAAATCACTCTTGTAATTTATATTTAGTAAGATTGTAATGTCTTGGCAAAAGATCTGGTGGAGATTTTTTTGTTTGTTAATTTCTTCGAGTCATAATGATAATTATCAATTAACTTTGTTGCAATGCAGACGTCTTTAATTTGTAGTGTAGTTAAAATACTATGAGTTTCATTCTTACTGGTTGATGTTGACATCTTAATGCTGATAATAATGTGATTAAGGCATTACTCATTATTCTTTGGTAGGAGGAAATGTGAGGTTCTGAGACTTTTTTTCCATCCCCGAAGAAAAACTGTGGTTTGAAGTGCTGATTTTTTTTTTCCAACACAGTTGTTAGATTTTGATAAATCTAAGCATTATCTGGAAATTGTGTCGTTCAAATTCTAACATAATTATTGTGAGCAGTCAATTTTATTAAAATCATCTAAAGCCAGGAAATTTCTTGTACCAGCCAGCAGTTGAATCAGGGTATCTCAGTTGACAAGCTCCAATGTTATAGAGATGCTAACCTCACAATAATTTTATCCTTATAACTTAAGTGCCTGAACTGTTCTTGAATTTACATATGAAAGCCTAATGTTCGCCTTTGATCCTGATGCATTTTCCAACTGATCACAGCATTATATAGTGTACAATGTATTATGTCTCCTTTGTTCAGGCTACCTGTGGCATCATCCGATTTGGAGTGGGTGTGTCCTATGCTTTCTGCTTTGCTGTCCTGCTGGTGAAACTGATGGTGATTTTGACTTCCAAGCCCTCAGATAATATGCTTTTGCCTGGAGATGTGGAGTCCCCCAACTACCTGAAAGGAATTTACCAGTTCCTCATGTTTGTCTTTGCTGTTGGTGTGCAGGTAGGTGTATACAACAATGGTAGTCCATTTTCTTCTGGTAATTTTAATCTATGTTCTGTTCTATTTTATTTTATTGGCACAATGCGATCCTTTCTTGGCTTTGATCATAAGGTTTGATCCTAGGATCAAATCTAGTTAAGATAATTTGAACAAATCACAGCAGTCGAAATTTGGGCTGGATCCTGAAGCATGTTCCCAAAATATTAGTTATGAATTGAACCACAGGAAGATGGGTGTGGCTTGATCTTTTGAGTCATGCTACCCAGCTTTTTAATCTGAGGCTGTCCATATAGATAGAACATCAGAATTGTTCTCTTTCCTTATCACTAAATCTGCATGATTTAGTGATCCCACAAAAAGTTGTAATTGGTTGTGGTTTAAATTTGATATAGAGCATGTATGGTTATAATTCCTCACCTCCACATTTTCTGTTCTCAGACATTGTTTATTTCGATATGTTCCTTTATCACTCCTTCATATCCTTGGATATTTTCTTCATGCACCAGTGTCTGTCAATTGTTAGTTCATACCCTGAGAATGTTAGCACTCATGTCACATGAAAATTAATGTAGCTGAATTATTAAATTGTCATCAGTATTTGGCGGCTGATTACTGTGAGAACTATTTTATCTGAACGTCTAGATTGTCATCGACATTCAGTGGCTTATTACTGTGCCTCCGGAAGCAGTGTATGTGACAGCCAACAATGGTGAAAAGGTCTGGATTTGCAACCACTACACCTGGGAGGCTGGCAGTGGCTGGCAAGAGATGTCACTCTTTGTGCGCACCAACTTTGAGAATCACCTCATGTCTCTCATCTACATCATGGTCATGATCTTCATTACCACTGTCCTCTCCCTCAATGCACACGGCATCATCACCAACCACAGAGAGAGTGTTTTCATTGGGATTGCTGCCGGATTTAGGTAAGCAGTCCTCTGTTGTATGGTACAGCGGCTATGGTGATGCCTTGCATTCAGACCAGCATGAGCATGATATTTTCTTTTCCTCTCCCTGAATGCACATGGCATCATCATCAACCACAGAGATAGTGCTTTCATTGGGATTGCTGCTGGATTTAGGTAAGCATTCTTGGATTGCATGCTACAGTGGCTGTGATGATGTCTTGTGTTGAGACCAGTATGAGGATGATATTTTCCTATGGGAATTTTCTTGGAGTTGAAAAGCATCATTATCAGTGTAACCTGGTGGAAAAGCATATTCTTGTCTCTGTCATTAAGGGAGAGGAATGTGAACCCAAGGTTATAATTTTCTTAGCTGTTACACATTATCTAGGGAAGTATGTCACCAAAGATTTTTACCAAATTTTTGTGAAAGATCAGTTTCGAGAACAAATGCCAAAAAAACCCCTGTCAATAAAAAATTTTCTGTCCCTACTGTGGCTTGAAACCAGAGTGTCTCAGTTTGCAAGTCTGAACAAGCTACCGTTACACTACAGGGACATTAACTTCACAACAGTTTAAACCTTAAGGTGAAAGAAAACCAACTTCTTTTGTTTGCCTCACCAAGAATTGCATCTTTGTTCAGCAAGACAGCTGCTGACTGGTGTACTTAGACATGTGGCAAATCAACCCCACATCATCTGTGTCTAGCATTAATTGAGTCACCACATGATCATAGCCAGGAGAAATAGAAGAGAGTCTGCCAGCACTAACTACACAACAACTTGGTTAAACTGCAGATGGAATTATTATTTTCTTTTGATTATATTAGCTTCCATAAAAAAGAAAAAGATACAAATGCCCTTTTCTCAAAAGACTTCATCACCTTGCTTGCTTTTATCCCCTCTTGATTATATCAAAATATGGGCATATTAGTCTGGGGTTGAACTGATATTGTGCTTACTTATCTGAAACTTATGAGCTGTTAGGCCAAAATCATTTGACAAGTATGAAATCACATTTTGTCAACAAGTAATTTGAAAATACATTTTCATAATGCGATAGGTGTTTTTCTGTGCCGCGATGAAAAAAACTTAAGGGGATTTGGCCCTACACCGCCTTAGTAAACTGCTGCGAATTCATGATGTGAAACTCACAATATGAAAACAATGTTAAATCATTTGAGCAAACTGTGCCTAGGAATGAAACTTACAAAAGTCTTTATTTTTACAAGCAAGCAGTACTTATTCTTTGAATGGGATTGTCATGCTTAAGCAGCAAATTAGCAAGGGCCCTTTGGGATGCATGGTGCCTCTAGACTTATGGATAGACAAAGCTGTTAATGAAGTCAAGAAGAAAGGTTACAAGTCAGCAACATTTGGAAACCTTCAGTGTGCACTGGATTTCTTTAGTGAAGAATGAAAACTTAAAGCCCAGGTGATACACATATAAAACCAATACCATACATCCTCAGTCCATAAGGGGATTTCTTGCAAACTATGGTGGGATGGCTGTGCACATGTGTTTTAATAACAAGCCTATTCACATTACTGTATGATTATAACTTACCCATGCCTATCCTTTGTTTTCCAGCATTCCAATCTGGCTGGCATGGGGTCTTGTTGGAGGACTGAACAAGGATCATGAATTTGCTCATGAGTTTGGTGATGCCTGCATAGCATTTGGTCTCTTCCTGACTGCCACCCTCATCCTGTTTGCCATGTTCCTGCCCAAGGTAGGCCACAAAGTACCTTACACTGGAATTCACAGCTGTGTATTCAGATAACAGAACCACATCATTACCACCCTACTTGCAGTCTTGATTGTAAAACAGAAGATCATGTGCATAAACTGTATTATGTATACCAGTTTGTTGTTTAGTTGAACAGAAACATATAGATGTTTTGCCCCATGTTTAAGCTGGCCACCTGATTAGCAGAGTCATTTGTTCCATAGTTTCACCACTGATCTGGTCTTTTTTAAATCCATGAATAACACAGTTCCAACAGTTAAATCAAGGAATGTTCTCATTTTCTGGGGCCTATTATATTTTGTTTGCACATCTTCAGTTATTTTAAACTGTTCTATCTGACTCATTTTCACAGGTGCGACAACTGGTGAACATGGGGGTTGAAGGAATTTATTTGGAAGATGACCGCGAAACCTACTATGCAGGCTCAGTGATCATGGCACCCCCTAGCTACAAGAGCAAGGGGCCTGGATCTGTCATCTATGTCAACAACCAAGGCATCCTTGCCGAGCCGGTTTATGTGGGCAATGGTGACCCCAGTAAGGAAGGGGGTTTGTGTTCAATGTTTCTACCGTCTTGCTCGTGGGCTTGTCCATATAGCTCTTGGCTTCTTTTACTTAATCTGCCATTCCTTTCCAAATTCTTGATATTGCGCTTTTATTCTGGAAGATTTTATTTCTTTTGATACCCTTCACATGCTTCTTCATTCTTTTGATAGAAAAAAACGTTATTCAGGATACAAGATGCTAGACTTATGCCACTTATTCTTGGACCATCAATATATATTATCATTACTTTAGATTAATTTTGGAAAGTAGATTTCATGAGAAGTTAATCCAAAGATAATTTCTAATCAGGATACAGTACATTGTAAGAATTGTGAGTCTAGTCATACTTTGGAGAAATGGCTTTTACAGCGTTTCACTGAATTTAGCTTTTTTATTGATTGTTCAAGAGAAATGCATACCACAACAATGAATGTGAGTAGGTGGAATAACTCACATCTTTTAACTGTTAAAAAAGGATAAAGAAATAAGGAGTAAAGAACCTATATTTGATCTGAATGCTGACGAGAACAGTACCATATTTTCAAAGATGTCGTTAGTAGTAAATAATACTGAATGTGACAAATCTCTCATTTCGCTTCCCACACTAATCTACCCTTTAATCACTTGTATTAAACTGATACTGAACCTGTGTTACATTCATTTTTATTAACATTTCCTCTCCTTGGGGATTGTATTGGGCGGCCAATGTTCCCTTTATCCGTAACAATCCTTGTTCTGATAAAGAAGAATGTAGAGGGCATAATGGGATGGGGTGAGAGAACAGAAAGATATGTTTAACGGAGACAGATATATTTAATGGAGAAAAATATGATTGTAGTAGGAAGTATGTTAAGCATGTAATGAAAAAGACAATTTACAGCAACATCACTAGGTAATGATGGGACTGGGCTGTGACTTCTCTTGTCTGGAATTGTTGATGTCATCTTGCTTTTGTCAATTTGTTTGTCCTTGTTTATTGTGTTGTGGAAATGTTGTCTAAGATAGGTGTGATTTTCTGTTATTACTGTACTCTGTTTATGTCTGTTGTACCTTTTTATGTGAATTTCATTCTAATGCTGAATGTATTGCAGTTACAGTTTTTTTGACCTTTCCATGCAAATCAGTTTTGAAATAAGTTTCACCGGATAATTTCATGATGTTTGTTAGATTGAAACTCAATGTGCAGTCTTCTTCCTTCTTTCTATAATCCTGCATTTTTATTACAGCCAGATTAATTAGTAGATCACGCTAGATGCATTGCCTAGATTTACATATATAATTTTTCTTTTCCAGGATATAAATATTTTCCAAAGATTTAATTAGAAAGGAAACGCTTTATTTCTTGAAACATTTCTATACATCTACTGCTTTCAAAAATTTTTTTTTATAATTTCTATTGCCTTGTGCCAATAGATTACAGTACTACTTTTCTTTTTCTTGCAAATGTCTCTCAGCTTCCTTTCTAGCTGTTAAAAGACTCTGTTAAAGAAGTGTTGGAACTTTCATTTATCATAACCATGTCTCATATAAGAAACATGGACCATGGACTTAACATTAAACTTGATGTAAGTCGTCTTTCAGAGCCCATTCCTGTGTCATAATTCCATTGCTTTGAAGATTACTCTCTGCTTTTTATCTTCAACATTTTTTTTGTTAAAGCCTAACATTCCTGATTTTCACTGGAGAATTCAACTCAGTATTACATTTATTTTGAATTGATTTCAAGTTTATTCTAAAAGCTTGTCTTTATAACACATTTCTAATCTTGTTTCTAATAGCATCCTGCATTATTCAAGGCATATTTTTTTACATATATATAATATATATATATTTATTTTTCAAAATCATGTGTAAAGCATTTCAAAATAGTACCTGGTTGGTAGTATCTAAGACACTGGATTTTAGGGTCTTTTATTCACACAAAGGCCCAGTTATAAATTCACACCATAAGATTTTAAACTTGAGTTCAGTATGTCAAGCTGCTTAAGACAGAGGATTCTCACATCTTGAGTAGAATTTGAGTTTTATACTAGATTTATCTATCTCTCCTGTATAACTTGGATGGATGTAAATCTCTTGAAGTCAGCAATGATTTACATTAATGTTTTTACACTTCATGAAAGTTTTAGCTGTAGCATTTATTTTTAGGACATCTTTTATTAATTGCAAGAAAATAACAGCTATTCTTTTTTTGTGTGGATTTGAGACCTATTGGTAGTTATACATGTTTTATTTATCAGTTCTATTTAAAGACAAGTGAAAAGAAGGGTAGGAAGTATCCAACAAAATGTGTCTATTATTGAAAAGGAAATAAAGAGTTCTATAAAAGATATTACTTTGCTCCCAATAAAAGCTCAGTCTAAATTATTGTATAGAATGATCAGGAATAGTCACCATGGAGAAGGAGATAGGCTGATATGTCCATTTTCATAATTTCATCATTTTTGCTTTGTTTTGCCCAAAATTTAGGGTCCAATCATATGTTGCACCCAGGCAGCACATATAGTGCACCTATCACCTATCGTAAGAACCCAGATTCACTGTATGGAGGCAGCCGTGTTCTGAAGGTAACAGATGATCTTCGCGGCCGCCCACCACAGAGACGTCCCCAGTCTGAAATTGCTTACGGCACATCAGGCCGACCACGATCAGCCAAGGGTACTCTACCAAGTAAGTGCACCAGTCATACCGCACTAGAAGACATTGTAATGTAGTTGGAAAACTAGGAGTCAGGAATCTGTTTTGAGTTTATGAGACTTTTAGTAGAGGGATTAGGAGGATGGTTTTCAGGCGAGGAGTGCTGTCAGGAGGATAATCCTCTGTTGGTTTCTGATTTAGGACGTTGTAAGTGGTGAAGGGAGGATGGGGGAAAAGATAGGGCAAACATAAGAATGTTATTTGTGCTGTGAGAGCCATGCCACACCTAAAGAGTTTTGAAGTAATGTGAAGATTCTGTGTCATTATACAGAAAACAGAATTGGTTCAAACTTCCTTGGATAAGCTGGACTTGTTTGTTTGGCTGTTAGTCCTGTCACAGCTGGATACAGACATTGAGAATAGTCTTGCCTGTGCCATAAAGACAGGTTGCATGCTAGACTGGGCTGTTAATGTGGGATGGCAAGAGATTTACTGAGTTTAAACCATTGCCTAGGAAATTTTGGAGTGGGGTCCCTTGCTGTGCTGAATAATGAGATGAAGAAGGAGTAGTAAGCATATAAACGTCAAAACTGATAGCCCCAGTGAGGGTGGCGCCCTTTTTAATGAATGTTTGAAGGGGGGACTTTAAGACCAACTCCTATTTTGGCCTCACCAAGAACTGCACTTTGTTTGGCCTGCATGGGATAGCCTACTGGAGTTCACAAGCATGAGAAGTCACCCCACCTCATCTGTGCCTTTCCTGTGTTTCCACAAGTCTACTTTAATAAGTTAAGACCAACAAAAGCCAAAAAAATATTTCAGTAGTTCTTTGTAGCCTCAACTAATGAGCAAGACGAGCACCATCTCACTGATAAGAGCATCAAATTAATTATAATCCATGCAATATCCCTGGTTCATTTTGAAATTTAGCAAGAGATGTCACATGAGAAATCTCAAGGCAGGTGAATTCTTGAGTTTTCCTGCAAACACTAATAATAATAATAATAATTTATATAATATAAACTTGTATTTATAGTATACAAGTCTCCTAACCAGGCATCTCCAGCTGACATGATTTCACATCATTATTACTTCAGCAGATCAGATTACTCAGTAACTTTCTCAGCAGCTTAGGGAATGTACAGTGCTGCTGCCATTTTTCAAGCACTGATCACTAGTATTGTGACAATATCTTTCACTGCCTATAGCTAAATACCCATTTCCTAGATGAGTGGCCTGAGGAAAATGTGTTTTCTCCAAGATGCTTATAACACTGACTTATAATGGGGATTGAACACACAGTCTTTAGAGCTCAAGTCCAACACCATAATCATTCGGCCACTACCACAATAATACATTTATGTATTTTTTAATTCCAGGGTCAAGATCTCAGACAAATCTCGGAGCTTTGTAATCATGGCATTACAGTACCACAACAACAGATGTAACAGTTCTGATTAATCCGAGGACAGCTGGTCTTGATATTGGAAGCTAAATTATAAACAACATAGAAACTAAGTGCATGTGATTAAGCCATTGCCACTTATTTTAGTAGTCTTGCCATCCTGTAGTTTTATTCTGAAAGTTCTTCACAGTATCTTGGAGGGAAAGATTTGATGCAATTTTTGAATCCTATTCAGCATGCATATTTTTTATACAGAGGATTCTGCAGCTGAAATTATGCAGAAAGATATTATTTATATTCCTTGGTCAGCATAGTTTGGAACTTCAAAATTTTACATGCTAAAGACACATGAATGTTGATAAAGCTGTACTGTTTACAGATACCTTTGAAGATTCCCCTAAATTGCCTTGAACTTATTTATCTTCATCCAAGTATCAATGTTTCTCATTTTTTGCTCAGTAGGTCAAGTCTGTATGTTCCCGATCTGTATATTTTTCCCCTTGCATCTAAATAAAACATACTAAAATGTGATTATCTTATGAGTGTGATAGAGGGTTAAGATGACTGTACATTGGACTGGATCCAAGTTTGATAGTTCTTTATTGAATAAAGATGAAACTAAATCTCACATGAGGTCAGAGAGTGGATCAACTTTATCGAAAACAGTAAGTTGGCCTGTGAACTTCATGCTTGGATCCAGATATAATGTTCGTTTTCATTGAAAGAGAGTTTTGTGCTTTTTTTTTTTGTGTTGGTTTTGGATGCTTTTGTCAGTATTTGTTNAAAACATACTAAAATGTGATTATCTTATGAGTGTGATAGAGGGTTAAGATGACTGTACATTGGACTGGATCCAAGTTTGATAGTTCTTTATTGAATAAAGATGAAACTAAATCTCACATGAGGTCAGAGAGTGGATTAACTTTATCGAAGACAGTAAGTTGGCCTGTGAACTTCATTCTTGGATCCAGATATAATGTTCGTTTTCATTGAAAGAGAGTTTTGTGCTTTTTTTTTTTTTTTTGGTTGGTTTTGGATGCTTTTGTCAGTATTTGTTTTGAACTTTTATCCCTGTATATGAGGCTTGCCTTGTTCATGTCATGAAACTTACCATTTGTCAGTTATTCTGAGTTACAGGTGAGTAATGCCCATTCCATTTCCTTTGTGTCAGATAGAAGTTGACTATGTTTTAACTTATCTTACAGAACCTGTAACTCTAATGGGGAATTTGCAACTCCAAGAAAGTTATGCTTTTTCAAAATTAGGTTTTTTATGGTCCGAGAAAAGAGGCAAAAGAATATTCTTTCCTGCGAGGAAAATTTCAGATTTTGAAATTTTGTCATGGAAAATTAAAGAATTCCTTAAATCACTCAGTTTCAAGTAGAAAACCAGAAAGTGTGATGCTGTTGGATACAAATTTTAGCAAAAGGATTCTCTGTGCACTTCTGAGCAGACAAATATATTTTTCATTATTTCAGTCGACTCAGTGATCCGTGCACTTCATAGCATAGAATCAGAAATGAATATTGTCTACTTTATTTAATGATGTTTTAGCAGTAAACAATGTATTAGAAACCATAGAGGCCTTTGTAAAACTCGAGGAAAGGCAATGCTAACAGCTTTGAAGAATTGTGGGAACCCTTTGAAATAGTACATGCTTGAGAATAGATTAAATTTTGGCCCCATCATCCAAGATTCCTCAATAGACAAATGTTCATGGGGTTGCGGCTACCATGAGAGTATGTAATATTATATATATATTTATATATATGGGAAATAAGGTCAGTGATGGCCACAGTGTAGTATGATGATATGGACGAAGAGGAATTTTGGTTTCACAAATGTAAAATGTTTCAGAAAAAGATCATTATCTCCCATATTGCTAGAATTATTTTGAAGATTTACTATATGGTAGAATATTACCTGATTCAAAGAAGTTACGTCAGTATGATTTTTGTTTGACTTTATCAGCACAAAATTAAGTTTTATTCAGCAGAGTATATCCTTCTTCAACAATAAGTCAAATGCCTGAGATAAAAAGAGAGAGTGATAATATTGTTCTTGTTATCTAAGTAAATGCTTAGTTTCCATTACATCCTTTAAAGACTATGACATTTAGGATTAGAGCAATTTGATTTGATTCAATTTAATCTAACATTTACCCAAAATAATGATTTAAGCTAACACTTACTCAAAATAGCACTCCTCAAAAAGTGTGGAGGATAGGTTTCTCAGCTGCAAGCTCATAAGAATCTTGCTTTAAACTGGTGGTGTGTGGCAAGAATTGTGGGAGTGTTGCCTGTGTTATAAATGTGGGCGTTAACTGTGTGCCATCTCTAAAAGAAGTTTCTATAACTGTAAGCTGTGGATTTGTCAAAGAATTTCTATGTAAAATATGTAGGTTTTGAAGATTTTTACACCTGTGCAGCTTAGTTCCTATTCAAAGCTGTGATGATAATTATCTTCAACAATAATATACATTTTCAATTGACCGTTGTGTGAATGAAATGATCTTGTGTTTGATGTGTATTCAGTTATTAATTATTTTACCTTATTTTTGAAGTGGTAACATATTTCAGTGCACCCATATGTCTCATTGTCCCCATTGTCTTTGTTCTGCCCAGGTGAGAAAGAAAACTAAGGACTTTCACATTGGTGCTATACTGGGACCACATGTTATGTGAACTAACTGAAAGAATGAACGACGATTTTGTATAAAACATGTTCCAGAGAAGCTGTTTTTCATTGTTTCATTGTGATACTTTCCACATTCCTTGTACTGTAACAATCCAAAGTGAAATATTTAAGTTGGTGAGAGATCTTCACTAGATACCTGTGACTGTTTTGAAACTTGGACTTGGCTGGTACAAATGATCTCATTCTCACTCACAGAAGTTGATAGAATTTGGTATCGAAGTTTTCTCACAGGAGATAAACTTAAATTCAAACGGCTATTTTATAAGAACAGTTTGATTGTCTACAGAAGTGTCTGAAAAGTTTTGGGTATTTTTTATTTATACGGCCATTTTGTCGTGGAAATCATAAGTAGGAAATTCATTAAACTAAAAAAAGTTGTCCATATGCCTTATCCATCATCGGATACATGTACATACTGTATGTTCTCTGCGGCAGAATATTACAACGCTCATTTTTATACAGTACATATAGTAACTATGAAACATGTACACTACGTACACGCATACCTTTTTTTNTAAATTCAAACAGCTATTTTATAAGAACAGTTTGATTGTCTACAGAAGTGTCTGAAAAGTTTTGGGTATTTTTTATTTATACAACCATTTTGTTGTGGAAATCATAAGTAGGAAATTCATTCAACTAAAAAAGTTGTCCATATGCCTTATCCATCGTTGGATACATGTACATAGTGTATGTTCTCTGTGGCAGAATATTACAACGCTCATTTTTATACAGTACTATAGTAACTATGAAACATGTACAATACGTACACGCATACCTTTTTTTTTGTTTTGTTTATTATAATTTCTTGAGCAAATATATTCAACCATCTAGAACTTGACTGCTATCTCTCTGCCACCCTTAACTTTTGATGAGATCTAGAGAGGATATGAAATATTATTATTAAAATATCTATACTGACATTGAAGTGTTTGATGTTGGTTTTTTTTTTTGACTGTGATGAATGTGATGTGGAGAGTAGAGTGCGTTATCTTTCATTGACAAGAACCATTGCAAACATTCCACATTTGCTGTGTTCTGAGAAATTGAGGGATAAAGTTTATGTTGTCATTGAGTTATAATCACTTGTAAAAGAGATAAGTTGGTGTAAGAAGTTCCCACAGGCCAAAAATAGCAATTTAACCAATATCTATAGCAAGATTGAGTCCATATCTATTTATAGAATCCTTTACCACCAAATCACAAACCTTCTCTTGCTCTAAAGCCGGCCACACACGTATCAGTCCCGGACGTACGTGTCCCAGACGGAGGTCCCAGGCCTAGATCGGATGCCTACACACGGGGTCAGTTGACAAAATGCAGTTGAAACATGAAGTTGCGCTTGCCACTATTGCTGTCTGCCTTGTGGTAAAGAAAAGGAGCAAGAAGCATTGAGGAAAAATCTGGTCCCCAATAAATTAAAAGGAAGAGTCAAATGCCATAATTCCGGTACCTTGTCGGCATGAGAGAGAGAAAGAGAGAGAGAGAGAAGACAGACAGACAGGCAGAGACGGAAAGAGAGAGAAGGACAGACAGGTGACAGACAGATGCAGTCGTTAACATAAATATTTTGTAATAAGCTGACTTGAGTGTATTGCCATATAAGTTGTATACTCTGCAACTTATTGCAATCCTGAATTTTTTTCATTACTTGATAGAGGAAAGAGCTTCTTTGCCTATGGGGTCATGCCCATAATTGTGCTGCCCTCCTCTCCAAGTGTGCGTTGGACTTTAAAGACAATTCTTTACCTATCTACCTTCTCTCATTCTCTTTTCCATCTTTCTCCGATTTCTGAACATCTGCATGGCAAATTATTGTCGCATGATAAAACCTCAATATTGCTGAATTGGGAAATTTTACAGGAGAAGAAAACCTGATTCACTTCCTAATTTGAATTAAGAAGTTAGCTTGCAAGAGAGGAGAGGAGAAATGCATGTGATAATGCTGTCTAATCACTAAGGAGATTTTTATTGCATGCAGATTTTCGGGTCAGCAAACTTGCTAATCAACTCAAACATTTTTAGTGAAAATAATCAAGAAGAGACATTAGGAAGTGTATGTATGTGGGCAAAATTATATTTGTGAGAAAATTTCAAGTATATGGGGCCCCTGATTTGGAAAAAAACATTTTTTCCTTCTCCTGTAAAGCCACCTGAAATCAGAGTGCAGGGTGTTTTCACACACTATGAAACTGATAAAGAGTTCTGAGGTTTGATTGTGCGCATCTAATGGGCATTAGGTTTGAGGCCTAAAATGTTTAAATCAAGTTTTCAAACTTTCTTATTTGCAGACAGAATTTGGGTGTGATTTTTTTTGTGATAGGGGCGAAGAGGAATCTGAGCAATCCATTTATATGAAAATAACTATGTTTACCTCTTGTACTTTGTTAGATATATCATCGTGCAGACAACAAAATGAAAATCTGAATTAGTAATACATGTACTAGTACAATCTCAAATTTAAATAATTCCCAGACTTCTAGTTATTGCATTGTGGCAACCATTGTGTCTCATAAATGAATGTTGGTACAATTCAATACTTCAAGTTACCTCACCATGGGGTCCATGTTGACAGTTATACTGCTTACAAAGCATTAATGACTGCCCAGTGCTCTAGCACCACTAAAGAATCCAATCAAACCAAAATGCACAAAACAGTGGTGATATAGCATCAGTGGTTAATAATCATTAAAACAAAAAGAAGCAAAAGTAACAAACTTATCAAGAAAACAAAAAAAAAATGTTGGTTGCTGGCTCCTATCTTTTGTGTATTAGTATTACTTTCTGGGTGCTTAGATGGTGTGGCTGTGTGGTGTACTGGAGGCCTAATGTGGTGAAATGTAGGTCTAATCTCTAACATGACCCAGGCCTCAAATTTTTTGTTGTAGTGCTATGATAATGAGTCCACACCACAGAATAATGATATATATATATATATATTAATAATGTAGTTATTTTTCCCCATGCGTCCTCCGATAAGCAAGGACGATAACACAGTAATTACTTCTCACACTGTCTTCCTTGCCCTCGCGGCCTCGCCCTCCAGACTTCACATGTTCATATTATTTCAGTTTGTGCTATGGCTCAACTAGTCCAGGACCTCCTGCATCCCTATTTCATGGCCCTGTTACATGAAGTTTATTGCTGGTCAAACAGACTAAAGGCCTACAATTTAAGACTAGTTTGGTGAGAATGGGTAGTTTGGTTATTTTATTACACATAATGTGAAGCGTCCTATACAATTAGGGTCACCCCTATCCCAGCAGATTCACCTTAAGACCTTGTTGCCTCCTTTAATTGAAGTATAATTTGTCACACTTTATCATATTACTGAAGTGTTACAAGCTGTTGTTATGCCTAACTAAAGCACAATTCCACCAAAATAAGGTGCAGGCCGCTGGTCTGGAACCATGCGCTAATTAGGTCACGTACAACGTTTCTCGTACGCTCGCGCCGGCCTCCATAAGGCAGGGACATCTGGCGTCTGGCGGTAATCATGCATAAGTAGGTCGGTCACTCATCAGTTAGTTGTTAGTAGCAGGTCGGTTGTTTATTAGTTCATCAGTTTAAAAATGCAGTTAGATTCATTTGTCTTAAGCCATCAGATTGCCATTAATTCCAAGAGAGCAGAGTTGTGTGATATCATTTATGTGTGATAATCATTTAGTTTAGCAAGTGCCACGCTACGCTATCCATTGTATGGATTTATTTCATTTGATTAATAAACTATATGGACTTTATAATCATCGTCGTTTCATTCTTCCTATTCATCGTTTCACAAGGGGACCTCATCTTCATCATCATCACCTTCATCAGTGCCTCCACTCTCCACGCTACAATAACATACTGAAGAGATGGCAGCAGCTCATGGCGACTTTTTGGACACTATCGAGCTATCGGTTTCTATTCTGAATACATAGAAGTCCCTGCCAAATAGCTTTAAAATCAGTAATAATAAACAAAAGTGTAAAAGGTGCTAAAAATTTAATCGCAAAATTTAAAAAGCTGGTACTTTCTAATTCTTCATCAGGCAAAATCTGTAAACTATACCAGTCTATAGTTTTCTAATTACTGTAGTTACATAGAAGTTGTTTCGTCATTCTTCCTACTCGCTAGCCTGCTAAAATGTCCTTTCTTATTTTCTTTTTAACTTGTCGACAATATTTAGCCTTGTGCCTTTCCTGATATTATTTAATGTTAGTGTAACATTGCTTTGTGGTCCACACTGTGCTTTTTTTTCCGCAAAAAAAAAAAGGAGTGTGATACAATCCCGACTTTCGCATCATTAGGTCTATTGCGATAGTCAAATCAAGTGCAACCCCATAGTGCATATCCATAGTCCTTTGGCGATAAGAAAGGAGGATTCACACCCCTCAATACATAAATTTGTAACTGGTTTATATGCAATGCTAATACCCAAGTTTCAAAATTCTTCTGCTTAAAAATCGTGTTTGGGATCCTGACTTTCTCTTATAAGTAAACAGCTGCGGCATAATAAACACTATGACAAATGCATTCAGTGGATCAGTTAATTTTCTCCACTTTGCTGAGGAAAGTTTTCAAATAAACCTGCCTCCACCGACTAAAATTGATCAGTTTTCTTGTTCTAACTGCGCATCACAGTTATCCTCCTTCGTTGTTGCTGGGGGTCTAAATCTGAGGCTGAAATAATTTTCTTTGCGAGGGGACATAACCTCTGTCAATTAATCTGGTCAGTTCTATTTTTGTCTTGTTATCTTCTCCCTGGCGTGGTTAAAGGAAGACTGCACCGTCCTACAGACCAATAATTAAATCATACGGTACCCTACTATTCCAATGAAACAGTCTTTCAAGTGTCTGTCATAATGATATGACGCCTCTGCTGGCCCCAGACAACCCATAGGATTACATTATCCGCGTGGCGGCCATAAGCTTACGTCAAATACGTTCTTGCCACATGGCCCAGCTGTCTAGCCAGTGCTGTGCGAACGGGTTGGTATGTTGGTATGAATGTTTTAATTCCTCTATGAACAGTAGATATGCCAAACAAAATCATGCTGAGGCAATAAAAATCAGAATACTTTTTCTCGCTTACTCTATCAAACTTTACGTTTGAATTTGGAATACCAGAACCTTAATTAAAAGCTGAATAATACATTGTCAGGTAGAGGTGTCTGCAGATGCTGGAACGTAAGTGACGTCAGCATTTTTGCTGCAGCCTTCTGCTGATCGGGGAAGGGGAATAATTCTGGACTTAAGGGCCAAACCCGGTAACTCTAGCTGTCCTTATTGCGTCATATTACATACGCGCACGATAACAGAATGATGCTCTTTCTTCGCAAAATTTACTCGGTGGGCACCATAGATCATTTTTAGAGAGAAAAGGTATTGAAAAGTGGAAAATTATTTTTGATATGCGTGTCCTACTTTAAGGTTTGTGACACCTATTAGAAGGGCAAATCACTCATAGTGTACAACCCAATTAATCCGCTAATATATAAAATCCCCCTTTCTGGGGGCCCTGCCAGACAGTGTTAGGGTGAAGAATTATGTAAAAATGACCTGTGATCTAAGTAAAGCATCCAATGTTAAAGTTCAGGTACAATTTGAGCCTTCTAGATAAAAAAATAAAATGTGTAGACCTATGTATTCGCACGCGGTCAAAACCAGCCAAATGAAAATTTGGGGACCAAATCAGAATTTGAGGTGATCTTTTTCAAAAGACATTTGTGAAAAATTTTGGGCGTTGACCCCCCTTTTTCTTCCCGTTAAAAGATCGGGCAAAAGAAGTACTTTAACCTCCATGGAAGAAATTTCCCCAAATCACAGTGGTATATTTAGAATAACGCAAAATGTTAATAGGGCCAAAAGAAGAAAAAACAATAGGTGTCAAAGACCTTAATAGGCAGCTAGTACCTGGCATGTTTCCACTTAGAAACACAATGTTTACATCATGGTGGTCGAGGTAGGTCATCTA
>JAWQUT010000151.1:978423-1106152 GCA_033807755.1 Ellobium chinense | reverse complement strand
GCCAACATGTCATTATTTGACACTGGTGATTTACTATCCCTTTCATCCTAATGTCACCACTAAGTGTTGGTAATTTACTATTCTAGTCGCCAACATGTCATTATTTGACACTGGTGATTTACTATCCTTTTCATCCTAATGTCACCACTAAGTGTTGGTAATTTACTATTCTAGTCGCCATCATGTCATTATTTGACATTGGTGATTTACTATCCCTTTCATCCTAATGTCACCACAGGGTGTTGGTGATTTACTATTCTAATCATCAGCATGTCACTTTCTGGTGTTGGTGATTTACTATTCATTTCACCCTCATGTCCCACTCTGCAATTTATTATCCTTTTTATCTTCATGTCACAGATCAAAACGGCTTCACAGGGCATTCTAGCAACATTCTTGATACTGCTTTTCAAGGATTGGGAGTAAAGTTTTCTTATATAGATATATATATATGGGCCACATGGGTGAAAAGTATTAAGAGCAAGACTGAGGCACAATGTATCTTAAGTAAAAAGAAATTTGTCATAGTCACACACTCTACACTTGTACTATCTTAAGGACATCTGCAGACATAGTCTTAAGTCCCAGGTGTTGACTAGTGGGACATACGACCTGACTCTTATAACCCCGTACATATTATTGGCTCTTCTTAATCATAGCTCTGAGGGCCCATGGAATAAGTTGTGACAAATGGAAAATGCAGATTTGCAACAGGGTCCGTTTTCAACTTTCACATCAACCTCCTAGGAAAGTTGTGAACATACAAGTAGCTTTTACATCCACTTCCCAAGCATATTGTGATTATGTAACAAGAGGGAATAAGCAAAGCATATCATATAGAGTTATTAATATGCAAATATGCTACAACATCAAGACAGATGATGTCCTTTCATTTTCGGCAAAAAAAACATGATATGCATACAGCAGTGTGAGAATGTTACTAAGCTATTTCGGGCTGACATGCTAACGAACAGCTAAAAGTATATCTAAAACTTAGTCTTCCACGGCTCATTCAAATCTTCAGATCAGAACAAATATATATAACACTTTACCATCACAATGCAAAACCAATGCTTTCTGACCTGGTATTTAAAGTTTCAGTCTAACTTGTCACAGCACAGTGTACAGGACAAATAAAAACCAAACGTTTTATGAAAAATCAAAATGGTATCAGTGGGGTGAGGGCTGCCTTTCTACACCACTCTCAGACAAATAAAATCTGATGTGTCAAATTGTCTCATGTGGTTTGATTCTGTGCAAGATACTCCATTATAATTCATCCATAAACTGAAAGCGGCTGCAGAACAAGTAACTCCCAGTGGTGGTTGTGGTAGTCAGGAGGGCGAGGAGGTGGGGGAGTATTGAATCACACTCAACTTCTACTTCTCATTACAAGGAAGCTTATAGGGACTGATAATCTCTCTGAGCACAGACCCTTGCTGACAAATATGTATGATGGCATGGAAAAGCCAGGCAGAAGACACAAATGGGTAATAGGTGAACTTTCATGTAATTTTAGATTTTTGCATACTGACAACTTTTGCCCATTTTCGAATCTATATATGAAGTCTTGTGCACAAATTCAACCGATAAATATATTATTTTATTGATTTTGTGAATTGACACAATTACACAACTGTAAGTGCAATGCCAACTTTAAAGCCCGATTTCTCAAAATTGGAATTATGAGGGTGAACTCAATGGAACTGCCATGACTCAGTCATTTTTAAAAATATTAAAAACAAATTAAAGTTCTCCGTACTCAGCAATGAATTTCCCTTCCAGTGATATCAAATACTACATAGCCATAAAATTGCACTTGTGCCCTGTTTTCCCATGCTGCCACACATATTATTTCATCCATCTTGACATATATGGTTGTACAGTATTATGCATGAACATGAAAGATATGGCTCAACAGGGTTGATAGGCTTTGCCTTGTGTGCAGTTTGTCATAATATGTGTGATTTGATGCAAAAGTACTACCTTTGCCACAAGACAGGGTAGACCCTCATGAATCTTTCAGAGCTGGTGGTACTATTAGTCAACAGCTATCACTTGCCACATTTTCCTCTGTAACAAAACCAACCAAATTGAAACAAATCTAAATAAAAACCAGAACAAATTTAACAGAACCAGAACAAACAAAAAAAAAAAAAAAAAACAAACAAAAAAATCCAAAATCTTTAACTTCAATAACATAAATTCTGAATGTTAAGATACACCCAATATGCCTGGTGGCTTTGTGATGTTGGGCTATAGATGAGACAGAAATATCTTACATAACAAAAGTCATATTGTTCGACTGCAATGTGAGACGCTATGGCATTGTTACAACTAACCCCTGTAGGATGGCAGATGGTACACTCACACTAGCCTCTACAGCTATTGCAAGAGTCAAATTGTTCAATCCTACCACCCCAACCAGGAGACACAAAGATATACACCATACCGTGAGTGAAACATGATGTTAGCAGCTAGCAAATTATACAACAAATTACATAGGCAGTGGAGTATGAATACCTTGAACACATGTAGACTGAAATCATGGTTCCCTTGTTCAGACCCAGAATCATTTCTATACACTAGTCCTTACATATCTTGTGAAATTCGGCTAACTTAAATAAGATGACGTGACCCCAAAGATTTCAAGTTCTCCATGCCCGACTCGGCTCCCTCGTCTTAATAAAGTATGAAGGTTTCTGGCCTACTGACAAACTAAAAAGCTTCCTCTAGTCAGAGCAACTCCTAGCTGAGGAAAACAAAAGGATCGTTAAAATGCTACCCCCTAGTCACAGCATAAGGAATTCAAAGGGCTGAGATAAAAAAGAACTAAAAATATGAAGAGTAGGAATGAGAAGATATGGAGGACAAAAAGAGGATGGAGGAGGACAGATTACACAATTCTCACATACTTCTAATCACGAGAAAAATTCCCTAGTTTCACTGTATTAAATACATGCGGGTACACCCCATCTTGTGCTGGAAAACTTACAAATGTAAGATATAAAGTTTGATAACCATAGGGACCATAAGTAGGCCTGGATCAAAAACATGCGACTCTTTACAATGCTGATACTAAGAAAGAGATAACAACATGATATGTGATTACTGTATACCCTATTATACTAACGTCTCAGCCCTAATGTTCACTTTTCTAAATGTGGGTTCATATAGACTGTCATTTTTGTGTTTTTTTCAAATAGCACTATGCCAGAGCTCAACATATTGTCCCCACTTTGAGCACGCTTCCTCGTCTCTTAAGTTTGCCAGGAGAAAATAAAAACAGGACTGATAAAATTTACTAGCAGCAAAAAAATAAGAAACACAAAGAAAAAAAAAGGGTGTACGGCACTGAAAGTGTGTGACAGTGGTGTATAAGTAGGCCAAAAGGAAAATGAAGTCATCATGAAATGTTAATAAATCAAGCTCATACTCTAAAACCGTCTTGGACAATGTAACTCTTCCTGACAAAAACAAAGGCATAACGTTTTGCAGTATTCCTACATTTGGGCTAAAAGGCTACCCCCTCCTATTGTACAAGCATGGACCTTCCAAGCTCAGTAACAAGTCTACAGAGTCATCTCAGTCTAATCATCTTCTAGAAAGACAATAAACCTGCATGTATGAATGGCGACTATATTGAGTGGCTTATTCAAGAAAACCTTATAGTGCTATCTCATAAAATCACTCACATACCTCTTTCAAAAAGATCTGGTCAGATGAAAGTGTGACACACACACATAGTCAAAGAACACTGGGAATGGCGACTCTTCATCCAGCAGATAACTACAGCAATGCATGCTTGCCATATAAGTATAAGTCACACACACACACATATGCTTAAAAATAATTGGGAATGGCGACTCCTTACCTGAAAACTAACTACCGCAGTGTAAGCTTGCCATATATTATATATGAGAATGACAAACACACGGATGCTCACAAAAAAAAAAAAAAAAATTGGGAATGGTGACTCTATATCCCACAGCTAACTGCAACAGTACTACCTTGGCATGTGACAGACTGTTGTCTGTTGCCTGTGTAGTGTGGGACTGATGTGTCCAGCACACTATATGGAGACTGAAACAGAATCACTGTGGGATAACCAGTCCCCAGCGTACTGCGCCGGTACAGCCTGGCGTGTGACAGACAACTGCCGGTCTACAGCAATGGCTGTGGACCGTACAGCCTCCGGCATGCGACATGACAAACTGACACAGGTGGCTGAAGCGAGTCAGCACATTCCTCACACTACTTGTTATTGCCTCGCTTATATGCTGTGCAGAAGTAACTGTAAGCTGTCTCTGTGCTTCACAATCATGTTTACACAAACCATTCTCTCTAAAAGTAAAAAACCATCCACCACCAAATACATCATGTAAAATCACATATCAAATTAGCACTGGCTTTTTTCACAAGTTACACAGTAAGTAAGAAATAAAATACTATCAGTGAATTTGAAAATAAGCCTTATTTTTCTTTTAAATTTTAACATTATCTCCCTTCCAAGTGCTTTGAAAAATATGTCGCGAAACAAGTCCCCTTCAGAGCTGATAACTCGCCTAGACTTGCACTGATAATAATTTGTCTGCTGGCCTTGTTTAATCAGTATTGGTTATGTCCCTTGAAATACTACTCTCGCACTCCGGTAATTTCTCAAGTGCTCAGCTGGTGATGTTTATTTTTTTGACATATTTGGATACTTGCAAAAATAATTTTAACATTAAAAAACAATAAAAAACTCACCACCTCTATATGAGTTTGCCTTGGATATGTACAATTTGTTTCCAGCTGAACTGAAAAGTTAAAACCACATAATGAAGTGTTAATGCAGTGTGTTCATATAGGCTTAGATATGTTTGACTCTGAACCAAATGATATCCCTTTAAATTTCCCACTCCAAACTGGACAATAATATGCCAGTGTATGGTTCAGATCAAGTGAATGTACTAGTGCATTGTGAACATGTGTGAAGTTAATAGTTGTAGTGCTTAAAATGTCCATGTGCTGTCCCGTTTTATATTGTATTTTGCCCATATACCACATCTGTAGTCTGGGCTTATTCCTAATAAACTTGTTAAACTTGTTAGAGTATAAAACAGTCCTTCAGATAGACTATGCATAATGGGTCCTGGATCTGTGAATCACACTGCAGATTTTTTTTGGTTCAGCCTTCAACTGATTTTGTGAAACAAAAGCAAAGTTTTAGACTTTGTTCACCCTTGGCTTAGTATGGAGGTGAAAGTGTTGCAAGGATAAAGAGTGAACTTTTACAGAGGTTTTCACTCCATCTTTTAAAACATAGATTCTATAGAAGACCACATAAAGCTGACTTTTTAAATGCTCAGTGGATGTTTAAAATCATTCAAGAAATCTTGATCATGTTAGAGATTTCATTAAGCTGTAGACAAAAAAGTGTTACTGTCTGAAAGATACAAATCAAAGTGGGCTTTCAGAAGTTTTGGATAAGCCCGCTTTCAGAACTTAGCTTACAAGAAGTGCTCTCAACTGTGTCCACATTTTAAAGACATGACTAAGATACTCATTTATGACACCAATATTCTTGTAATACAAACTATCATAAAAGCCATGAAAAAATGGTATAGTCGACAATCAATTTATAAACCAACAGTGATTTAAAAATCAAAAATTCTGATTTATTTCCATCCATAATAACCTCTGTGCTTAGTTGAGACGTTCTTTCAATCTCAATAAAAAATAATATCACCAGATAATGATGCTTAAAAACAGATTTCAATGGCACTTAAAAACTCAATCAACAATAAAGTATGGTTACCGCAAAGACTAGAAAAGAAAAATGTTCTAAATTTTATAATAAAATAATCATTAACAGACATGTTCTCCCCAGTGAGCTTCTTTTCTCCCTGCATAATTGCTTGCTGCATTTCTATACAAGCTGGACCACACATATCTTCCATTTGTACCACATTCTTTGAACACATGAACGTTGCTTATTGTGCGAAAATGTCAGTTACATTTGTGGGAGATACTTCATTCAAAGCAATCCAGAAGAACATAACGCTGTTCTTTGACCAAAATGAGCTGATAAGATGAAATCAGAAGACTGATTTCAAACATATGCACAAAACACTTCAAAATATTGTTCATGTTGTCAATAACAGACTATATAAGTTTCAAGTTTGATCATGACAAAAAAAAACTAACATTTCATCAGCAAGGCTAAAACCACTACAGTGTGTGGTTTGCAGACACATACAATATTCCCTGAGGTTGATTCCATTAGGAAGCCATATGCCAGCACTGTTGATATGCTGATTCGCAAAACAACAATAACAAAAAAAATGTTCTTAGGCTTTAATTTGCCCTTACAGTGGCGACAAAACTGAGCTTCTGTGGTCCTCAAATGGTGCTAAAACCATCCAGAAAGTCGGATGAATATCTTGTGTTCATAGATGCACTGCTCAGCAATCTAAAGTGCATTTTTACATGACACAGTTACAGGATTAAGTGTCTATAAGCTTTCGGGTTTCAGATGTACAAGACTCTATATTGTTAATTCTGGTGCGGAAAAGCCACCTCACTAATGTATCTTAATCTTTTATTTTACTTCTACTGTAAACTCATTTCAGTCACTACATCTCAAGACTTCTGACACTCTTCTAACTTCTAGCGGGAGGAAATGTTGGATGCAGATTATCAGCTAGATCAAATAATGCAAAATTTCTAGAAAGACCACGCCTTAAAATGGACTTATGTCAAGACAACCACTTCTCCCCTGTCATGATAACTGTTGTAGGGGTTAAGTGTTAAGACATAAAAATGCTGGATTTAAATCTGAAATGAGTGACCACAGAATTCCCAATGAAGGCGATGTAAACGCAAAGCTTACTATTCTTGCATCTATTCAAAACTTATTTCCTCCTGCTTGCAAAAAATTTATTGGAACCCTTTATGAGGAGTTTGAATGATGTCTCATTTCCTGATTTCTGCATCCCACATTATAGGATGTAAAATTTTCTAACCATGGCTTGGGCTGAGGAATGCTGGATCTGGTTGATTTTTAGTGCTCCTTGTTGTATTGTGTGAGTGGTTGATATGTTAGCCACAGCCCTGTATTTTTTCATCATATGAATAACAATACACGCAACAGGTGAAAGATATCATGATGTTTGAATGAATCAAAAAAAATATCAAGAATCTAGCTGCAAATCTTGTGAAAGCAGCATATCTGCTGATACAAGACAATAATGACCGTGCCTCCAACTGCTGATGTTCACTGCTCCAATGTCAAAGCATGCATTCCTAAGGGAGATAACACTACTATTGGTGATGGTACAGCTTCCCACTGACTGTACCAAGTCTCAGCAAAATAACATTCCCCCGACTGTTACTTTCAGACTGAAAACCTGATTCAGGCATTGCTTCCCAGGTCAGTACACATTTGACATTAGCATTAGTACATGGAGATTAATGGACAACGGCCAGATACTAGTGTATACACTTCACACAAACTTCCTTCACAAAGCTGAGCTACAGACCTGAAAACAATTTGATTAAACGACTCTGGGGATTGCAGAAGTATCCAACCTTGGAGTATCTTTCATATCTGTTCGTTGTTCAGTTTTTGAAAAGTTCATAACCTTCTAAATTTTAATCAACTAATAACTCTCAGTATTTCCCTGGTTGCCCACTTTTGAAAGTGCGCATTAGGACAGTTGGATAGGAACAGAGGACCTCTGGTAAAATGAATAAAGAGGGGGTCATTTTGGGTTCACCCACAAATTTTCTCGTGCCACAAGAAGCATCAGCTTGTCATGAAATAGGCTCAGAGATCCAGCAACTATCAAAAATTGCATACATCAAACAATAAATTCCATTTATACACACATAAAAAAAAACAACAACACACTGACAAGAAATGACAAAAACTATGCAAGAGGACTTCATGGTAACAAATAGCTCAAATGAAACAGAAATGGTAGCACAATATCATTGTTCATGACAAGACTTGAGTTGCAACAATTACCCCATATGTACCGCAGTCGTCTGATATCACCTTATGACTCCATCAAAGATGACACTCACTTCTCATAAAATTCCCTGAATCGCCTGTGGTTTCATGTAGATTGTATTATTTGGCAGAAACATATCTACTTGTAAAAGCATAAAATACACATACGTTCTACAGAGAGAGAATGTTCATGGCAATTGATTATGATTGAAAACAAGAAGTAAAAATTTATTTGTTACACTATGACTTCTCTGCCCGGGCAGTTTCTCAACCCATCAAGTAACCTTTTCTGGAGGACAACATTCTCTGCTTTCAGAGAATTCTCTGAAAAGTGGCATCCCTATTCCATTCATGCAAGATTCAGTTTTACACACGTTTCCATAACAAAATCTACATCATCATTTTGCTTACACTGGCAGTGATTTGTCTGTGACTTAACATCATGCAATCTGAATAAATACAATCTACTAGTGGCAACATAGAAAGGTGTGGTTCCAGCATCTCTAAGCATGCGTGAATTTATTTCCATCCATTTGGTTTGCTTCTTTACTATATGACCTTACACATTATATTCCATCTTCATTTAAGGAACAGTATATGATTATCAGAATAGCTGCTTAAGTGGATATGTACAATTCTTGTCAATTTGGTATTTATGTTTCATTTCCCCAACTTGATGAATTACCTAGAAACATTAAAATCTAGCAATGTAGAGAGTTACAGAAAAATATGAATTTTTTTTTTTTTCCAGCAGACGTATCAGAAGTAAAATGGACACTTTATCAAATTTATGTTACAAGCAAAAATGTGTGTATGCACTCAAAATGGTACAAACCATAATATCTAGAAATTAAATATACCCCAGATATGATCTTTAAAAATTTGAGTCACCAAACTCCTCTGATGTGGTCTCTGAATTAGGGCAGTCTTGTCCTGAGCTATATTAATAACAGTATTCACACACATCTGCATGTGCATCTCTGGTAAAATAACAGTTACCATTTAAAATTTGGGACTCCCCAACTTGGCTGACCTTAAAACAGCCATACCTTATGTACAATATATTTTTAAAAAATGGCTTTAAAACTCTGTCTGCTTTCTCAGTCAATTTCTCATCCTACAGCATGCACTGCTTATCAAGCAAAATTATTTCAGTCCTGTTTTTGTGCCTTATAATTTATAAACATGTAGATTATGTTCTTCCGCATCAAGTCCATGTGGTGTTGATGTGAACAATGCAATTACTATGCACCCATTCCTACAGACAGGTTTTTGTGACATGTCCAGTTAACTTAGACCACACTTGTAAAACCATAGTAAACTTCTTCAGACCTCAGAATTGATTATTAGGAAACATGACAACCTATGACAATATTTTTGTCTATGTTGGTGTAAAAGATTATATTCTACATGACTTGAAGAGAAGTATACAATACTGTATGTCACTGCTGATGATATGTCCCCAAGTCAAAGTGGTACAGTGTATTACTTCACACCTGATCTTTCACATACACCTTGCTTGAACACAGTTCATCAATACAGAAGTTCTGCTCGATTATTCTGCATGCATTCAAACTAATGAGATCAAAGAGGAGTTACATCAACAATGTAAGTATGTGGCTAACAACACCATTCACCTCAAAAATACCCTCCTGAAAATTACCAATATATACCCATCCACACATTCACTTCTCAGTGCTCAAATGCACTATCTTAATTGTAGAAAACAGCTGAGATAGTGTTCTTGTGCACTGAAATTCCAACACATTTTACACTGTTGCATGCACAAGGGAATCCCTGGTATCACAAAATTGCTTACTGTTCCATAAGTTAAGCAGCAATACAAATTAATGACTGCAATGTAGACTGCTGTAAGTAACCAGACTCAGAGAGCAGTATATAATACTCTATGTAGACTGCTGTAATTCACAGGGCTTATTGAGTGAGATACAACATTTTATCTGGATGGCTGTAATTCATCAGGCTTGCTGAACAAGATTCAACATTTCATGTTGGCTGTTATTTACAGGGCTTTGCAAGTAGGATACATATTATCTAAACTACTGTAATTCATCAGGTTTACTGGGTAATATACAATATTTTGCTTGGACTCCTGCATACAACATTTTGTGCTGGTCGCAAAGTTCAAAGGGCTTAGTGAATGCAAAACAACATTTTATTTAAACTGCTGTATTTCACAGGGCTTAGCATGTGAGATGCAACATTTTATCTAAACTGATGCAAATTCATCAGGTGTAGTGAGTTAAGTACAACATTTTACACTGCAGCTTTCCAAATGCACTTGACAGGATGAAGTTTGATCAACAGCTCTTGTTCTACTTGACTCCAGAATCCTCTATATGAAAATCCTCCAACCCGACCTGAATATCGAACATTTCAGTTTTGTCCATTGAAGCTGAGTAACTTCCTGTCATCGCGACCATGTCCATGTCTTGGCTGTCATCACACGTGGTATTGGAACAGTTGACATCTGGAACAGAATGGGATCACAGAATATCAGCTGCCACAAATGGATAGTACAACAACACTCAATAACAGGAGGCAGCCTGGCTGTGCAGTTTCAGAGTGCTTCTTATAAACAAAGGACTTCATAGTCTTGGGTTTGTTTGTGGGTTCGACTGCCTAGCCAGGTGGTTTACAGTGAATGTGGTGTCCTTGGAAAAGACACTTTACTCTCTATTTCCCCACTAGACTGAGGTGTGAATGGGTACCTGGCTTTCATGCCAGGGTGGGACTACGGGTGACTAACAATAACTGTGTTACAGATTTGATTTGTAATAATATAATGGTTTATTATGTATGCTCTTTAGATACAGTATATTTGTATTCTTATTACTGAAATGTCTAGCATTTGTAAAACACATCTCTTTTAGGATAAAAAGAGTGTTGATTTTATCTGTGTCTTTTATCTTGTATAGTGGGGAAAGGTCAATTTTGTTGGACACTGAGCATTACATATCCAAGCATGATTACCCGTTATATGAACTTTCAAGTTTTTCTTTGTTTACACAAGTAGTTTGATTGATAGTCTCATCCTGGAGACTATCAAACTACTTGTGTAAACAAAGAAAAACTTGTAGCTACAAGGAAATGGGACATTTCTCATTTTAGTCTATCATGGCCGAGCAATGGTCACGCCAATATTAACTGACTAAAATCTGGATAGGAATGTATATACTTTATCCAGGGTGAAGTTTTGGTCAATTTTCGCCAGAATCAGCAAAAAGAAAATCGTCACTGAAATTTGGGATAACTTGCGCAGATTTAAATTTGAAACAAAAGACAAATACAGGAAAGTGGGAATGCTAATTGCACAGCCATACAAACTCAAACATTTACAGGAAGGCACTGTGCAGAGAATTTGTTCTAAATAAAATTTTACAAGCAGTTAATATTATGCAGCACCTATTAATCTAACGTATCTACCAGGGAATACAGTTGAATCCAGTTTATCACAATTTGTTTTATTGCATAGTTTACAGACAAGACTCTCAGAAAACAAAAAATTATTTATTTAACTACTGGCTGCAAAGTTTCTATAACTCACATATATCTTGAAAAGGTACTCACGAGAGCATCCTAGCAACGCCTGAATTTCTTATAAGAACAGCTCCACTTAATTCTCTCCCCTTATTAATCACAACTTTTGTCCATGCAGCCCTGGAATTGCAATCTTTAGTGGATTTTATTGTACCTTTCGAATTCTCCTCCTTAGTCTCCAAGCCTCCCTCTGCCTCATTCCTACTCCCAATGTACAAGCCTAATGTCTTCATGATGTCCACTGGTGTTGTCAGGACCACTGGTGAGTTTGGACCTCCACTGGAATTACTGGATGATGGAAGATCTGACACTGGAGGAAAAAAAATTGATGTCTTTAATTAACATCAGAAAATCACTGTAAATGATGATCACTTCCTCAAACAAAGTACATGTAAATCTTAACTTTAAATTCCTTTGTGAGAAATAGACTTTAGTAGAGTTTTTCCCTGAATATATCTTTAATATATAATACGATCACCAAGCAACTTGAAATCTTGATAAGACTAAAAATGAGACAGAAATGAAAAGAAAGGTGAGGTCTAAATCTCCAGACACAAGGAGGGTTTCAAAAATCTGTGATGTGACTGGCATAGCTTTGCTCACTTTTGTTTTATAAGACCACAGAAAAATAGGGTACCCAGTTACACACATTTTGGATACCTGTCTTATCACTGACTGACCAGCAATAAGATTAGTGTAACGCTGGGCACTTACAAACTGTGGCATATCAAGTTCTGATCAAAATTTTCGAGGAGGATGTCTGAGAATTGGGTATCTCAGAGTCAGGTGTTTGAAAAGACTTCACAGAATCAGCAAAATTCATGAACAAGACATCTAAAGAAAGTGATAGTAAAGCAGAAATGGGAAGGAGAGAGAATTAGAAGGAGAAAGGAACATCTAGCTCAAAACAAAAGTGAGACATACACAGGTGAACAGCAAAGCTTAAAAAACAAAAGGACACATAAAAACAAATGAACTGACCTTTTCCGGGGGAACACAAGCTAAGCATGGACTTGGAGGCCAAAGAAGCCAATGCGTTGGCATCAGGCACAGGGAAGCGTGTTGTTGTGACACGCCCCAGGAAGTCATCAACTTGGTGGTAGGTCAGGTTGTTATGCAAGGTCTCCAAGGGGTGAAGTAAGGGGACGTTACTGAAGCCTTCCAGTGCTGGGAAAGGAGAGAAAGAAGTAGCATTGACAATGAGTCGAGAATGAACAGAGTAATCTGTATTAATGTCTCAAAAATTATGAGCCCATAAATCTTCAAAAATAATAACTACATCACAAATAATAATTTAGAAGAAAAGTAAATGTGCAATGTTACACATAAAAATTATTTGATTGGAACATTAAAAGAAATGTTAAATGAGAACCAAAGAAAGGCACACAATCATTTTAACTCTTTACATTGCAACAGAATTATAAAGTAAACAAAAACAAAACTTCTGTTGGAAATATTTCAACTGGTGACAGTATGGCTCTGCCAGCTTGCAAAAAAAACAACAAAAGACTAGATGTAAACATCACACAAACATCTCCTTTTCCTTGAAATATGGTTAAAGCTAGCTACAAAATGCCACTCCTCTTGTTCTGGTAGCTATTATCATGAAGTTTATAATCCAGTTTCCAATTAAGAAACTATATGTTGTTATCGAACCAGCGACGCATGGGCTTTCGCCCTTCGGTCCAAAGAAACTATATAAAATACCATAAAGTTGAATGTAAGTTGAATGCAGAGGACAGCACTGCAACAGTGTTTTTAATGGAGAAAGTATAAAAACAAGGATCAGAAAGCAGACTCTTTCTCACTTCCTGCATCAAATGAAATGGCCAACTATTCCAATACAATTTTATACTGAATTAAACTTCATACTGGTCAACCTCTGACAAACATTTTCTCCTTCTTTCTTTCAGCAGCCTCTAGTATTGCAGGAGTTTGGATACAGGAATTAAGTAACTTGTTGCACATATTTTCTGTGAAACATCTAATGACAGTTCCTTTCTTGTTCATGGCATATATCAACAGGACATGAAATACTTCCATGATCTGTAGACCATTTACACCTGGCGGGATCTGCTGTGTTTTGCACTATGCTTATGTATTGGGAAGGACTTCATCAGTAAACAGCACAAGCAGAATTCAATGGAAATGAGAAACAGAATCATATTGTTGAGACCAGTATAAGCCATACATGTCGACAGTTTAGTTCCCACAGCTCAGCAGGCAACAGCAACACACAAACAGACAATCACAACTGCAACATCGTCATGCTTGTTCCACATTCGCCAAGTCAATCCATTGGATGATTTGAGTTGCTTATATTAGATATGTATACTCTAATCTTCCATTCATTCTTATAACTATTAAAAAAGTTTTTGCTTCAATATTGGATTCTCAGTGCTGTTAATGCTACAGCAATTTTAAAGATGATAAATTTATTTTAACCTCAGAAAATGACTTAGGCAAATGTCGAATAAGGGTGACACTGTGTACTGCTAAACATACTCTAAACTTTTCTTGATTGGCAGAAAGGTCAGCTTAAGAATACATTTGATTTTATATAACAGTGTATTACATATATGATTACCAATAAACTACAAATTTTAGGTCCATATTGATAGATTTAAACAAAAGATAAAACATAGCTGTAAGTACAAAACTTGAATCTATCCAAATAAAAATGTTTGCATGATAAAGAATAGACAATTATATGAAACTAAAGAGCAAGTATGCAATACATAAATCTCAGGATATCAATTTTGAATTAAACATGTCATTTTCATGTGCTAAACTAAAAAGGCAAGAAAATAAAAATCACATGTTTAATATGTAAACATATATGATGTGATTTGCTGTATCTGACTATACTGAGACTGGACTAAATCCACCACAGAAATACGAACAGTATCATTTCTAGACATAAATTTACAATAAAAATTATGTGTACACATTGGCTGCAGAATGTATTCTTGCACAAATGTAGGAGGGGCTGTGGTAGATGACAATGTGCGCTCACAACACGGCAAAATAAAAAGTCACAATGGCTGCTCTTTGGCATAAGAAGCTGAACTTGTGAGATATTCAGGCAGCACCAACACTTCTAAACCAAGCAAAAATCATTGTCCACTACTATAAACATTTTTACTAAATATCACATTCAATTCTTACAATCTGAGTAAGGATCTGAGAACAAAGGAGGTTGGGAACTAAGTTATATTTCTACATGGAAACTATGTTAACTGACTAAGGTACTGGTTAAACATTGCAGTCATGCACATAACATTTAACCATAAAACTCTCCCCTCCCCTCTTCCCCTTCTGGTCAAGGCCAAACTGCCATCTCAGCTTGAAGTTTGATAAATTCCCTTTGAGGTGAAAGGGTAAAACCTAAAAAATATAACTTCCAAGAAAATCTCCTCCCCAGCTTTGGAAAGGAGGGAACAGAACACTACGTCAATGAGTGGAACAAAACCAAAACATACCTTGTAGCGTGTAAAGGGAAATAAAACAGATCATAATGACCTGAACCAAATTTAAAGAAACTGAGCGACCGCAAGTATCAAGGATAACAGAGGATGCTATATTAGATTACAAAAAGGCTTTGCTACCTAATCTCTGTTTATATACTCTGTCACTGGATCTTCAATAGTGCGTGGTGGTGGTGCGGAAGGTGCAAAAATTAAAACAGGTAAGCCTGTTTTAAAGACGCATTAAAGTCATACTGTAGTTTTCAGGTATTGGAGGGCTTGTAAACCATCTGACAGAACTATAGAGCCGAAGAGACAACTAATTTTCCACACATCATCCAAAAGAATGGATGGGTACACCCGTATTAATGTGTATGAGTTGGATAGGATCAGCAACAGAACAAAACCAGTGCTCCTGACGTCACATTTTAAATCCTGAGCTGGTTTCAGTAAATGTTACAACAAACCCTGGCAGCGTCTAGATTCACTACAATGATCAGTCAGTCCAAAATGACCATTACCATTCAGGTATAATAAAACCCCAGTTATACGATCACGATTTGGACTGTTTATTAACCCATTATCCAGGTTAGCATTAATCCACTGACCAGCTTCTAAAGGACATGTGTTGTCAGGGCTTTACTGTGAGTTATCATACGAACTAATCAGTTATACAACAAATGCTAATAATTCAAACTCAAGTCACAAGACTAGCAGTCTTTTTAAGTATAAAGCCAATCCATCCACCTTCTCAGAACCACATGTATCTAATCAGCCCTTCAAATAACACTGTTACATACATCCACTGATTTCTGCCAGGACTTCCTAACTAGGACTCCTTAATTTAAAATGATTCATGCACTAAAACATAAACATGATTACCAAAAAAAACAAAGGAACTTCTAGAATTTAAAATAAAATGCGGAACTATTAAAGATTTGTTCTTAAATTTTTATCTATTGTACAAGAACCAGAGGCCACACTGGCACTAATATGGGCACTTGTAAATAACTACACTATCAAGTTTGTTTGTTTGTTGAATCACTGTGATTGAAAACAAAACAAGGCTGAGGTGGGACATATGGCAGTCAGTAGTACTGACTACAAATAAAGAGATGGGTAACTAGTAGTAATCACTCCTTGCAAACAGCTACATCTCTCAATTCTAAAACATAAACATGCACAGACTGTCTGAAATGTTTTAAACTGGGTGGACGATGGTAGCTTATTGTTTTCAAACCTCAAAGTCTACCTCCCTGCGTAAGCAGTGTGACACTGTTTAAATTTCTAAGTACCAACCTCGGACAAATATAAAATTAAACAGCAAATGACCGATAGGTTAAAATGTTATCAATGGTCAATGGAGAGTTATGTGAATCTGTACTGAAAGTTCAATATATCACTCACTGGCATGGATTTCTTGTCACAACAAAAGAAGAGCGCCTTTCCCTCCTCAGTATGTATTATGAAAGACCCATGTAAGAGTCAGACAGGCATAATTCCACACTCTAGTGGCATCATCTACATGTGTTACATTGATGAAAACCCTAACTAGTTTTCTAAAATTTTTGTTGTGGTCTATATATGTCACAATCTTTCATCATAGTATAACTTCTACAGAAAGACTGGCATGTAGGCTGATGGGTGGGGGCAGAGGAAGAGGTGTGAGGGCTAATTGAGGAGTGAGGTCTAATATCCAACAGTCATAGCAATTTCCACTGAAAGATTTTGACCTCAGACAGTTAATGGGAGATAAATCAGTATCCTAACATCTTGAAGCGAAGATTCACTGAAAAATCTCACTTGTGACAGGTCTGTGAAAGTACTAACTTTTTACCATCACAATACAATACAATCGCTACAGGTAAATATTTATAGTCATATCTGTCTATCATCTGTTCATCATGGTTAACTGTGAAGGTCACCAGGTATTAAGGAGGGCTGTTCGTTTTTACTGTACAACATGACCGCAACTGTTTATTTTTTTTTTTGACTTCCCAAATGTTATAAAACATGACAAAATGCTATATAAAGTGACCATCACTTAGTTAAACTGAAACCTCATCAGAGTTATTCAAGGAGGATGACTGTGTCAAAATAGAAAATGTATGAAATGGATTCAGACAGAAACTCGTTAATGGGCCATACAGCAGTCCCGGATCTGCACACCGAACAGTTACATTAACTTCAGGGACACAGAAGGAATAGTCTGTCTTACGATAACAGCTAACCCACTGGCCATAGGCGACCACATATCTAAGGCAACACTTTTATCAGGAATGCTTATTGGTTGCCATGCACAGGTTTGACTGTACTTGAACTGGACGAAGGGAGGTAACCAAAATTTTTTAACACTACAGCATTGTTTCTACACACAGAAAAAAAACTACTGCACATAAAGTTGGACATATCTTCCTTCATTGTCTGAGACAATCAAGTGAGGTACGTCCAACCTAACCCGGGACAATTTTTACATAGAGGATAGAGATGTGGACATAGGACAAACACTGGAGGTGGATTATAGAGTTATATGGTAAAGTCTACAGGGTAGTCTAAAGTACTACTATCATAACATAGGTTCTACATGAAAATGATAGCATGAGGCAGGCAACAGGAGGAGATCTACTCATCCCTATGTCTTGAGATCTACAAATACAGCAAAATAACTGATCAACAGCAGGAGTGACAGCATAAAGATTGGGTCATTACAGTAGTTTGCAAAGTAGATGCTGCCTTAAGCCCCAAAATGGAAGATAAGTACTATGACGGGGACAACAGTGTGTCACTGTGATGGGCCAGAAATTTAGCCTCTATGTTTCACACACAATGAGCTGTGAACAGTAGATTATATTGTAGAATTCAGAACTGGCAACCCAATAGCACTGGGGACTTTCTTTGAAACAAGACATCATTCATTATAGTCTTTGTGAACCAATATTCCGAATCAAAAAAACTCTTGAGGATCTCAAAATCTAAAAGTTTATGACTGTGTAAGAAATAATGAGACAAGCTTTTCTGCAATCTAAACAAGACCCTGAATTAGTACGAAGAAACTATCCAAACACTTCCTCCTTAAATTTAATAGTAAATGAAACTGAAAAATAAAGGTTCTGAATTTACACTTACTCACAGCGTAGGGAGAAAAAAAAAAGCATGGATTGATGACAAAGATTTCTTGACAGTCTTGAATAAATTAACACTATCGAGATAACTTTGGTGTGACTTCAACTAAACTGTCTTCTGTTATTACTGTAACTTGCTCTCAATTGCATGTTCCATGTAACTGATGCCCCAAGCTGGCTCAACTGGTTCAACTCCAGACTCGTTAGTGGTCTTGTCCTGTTCAAGAATATGACTTCTGCATGGTTAATGCAGTCTAACATAGTCTCCAACAGTTGGCTCCAGGGACAACCATGTTATCATGTTTAAATGTTTTTTCTCAATAAAGTAGTTTTTGCCCTATCCTGCTGATATATCTGGATCATCTTTACTTGATCCCATTATGTTTCTTTGCTACATCATCAATAAAAATATTAAAAAAAAAACAGACCATGCACTGGGCCCTATGCGCCTGTCTGTGTCTGTCCATATATGAGAGATTAACAGATGGAAAGAGACAAAAAAAGAGAAATGCAGACAGAAAGAGAAAAGTAGAAAGGGAAAGACAAAGAGATACAGATGGAATGGGAAGACAAACGATAATGACACAGAACTGGTGCAGGAGCAGAATTATCGGAAAAGCTAAGACGAACGGTTAATCAAAAGGGAAAGATGAGCAAGTGCATTTGGAAAACAAATCTGAAAGCCACAGTGGGTAAGGAAATGTAGCGGAGGAGCAAAGGCAAGTTGTGTGTAGCAGTCAATGGTGACCAGTGTGTTGTTAGGGTCAACACCAATGGCATGTGCTCCGTTATAAAGTGAGTAAATTTTCATTTTCTGGCAGACAGAGAGCAGTAAACTGCACAGAACTGCATGCATGGAACAAACTTGCATCAAGCAGAACAAGCAGATATCACACTGGCGTGCTAGGTGTGTCATGATAAAAAAAAAGAAGGAAATGCTTCCAAGGTAGCGGATTTTTTCTTTTTGTTCCCAGCTTTTCATTAATTTTTTACCCTTTCTTTTTATTTATTTATCTATTTTTTTTTCATTAAAGTCTCCACCCCTCCATTTGTGTTTCTTTTTTATTAATTTATGAACTCGGTCATTCATACAGTCATTTATTTTGTTCATCTACCCAACCATTTGCCCTACTCATTCATTAATTTGCCTGTCCACCCACCTTACTTTTATCTTCATATAATATTTTGCATCATGAAGAGGTTTCAGTAAAGAAATGTTACCACTGAATCCACCAGACCTGACCTATTTGTTAAGTGAACTGACATGAACTAAGATGCACTGCTTCTGGCAACATGTGTCACCTCTAGAAATACGACTTTATTCAAAGATAAATCTAACATCATATAACAAGAGTCTATTGCCTCAACTCTTGTATCTCAAAGCTTACGGGACAAGCACATTTTAGGGTCAAGATGATAGAGGCATCAAGAACTGTGCCCTGCTTTCAAGTGTCTTGAGTAAAATGATGCTTCTATTATTGATAGGTGACATGCTAAAATTATATATAAAGAGATTTCAAGTATGTAGAGCCTACACATTTCCAGCTAACTCATCAAAGAGTTTTACTTTAATGAACAAGAAGTTAAATGAGATCTCTATCCCTTACATTTCCTAAATAACTGTACCTGTCCCTCTCTGCTGTCTACTTCAGTCAGCACTATTAGACTGAGGTGTCCCTGTGAATAAAAATCTCCACTCCTGGAGATTCTTAAATAAATCAATAACAAGTTAAATAAGTTATCATTAAAGTTTCCTTAACGAAGAGACTTTTCAAAATTTCTGCAAGCCTGGGTTGCATCCCTTTTACCATGACACAGCACTGCCTGGTAAGTAAAGAAAATATATTAAAAATAAAAGAAAGAGACCATGTATCAGCATCATCATAAAAAGATACATACGAGACTACAGGATGAGCAACACCTTACCCATCTCTCCGCGGTGGCCTGCCCAGAGGCGTGAAAAGTCAGGAGAGCTGGCGGAGCCAATCAGGCTCAGACCCCCCAAGGGGAGAGAACCTGAGAGGGAAACAGAGGGAAACATACTGGCAAAGGCATGAATCAGGGGGCGGCTGTTAGTGGCTGGTGAGTATGCTACCACTCAGACAGAGCCTGCCCCCATTACCAACCTGCCAAATTTCACAGCACTGGAATGATGTAAATCATCATCCTCTGTGACCACCACAAACCGCAAGAGCAAACTGCTAGTCAGTACATGCCTTCACCTCTTGCACTACTCACACCACACCTCCTCTCCAGGCTTCAGAAAAGTCCAAAGTCTTCTCAAGGTCAAATTTCCTGAGCTTTCATTCACCACAATCCTTGCATCCAGAGTCAAGCCGACCTCTCAATTCTGTGAGTAATTCTATTAATGAAACTTAATTATATGAACACTGGCTACAACATGTTCTTTACAACTCTTGAAAACAAAAGAGACCTGAAAATGGCAAATAAACATGTGCAGATTGGGTAAGCTAAACATGCTCATGGCATAACTCAAATTCCATAGCAGCCTGAATATGGTGTAAGGAGTCACTTGCTTTCATCTTGAAGTGCATTTCTTAAAATTCAAGTGCTTCTGTAGTGTACAGTTCCAGCAGCAAATGGCCAACCAGCATTAGAAATTCAATGCAGCTAGATTCAGAACAAATAAGCCAGAAAGAATACTGCTGTCATGGCTAAGCTGGCAAGAAAACATGTTTGAAAACTTTGCTTTCCATGCTAGGGCAATGAAGAAACAATTCAACAAAGATCAAGATGACATGGTGATGTTAAGATGCATTCTTCACATTTTGCCGGTTTGCTTGCATTCACTAAAAAGACACTGTGATATTTCAGAACATTGCCTTAAATGATGCAGTAATGTTCAGATGCAATGAATACAATGAAACCAGAACATTCGAAGCTATTCTCATCAATGACACCATGAAATTAGCATGTAATTTTCTGCATGCCTTACGGAACAACGGCAAACATGAACAATGAAATGTGTCAGGACATTCTTGTGATATAACTATAAATGACACTTGTATACAACAAACAACACTTTCTCTAGACATCAAACACTATCCCAGTCATAACAATAAATGTATACGACACAGAATATTGGACAGACTGTGAGAGATAATATTTCATCAGCTGTTTCAGGCTGAACACGTGACAGCATGAAGAAGGCTCCTAGAGCAACACTAAATAAGATTTGATGGCAACTATAAATACAGCAAAAATTCCACTCCTAACCACAATTATTTTGAATAAAACATTTTTATTAATCACACCCCCATCCCCTTTCCCCTTTTCTTCATTTATAATAAAAAACACTAAGGATTAGAATGACATGACTTTTTCGTAAAGTAAAGACCATTTCATGGTAGATAAAACTAAGACTTAGAGGAAAAGCCACGCTGACCAAACAATCTCTGGACAATAAGAATCCAATGCATAGAGGGGCTCAAGAAACGTGACGAAGATTTAAACCAACTGTCAAAATATCTTTGAAGCCTAACAAATGTTTTAATTTTAACTTTCTAGTGTCATGAGAGAGGAACTGAGAAATTTAATGAAGGTCATGACATCTTTGAAGCTTTCAGGCTTTCTGGCTCAATGCCATTATGCAATGTGCAAAATGATGAGAGAAAAATAAAGAAACTATGGAAGGCATATAAAATATGAGGGAAAAAAATAAGAAAGAAGACAGCAAAAAGATCGAGAGTACCGACAACCAGGGTCTGATGGATACTGGATAGTTGGAGCATACAACAAGGGGACATAAAATGTGCAGAAAGTGGATGGAATAATTGTCCCACACCAGCATTAATTTTGAGGAGGCTTTGCTGGAGCCACCAAATTTGCCTATTAAAGTCTGGGACATTTTATGAACAAATGAGCGAAAACAATCTGAAAAAAAAAAAATCAAACTCAGGTTATTCTCTTCATATCTCCTTGTAACAATGAAATATGATTGATGCAGCAAACGGTAATGCCATAGGGGCTTACCAATTTGTTGGCTTGTCAAAAGTTAAACTGATAATAATTAACATTAAGGGTCTTATCACAATCTACCCAAAGTTAGACGAAAATTATTTAGACAGTAAGGATTTCAAGAGAGATCTAGAGATAACATTAATCTTTCATCATTTTAAATAACAGAGATTAAGAGATTTAACAATAATCCTGTGTGTGCTATTATTCAAACTATGACTTGATATTTATATGTACATATTTTAATACAAGTTGGCATATTCATGCTGGCCAGAAGTATGTTATAAAATATTCCTGGTTTTTTTTGGTTTAAAATCCTCAGCCCTTCAATTTCTGTATCAAATTTTACCCACAGGTTCAGACATCTCAGAAACTCAAAATTCTGAAAATTTCTCATTGAATTTCAATTCGGGAAGTTGAACTGTATCAAAAATATCAAATAGGAAGTGTTTGAATAAAAGTAACAGTATAATCTTTCACCTATTTCTCTTGCACAGTTTTGGTTTAGTGTACCATGAATCCCACACATTTTTCATAACCCCCATTACAACACAAAGTGGTGATCACCACTGACAGTGTCTATGTCATAATGAAGGACAAGATTACACTGGCATTCACCAAAGATCAAGAGGTGAGCACTTCCACTCTCTAGTTGCAAGTAGCACCAGGCAAAAACATGATAAGAGTAGCTAACTACAGGGTTAAGTTAAGTTTGGGAGATAACTGTATCTGATACCAGAGGTTGAAACCAAAAAATTAGTTCCATGACACAGAGTCAAGGATACGCTGATCAGAAAGACCATACAGTTTTAATTCACTACAAGAAATCTCATCTACCAGGCAGTGAAAGAAAGGAGACTAAAGACTATTAAATCTAAAGACAGATTCTAACAGGAATCAGTCAGTGTGCTTCACAATGCAGGATCTCTGCTATCAGGAGATGACCATCAGCCAAGGCATGGCATAGCACAACATAAAAAAGATTGAAAATTTATGAAACCACAGCCGCAATCTATTTTCAGGGTTTAGATAACAACATCTGAGGCCATGAGGAAGAAATAACATGCCCAAATGCAGAGATTCTACATGGCATCATTTGGATGCGAAACCCCAATAAATGCCATCCTGACCAAAAATCGGGTTCTGATGTGTCAAAGCCTCAGATCTCTTGCTTCAATAGTTTCATGATACAATAGTTTCAGACAGTAAAATGTTTTTTATGTGATTCCCTGAGAGCAGTATATATCAGGATATTGCACACAATTGTCCAGGCACTTCATAAAACATTAGTAATGAGAAAGCTTATGTTCTATTGGACTTTTGTACCAAGCAGTGTCAGTGACCAAAACCGATACAATTCTTGTTTTTTACTGTAACTCAGTAAATTCTATGTCAACAGACTGAACTCTATTATACATTACTCTGCATTCACCAGAGAAGTTCAGTTCTAAAAGAAATGCTTTGTTAAGTGCAATTTAATGAAAATGAGATAGTTTTTAGCTTCCCCTGGAAAATTTGGAGTTTGGCATTTACTGGGGTATTGCACCCATGCAACTATGTATGCAACTATCAAGAATTAAGTGCAAGCTCTGAAGAACCCATTCTGTGCTAAATCAGTGCAAGATTTCTCAGATACCGTGCTGACCTATGCCCAGATGAGGGGGCAGCAGGTTGTAACATCAAAATAACAACACTCTATACTTGGAGGATTATCTTTTTGTCTTTTTAACTTTATCTCATATTCGCTACATTTTACATGGCTGTGGGAAACCTGTGCTAATTCACTGGTCTAGTTTGTGATAAAAATCACACTAACACATAATGATGTACACCAAAATAAACCTGAAAATCTGAAGTCTTGGACAATTGCGGTCCATTCACAGATGGCTGTGTCACAACGGCAAGGATCTGACAATAGAGTTTACTTCACGTGAAATCAACCCTACATCGTTAACTTAAGGAAAAAAAAAATTAAAGTAAAAAAAAATCAAAAATCAAACTTAAAAAAAAAAAATTAGCAACCTTTAAAAAAAAATCCTACACAGGACGTGTGGCCATGTGCTATTTCTAAGCAAGTTTGAGCTTCTGGGTAATCTCGATCAATCTTAAGATTGCTATGATGCAAAATAGTCTTCCACCCAGCCACTAAATACTGAAATAACTGTTATCAAAAGAACTCAATAACTCATATGCTCATTCTTATCAGCATGACTATCATACATACAAGACTGTATCACAGTTTCAGGCTTCATTCAATGCACTTCTAAATCCATGAAATGCCATCTCTTATATAAATGTTAAATGCCAAGCCTAAATTTCTGGTGTATGTGGAAAAAAACAAGGAGTAAAAGAAAATCTTACAGTGATTGAGAATTACGTCCTCTTCTTCAGGTTCCTCATGAACTTTCAAAGAAATCAGGATAAATTTGGTTACACAAAAGCAACATAAAAGTTTATAGATCACAACAGCAAAAGAACAACTCAGTCAAAACTAAATAAATCATTAAGAAACTCGTTAAGATACATAATACCCGAGAAATGAAAAGAAAAACTGTAAAGCAAGAGAAACGTCTACAACTGAAGAAGTCAACCACACAGCAACACACACTAACATCACGCAAATCAAGCTCTTATAGAAATACATTTTACGTGACTGTCCCACCACTGACAGCAAGTCTGAAAATTTCGCTGGAAATTATCTTGTGGACAAGATGTGTAGCACTGGTTTCAAATTTGTGTCAGTTAACTCTCTGCCAGTCTCAGTTAATGTCTTTTAAAAGCATCTTAACTTTGACCTATAAAGCCCACCTCTCTGGACATAGGACAAAGATGTGCTGATGTGCTGATAACGACAGTTAAAGTCTAAATGACTGGCTTGTGTACTAATTCCCCTTGACCATGCTGCGATCTCCCATGGTTACCAAAGCATGGCGTGTTCAAATAAAGAAACATCCATGTGGAATAAACTCAGCAACTGTCATGTCCTTAACCCCACATACCTAAGTCTTAAATATTTTTGTCCACCCACCCCAATTCCTATAGGTATTTCAGGAAACAGTGTATAATGCTTAAGGTCCCTTCATATACTTGTAGTCATTAAATATAGGTTTACTGATATCACACTGCAAGCACAACTGTAAGATAGGACAGGTTCTTGACATCAATGAAGGAAAACTGCAACAGTCAACACATACAGCACTTCCTCTGTGCCGTCAGAAATACAGTATTCTTTGATCTGTTTTCCCCATCCTCCTCTCCCACAAGTCTGGTGATATATCATACTGCAGACCAGATTGGTGATCATAACTCTCTGAGTTATGCGAGAGATAAAAATAATATTCCTTGAGATACTATCAACCCTCCCGTCATGCCCCCCACACCCTCCCCCAAGTATATCACATATTATATGTCTGAAACATGAGCAGAATTCAATCTTACCAAACAAAGAAACAACAGACAGATTTACAAGTTTCGGATACTAATGAAGACAAAATTGATTTAATGCTCTAAGGACAAAGAACATTTTTTTGAAGCTGCAACAACCTGTGATGATGTTACCATTCCTGACGTAAAGCACATCACATTTCATATGTCATGACAACAACAATAAGTTATACATGTACATAATGCCACGCTTGTTACCCACATATACAAATCATGCTCCAGTATTCTGCTTAATGCTGTTACAAAACAACCAACATCTAAGACGAATATGTGAATGACTGCCTTGCGCTACAGTCAATATGCAAATCTTGTCATGTCCAAGAAAGTTAATCTAAAATTAACATCCCCATGATTTTTCACTTTCTCTCACCCCTTGAGAGCAAATCTAAAAGTATATGTTCAATGTTTCCTCCAGACCAACTGATCGCGTGATTTGGCCTTTAAATTTCAAATCCTCCTAACAATACTGGATGCGAGCCAATCTCCCCTTCCTTTCTTCATTCCAAAATTTATATTACCTGAGAAAAAAACCAAAAGCCTTCTAAAAATATCCCCCTTTGAATTTATGACAAAAGGAGGAATTTCTCCCCCAACTCATACAGCCTGGAGAAACCACTGTACCTTGCAAGAACATTAAGTATGTTTTGATAAAAGCAGCATACCGTCCCAGATCAAAATAATGTCTATCCTAACTGTCCCAATGACAATGTGGGCGCAGATAGCAAGACAGGTGGAAGGAATCCTCCAAAAACAAATTTTTTTTGGCATTTACAGAAGACAGTAATGGGATAAGACTGGAAGTGAAGTGTTCTTTACTAAATCAGGCTACCTTATACATAACAGCACCCAACCATGAATGCGTCATCTATTTTGAAACTTCTGGCAAACCAGTTTGAAGTCACAACGAAATCTTAATGCATTGCCATGGTTCAGAGGACCTCTTTTAATGATTCTCTGCTTGATGCAAATGAACATGGGTATCTTAAATGGGATCAAAATATCATTCATAACAATAAATGAGCCTTACTATGTGTTTCCTTACTTATGATTTGCCCTCCCTTTATTTGATAATGCATGTGTGTGCAGATGCATTGTATTCATCAAATTTTTGCTAGTTGCTGTGGCCTTAAACCCACGCTTCAAGTATGCAAATCTGATTCAACATCTCTTGTATGTGACAATTTAACTTAAAAAATTGTGACCTGCTGACCAGCACTGCAAACAAACCATTTATCAAAATGGTAATTCATTCCTCTCTTCAAAGGCTGCATTTTTATTGTTTCTGATTAATTTGCCAAAAAAATGAACATACGTCCACTATAAATATTAAGCTGATATAAGTGAAAAAATGCTGATAGAGTTTGTGCCAACAGTCAGAGGATGAATGAAAATCCTATAAATCTACAAGCCATTATCAAAATAATATCATTTGACCAACCAAAGCGATTCTAAAGAAGGAAAGAACTCCAGAAAGAAAGTTAGACAGAGGGAAAACAGAAAGAAAGAATAAAAAGTTAAGTAAAAGACAAAGTAATGACACTAGAAGAGAAAGCCACATTACAAAAAGCCGCTAATGTTGAATAAGACACACTGAGTTCTGACAACACCAACTGAAATGACCAAACACCAGAACTGACTGAAACAAAAAGATACCCATGAGTCAACTGAGATGCAAAATACAGAATGCATGAAAGAAGAACAGAATTCAAGTTTACACAACTGTAAATTAATAGATACATAAGCAGGTTAAATAAAAGATAAGTATACTAGTCGGTAAAACCTACCTCTTGGGATCTGATTGTAGAAGAAGAATGAAGATAGGGGTCTCATCACAATGTCGCTGGCCAGCGGCAAATGAATGGTGCGGTAGTTTCTTTGGTAGACTGTGGAATGGAGAAATGTGAGAAAAAAACATATTAATTATCACAAAAGATCTGGAGACATCATGTACATGATAGACATCACAGCACACAAACAAAAATGGAGCTCACTCAAACAATATAGCAACTCTCTAAAACGTATGTCAAATGTTGCTTCCTCTCTGATCCTACATTTGAATCCTCTCCTATCTCACCACTAACACTCATTTCTAGCCCTGACCCTAACCTTGCCCCCACCTCTAACCCAAACTTCACTTATATGGAAGTGTAGCTGGATTTTGTCATCAACTTAATGTGGTTATCTGTTGCATGAGGGTAGGCAACCTCAACTCAGTATGCCACTAAGCAGCAAAATCCTAAATCTCTTAATTTCACAATTTTTATCCACCTGTTAGTGGCAAGAACATTAAATAATGCTGCTACCAACTGTTGCCAGTGAAATTATGTATGAAACAATTCTTTACATGCCAAAGGATAGAGATGATATTTTCGTTTTTCCATCAAAATAAGGAGAGGTTTCTTTAAATATACAATTTTGGACGGACTGTTGTATCTAACCTCTAAACCAATAATGCCTGTAGTAATGATCATCTTGCAATGATACTTTGGTCCTGAAGCTGGCACTCTCAAAGCCTTAGTGTTGTAACTATCATAACAAAACTTGCAAGAGCTGCATTTGCCTGAAGGACTTTTCTCTTGGGGTAAACCCTGAAATCAATGATGAGTCTGGGAAAACCACTCAAGACTGGCCTCGGTTACTTCCCTTATTTGACTTGAATTATGTCTCCTAAATGCATGAAAACAATTAAGTTATTACTGAACGCAACCTAGCGCTAAACTAGCAACGAGTAACAGCGTGTGTTGCTTCTGTCAAGAGTATCCTTCATCTATGACACTCAACAATCTGTTCAGTTTTTTCTGCTGCATTTCACAGTAATGTTGGACCACGTGAGAAGGGCACCTTTGCAAAGACCTAATCTCACTTATATAAAGTGGAGCACACTCAATAGGAATACACTTAGTGTGTAAACAAAAACATGGAACTGAGTACAGTATTTTTAGTCCCCATTTTTCCTCTCTAAATGTGTGGTCAATACATAATGTTAACAAGTACTGTACACTTTCAGTCGGGCTCAAGGTGTACGCATTATCCGTGCTCCACTGTAGTTTATATAATGATGGGGTCTTTGCACAGGCACTCCTTGAAATCAGGGGCAAAATTTTGTGAGGTGCTGAGATATAAGGATACATGAACATAGCTAGATCAGATTCTGGTGCACAGCATTCTGTCTGAAGTGTGGTGCCTGCATCTCACGATGATTATGCTCCAAATATGGGTGTGACTTATGAGACAAGAAATAGTGCTTTGTCAAACTAGACCTCATGCTGTCAGATAGCAAACACATATAGAGAGTGAATAAAAATGTATTCCTGCACTTCCGCTGTAAAAGCCAGGGGATCGAAGTAATCATACCTGCATGACAAAATGAATTGGTGAAAAAAAGCTTAGAGGGGAAAAAGTAAATGGCTTTCTCATACCCACTGCCAACATTATTTTAAGTGATGATAGTACAGGAGGGTTGAAGCAATATTTAAAACGATGATCTATTGCTCAGAGCACAGAGGCACTATCATATTTTTAGTGTGATGACAAAGTCTTAATGCTCCAAGTGGTTAAAATAAGCAATGAATAGCATAATGGAAATTTCCTGCAAAAAGCAAAAACCTGAAAGTTGTTCCCATTCCAACCAAATTTAGTGGAAAGCACATATAACTGTTTTTGGCCGCTCTTGTACACACAGATTTACAGGAAAATTGGTGGCAAAGCTAAATTCAACATAAAGTATGTATTTACCACATCATGACTAAAATCCAAATGACTGCACTCCTAGTAACTGAAATGTTCCCAACTATTTTTTCTATAAAGAATGACAGCATCTTCCCACTCATGAAATAATCTGCTACAAACAAAAAAATAATTATTCAGTACTCATGCAAAAGTGAGTTGGCTGGTCATTAGATGAGTAATATATGTCTCCGTGAGAAAGCTTAATGAAACATTTTCAAGACATCATTTCCTCTGAATCCACAAACCCAGCTGCTCATAATTTTCTCAATAATGTGGTCTCAGTACTGAACTGCAAACAGACTTAACTTTGGATCCAACCTTTACACAAATATCCTTCAAGATGACAGAAGTGAACCATTCCGAAATTTGTATCGTGAAAACTTTCCACAGCTTATGTAGACTTTTTTCTAAACATGAGTGCACTACATGTCTGTTGGTTACTAAATCAGTGAGTTTCCTTTGTGAAGTTTCAAATTTGCCTAATCTGGTTATAATGTCGTACAACATGGACATGAAAAAGAGCGCTTGAAGTCATGTTACTCATGGAGCTGTGAAAAAGAGTTCAGATCATCATTACTTCTCCACTGCTTTGTTCAAATTCGCTGTGTCAGTCACAAATTCAGTGAAGATGATCCTTCCTCAGTCAATAGTGTATCTCCTGTCTCCAAATTCACAGAAAGTAGACTTTTCCACATGTGAATGACTGCATTAGTTTCACAAAATTGGTATCCATGTGCATGATGTCACTATCTTTGTGGTGTTTGCAGCCAAACTAGCTGTATGATGTCAAATTCCTCGAAACTGGCAGGTTTTTGAAAGAAGCCGGCATTAAAAAAAAACATTTGATGCTTTGTTTTTTTCTCAGCTTAATCATTCTTTTTACATACAATTTGAGCACCTAAAGCTGGGCATTATAAATGCATGTAGATGTGATTTTGTTGCTAGCTTCATACAATGATCCCACACATTTGCAGGTGCTTTGACTAGTATAATGTAAAGGTTGTTCTTGCAACCTCGTTGGCTCAGTGTATGATTGTGATCAGACCAGGTTCAACACAGCATGCCTTTCTTATTTCAATTCCTCTTAACAATGCTGTTTTAGACCATTTGCCCTCTAGCCTATTCGTACCCATTCATTATTTCAATCAGGCAGAATCTGAAGCTCCATCACAGTTTGCTAATCATACAAGTAGTGTTAGTGAAGCAAACCTGTATATTTCATCAAGATAAATGATGTTTGGAAAGCATCCTTATAATATGCTGACCCAAAGCACTGGACACCAAAGAATATATGAAAGAAGCCTGGTTTTGACTGAGCAGTAATACTGGATCCCAAAATTCTTGAAATAACAACCAAACAAAAAAATATGTCTAAGAGGTCCTCAGCGTGCTAATTCACAACCACTTCCTGCTCAATCATCCACAATTGTATAATTTCATAACAATCTTAGATTCTTCAAGTTTTAGTATGTCTTGTTCTTTTACTCATATCCATATGAGGTCTTTCGTTCTCAGATTGCCACTTTAATGCTCGCTTCAACTCACAAGCTAAGTCCTAAATGCCACATGCACCTCTAGTCTTTACACTGGCTCTACAAAATCATTAAGAGTGGGGGCTTGAAAAAGTTCAGATCAATTCACCTTTCTGTACTATTACATATTTTCAGGAGGGCACTGTCCAGCTTATCACACGTTTATTTATATATTAAGCAAAATGTTTGATATCATCATGCTGAAACCAAAGGTAGATGACTAAAACCAGCGCTTTCAATGGATGTGGCTTGACTTTGACCAGGTAAGCTAAGACTCTTTGCCATTTCTTGAGCATAATCTTCTCATAAATGGATGACCATTTTGCAACATGGTAGATTTTTAAAATGTTCTGTGCTCAGTTCCTACTACTTAATTTATTTAATTCACCCTTTGTTATGACCAACTCAACAATCTGAGTGATCATCAGTGGATGGTGACAGAAAGAGAATATAGTACTTCTAATGAAGGCTTTGTTTCTTTTTATAAGCTAGAGTATGTATCTGAGCAACATTCAAGCAGATTTGCTGGGGCATCACCGGTCTTCAACATTTCATTCAGTTACACTGGCTCAGGTCAGAAGTTACCTCATGAACTGTCACTAATTACAGACCCTCACATTCCTGTCACTTCCCCATATCACACAACTAAGAATGATCAACAAGATTTTAAAAAACTGCTCACTGACAATTTAAAAGAAATTTCAGTTCACAGTGGCTACTAACCTAGGCCACTACAGAAATTATTGGCACTGTGAAATGTATCAAAATCTACCCATCAACTCAAAGACAAGGGGATGAAAAAAGCAAACAGACCAACCTACTGGGATTGCTGATCTACAATTAACAAAAAAATGTAATTAACAAATACAGTTCACACTGACCATTGCTAGATCATGCAAACAAAGGGATATTCTCTCTTAAACCTCTCACTGAAAGAAACAAAAATCACAGCTGTAACATTCCCTCAGTTCTTTTCCCAACATCCAAGTGTGAACCTTCACCACTTAGGCCCTTGACAGACGAGATGTAAAAAACGCAGCAGGAATTACTGCGCAGTCTGGAGATACACTGTGGCAAATGGGTGCGGTCACACGAGTGACAGGCAGTAGTTTCAGTCCTGGTGTCGCAGATGTGTGTCGCCCACATTCTGGTACGCCGCGACACTCACCATGACCAAAGCCACCCTGACTCTCCGATCGTCCATGTTGAACTGAGCTGTAGAGTTAAATGTCGCCCGTCACAAAAGTAAGCGACACTTTCTGCGCAGAATTTATTGCGCGACAATTGTAGCTCATTTGTCAAGGCACTTAATAAAGATATCTTGCTCTTCACATTCAGACTGCAAACTTGTGTCAGTACACCAGTATTGCTGGCTTGACTATGCATTTGCCAACACCTAGAGTAATAGGAATTAATCTGATGCACTACATATATTACTGATATTTGATCATTTCTAGCTACACAAACTATGAGACAATGCATATCTATATAGGTTACAAGTCAGTGCTACCGCAACAGGTACTTGGTGCAGCAGTAAGATTGCTATTTCATTGCTCTACAAGTACCCACATCATAATCATTATAGTTTGAGGGATGTAAAGATCCTTCCATTTAGTAGTGTACAGCACTGAATATCTGAGCGCCATTTCACCTCACAGCTTGTTGACTGCTGCATATTAATAATCATCATAACCCTCAGCAGCTGCCCACTGTGGATTCTCCATTACAATATGTATATATTATGATACACATCAGCCATTATGGTGCAGGCATAGGAATTCTTAATATCTGACATAGTTTCTATAAAGGTACTATTCTTCCCAACACTCAACTAAAAAATGCCAGCAGAGAAAATGATTTGTTATTCTCGCTGTAAAGTGATGAATGATCAATACTCCTTATGGTACAACAGAACACTTAGCAATGTGAACAGTGGATTATCATCTGACACCAAGAACTTGTACCAGTATAACTAACCTTTAAGGTCATCTTGAGTAATCATTGTCAGAATGGTAAAGTGTATCAATAAATGAGTCATGAAAAATATGAAGTATGAAGCTAATGCCTAAGACTGTTAATTTATTTAAAGAAAAAAATGAAACGGTTTCCCCTTAAAATTGTGGGAAATAGAAAAACATAAGCAGAGATAAAATAATACTCTGAATGAAAGATATCCCAAAGAGAACAACAAAGAAATCTTTACCATGCTGAGACTGAGATAGCATGACTTGTAGTTTGTGTTTGCCGTGCCTCACTTGACCTTTCATATGAAAAGCAGACCATTTATGTTACCAATTCAAGTCTCAAGTCTCCCCATACCCCAGTCTATTATCGCTTGAGATTTTAGACCCCATCATGCAACCCTCCACATTTCAAGCAAGATTATGTTTCATCAAAACAATTCTTCTATACAGACAAAAATTCTTGCCACAATCTTTTTCGGTCCCTGACATTCATGAATCTTTCTCCCAAGCTTACTGTGCCAGGGCCAACTTAGACCTATCTCCTCGCTCCCTCTGCCACACCACACTTTCCTGCACTGGACTGCTTAGGTAGCCATTTTAAAACCACACCATTTCTTGGAAAAGTAACTGAAATATTCTCTGATATATCTGGTACCTAAAGATTCTTTGTGTGCTAATTCAGAATGAGGCGTACAATCAGAAGTTGGCCAGAGCACAGTAATTTGTGAGAACAGGCCAGGAGGGACCTTAATGACAATAATCATCAAAATGACAATGAACTGCTTACACATTATATAACAATGATAATCAGATTAGTCTCCATTTGGAAGTATAACAGATTAGCTGGAGTGTTTCACTGGCTGCATGCAGAGGGCTGTCTGAGCTTGCTTATTTTTCCACAGTAATTATAAACTCCAACACCATGAGAAAATTGCCACCTGGAAATAATGCTCTTCTACATCCTTATATTATTATGACTTTAAGGACTTATGACAGTATTATTCTGGGTGGAAAAATGATGAAAACAAAAGTGAACTGTCTTCTTAGTGTCCTACAGAGTACTCTGGTCAAACATAATATGGCAGTCCATGAAAACCCGTCAGAAGTTGCAAATCAAGTTTTTTGTGCTAGGCGCAAAATCAAGTAATTTCTGGGTTCAAGGTTAAAATTGCATTTTTCTTTACTTTTTGCACTGTCATATTAAACAATATTCTATCGACCTCCACCAGAAATTTCATTCATAATTCTGCATATATAGAGTCATCTAGCCCGTTACCGGCTATCCCCCCGTTACCGGCTATGTGTGTTTATTTTGTCCAGAATTCCGCTTTACGCGCCGTTATAGATCTTTCGCTTCCGTTTTCCTTTTGTTTTGCCACGTGATTGTGTAACCAGCCCCAGAGAGACATTCCTGTGCTGTTACATCATCAACAATCGAAGACAATCGACATCCAGGTGAGTACGGCCAACATTTTTTATTGCTTCGGTAAGCCTGGTCATGTGACATGCTAAGGTCATACAATCTTATTTTCGGCATTCTATTTCTAGAACATGATGTTGTTGCATTTTATACATCCTAGCCAAGCCATATCCATGCGCTGGGCCACTGACCTAGTTTCGTTCTCGTTGAGACGGGGTGGCCGGGTTGGGGTTGGTGTAAGTTTTTTTACCTCGCCCCAGTCCGGCTCCTTAACCGGTGAATTATAAAAGTTATAATTTGAATTTTGCCATCTTGTCTCTGCTCTGGCTTTAAGTACCGGTAGACTAATTTCGTTTTAATAACCCTCCAGATGGTTCTTAAAATGGACCATAGTTACATGTCCCTTTTTTTTTTAATTAGTAGTCTAGTTATTTTAATATCTCTCTCCACCGTTGCTCCTAATAAACCATAATAAATGTACCTTCTCTTTATCATTAGTTATTACTATCTCTCTTTCCACCCTCCCAACTTAAGTTAATATACTTACTATTTCTCTATTTAGGCTAATTAATGATAGATATGTTGTTGTCATGTCACATCTAGATCAATGAACTCACAGATGTCATAAATAGTGGCGATAATAGAATATATTATTATTCTACCTCTCTTTCCATCCTCCCACCTTAACACTTATTATTTCTCCATTTCATTAATGATAGAAATAATTTTATTCAGTTTTAATGATGTTGTCATTTTAAACTAGATCAATCCACTCACAGATCATAAATAGTAGTGATTATAGGTCTATAAATAAATCTTGTTTGTTTGTTTTTTTTCTTTCAGAATGAGCATGTCAAAGTACTCACGAGATAATCTGAATCTTGCCTACGAGATGGTGCGGTCGAAGACCTTGTCCATAAACAAGAAAAATGTTTTGTTAATATGTTTTCATCCTAGTATTAGTATTATGTTTTGTATTGAGAAAATTATGCCACTGCTGCTACAACTATTTTGTTTCTTAACATTCCATGAAATCTGACTTGGAAAAGTTCTTTCAATGCTGTTCATGTATTAAAGTTTCTGTGATTTTCTTTTCAAAAGTAGTTAGTCTCCCTCCTGTTCACTGTAATTCTTTATGTCTGTTATGTTGAGAGGAATGGGGGGGGGGGGGGGGGGCTGACACAATTCTGAGTGTGAGTCTGGATAAATAAGCTAGTCTATAAAGCACAAACAGTAGTCCCAACGAAACTTACATTATCACTTCTGATAAACTGTTATTGCCATAAAATTGGCCTGTTCAGCAAATAAAAAAAACAATGACACTGTTAGGTCGGATTGAGGGTAGCCGGACTGAGGCGAATGTGGTAGCCGGCCTAAGGTAGGGTAGCCGGTTTCGGGTAAATCAGGTCAACACAAGCTATAGCAGCTGTCCCTTTACGACTACTATTTTACGACATTGGGCCATGTGCTATCTTTAGCAGAGGGATTTCCTGCTTCTTCCAGGTCAAAATAAGACCGATGGCGTTCACTGTTGAGCCGCCAAACAAACCGCAATGCGAAACTGCGTTAAGTAGCCGGGAACGGGCTAGATGACTCTATGTGCTTCATTAATTATTTTCCAAATGTATCAAAATGCTTTTATGGTTTTAATATACTTGCTTTCAAGACCATTTTTTCTGAACATAAAGTAAGCTTGTCTCAGCTTCAGTACTGATAAAAAACTTGAAATAAAAAATATTCTGCTTAGGAATAAATGAGGAACACTGGAATAAATGAGGAACACTGGCACTATAATATCTAAATTTTGAAAATTTGACCATTGTGACGAGTTTTCCTGGGCCACCACACAAATGTAAATTACAAGTTCTGCTGAAGTAGTAATGTTTTACAATTCTCTATGCCTTTATTCAAAATCATACAATAAAATTACATGTATCAAAATGCTTTTTGCTTCTATCATAATATATTACAAGTGCATGCTAAGAATATACTATGATGCTGAGTGCTGAACTGAAAGCAGATTTCTTACTACTGTAACTGCTTTTGGAAAGTTTCTAGAGAAGCCATCATACATATAATCAAGACATTTTTTAAAATTTAGATTGAAAAATTAGATATCAGTGAATTAAAATAGCAGTATACTTCTGTCGTTCTGTGATAGCTTGCAGTATTCATTAGGAATGTATCCATAAGTGTTTACGCTAGGGAGGCTAATGCCACAGTCGCATGCTAGCTCAATCATGGCTTGCAAACACAGGCTCAAGAAAACCTTTGCAAATGTCTAGGAGAATGAGTATAAACAAGATGAAAACCTACCATCAATATCTGACTTGGTGATGATGCCAGAACTGTCCTCTAAACTTCGGCTACGTTTCTCATCGTTGTTTGCTTTTCCTGAATCTGTGGGTAAAAGAGTACATTTTGGTTAAACACGATCATGGGAATGCATGGTAAAAAGGGTATATTATAAGACTGGAAAGCGAGTGCACTTGAGATTAAAGATATAGCAAATAGGATAGACAATGCATGAACAAGGTGAAAATTGGTTTTGTTTATTTAAAGATCAGTTATATCAAAATGTGTTCTTGATGCCAAATGATAGTCATTTAGCAGCTCTAATGAGAAATACTGTTTGTGTTGGACAAAATATCTTTCCAGTCAACACTGCCTAACTTTCCCAAAGAAGGAAAAAAAAAAATTAAATTCCTTCCAGAGATCATTCTGCAATGTAATGGTCCTCTCTGTACTAAATACTGTTCTGCAAGTATCAATCCTGACATGAGGAGACAAATTAAAATCTGGCCCCAAAATAAATAGTATTTAAAATCATAAACCCGATAGGCTTGAATCCAACATACCAACAGCATTTACTTCTTCTACTGTAAAGGGCAAAATGAAGTCTTACTGTCACAGCATAAGGTTTTGTAAATGATAATTTTTTTGTTCCTTGTCTCAATGTTTTTAGCTCCTCTCTCCATGATCACAGATGTTGATAGCACATACTCATATAGACAAACAGTTTCTGCCATGATGCATGCTGGGGCGATGGCAATTTTTTAAAATTTTCACATTCACAAGATGAACACAGAAGTAAAGAATGACAAGCGAAGTAGGACATGAATATCATGACATTACACATGATTAAGAAATATGAGAGAAGGAAAGACAGCGATCTCATGAACAACTAGAGCATGAGAAGCACAACGTACCACAGAGACACCCAACAAACAAAGATACAGTGAAACCGTGATATCTCATGCACCCTTCAGATCAAACTGCTGAGGGTGTTAACAAAAGATCTGTGTTATCTAAAGGGCTCTGTAAACGAACGATATACTTTGGACTGTTGAATGGGAGTGTGTTAGCCAAGAGATTGTCTTAGGCATTGGTTGTATTAACTGGAATTATGCTTCAGTGATCCTACCTCCTGGCTGATGAACTTTAATATGGATGGGGTCTGTCTTCTGGAACGTCAGCTTGGACAAGGAATCTTTCTCCTCTTCAGAAACCAAGGAATCTGCCTTTTCATCTCTGTCATTCTGTTCCTGGTGCCTTTGCTGTAACCTCAATTCCACAGATCTGGGTAAGCTCAGGCTCCTGCCTTCGTCCACAGGGGTGACCTGACCTTGACCTGTGCCCTCTGGGGGCAAGGACTGCTGGCGGTGAAGGTCATCCTTTGAGGGAAGATGGTGAGCAGAGTCATGTGTTATTGAATCCATCACCATTCTGGTGTCTTGGTGCTCATCAGATGTTGCCTAAATATGAGTTGATTAGATTAATAAATATTAAAGTACACAAAAGTAAAAATTTCATCGTTATGAATCTACATTCTTAAGCACATCGCATCATAAGACCTAGACCGGTAGAATCAACCCGATATTTAAGAGTGCCGGAGATCCATTTATAACTGCATCCCACATCCTGTGAAGCTATATTCAGAATGAATAAAGATAAAATGAGATGTGTATGGGCTCACATCAATTAAAATATCAAATGAAGGACATCTCAAACATTTGTCAGATCTAGCCCAGCCTCATTTAATCTGCTGCCGGTACATCCTGACAAAAGTCACACACAATTTGTGAGGGATCACTATGGTAAAGTAACCTATTCCATTTCAGGACAAATCTACATAAGAGATATACTATGCTGCCGAACATAAAAGACTGCTCTTATAATCATGGTCAACAGGCTTTTAGTTCAATATGCTACAGTGAGATCTCATCAAGGACCTAAAACCTATGTACACAAGAACCCTGCACAAATGTATCCTGCACAAGACCTGTGACCCCTTATCTCCTACATGAAAATTTACTTGTGGACTACAGCATCTTACAAAGTCAAACTATGGCCTGGCTGCATAGAACTGGAGATTGTGACATCATAATGTATTTATATTTCTCTCTACGGTAACTAATCTGACAGCCGCAAACCACTAAGAACTGATAGTGGACAACTCTTCATGACCGAGTATGGGCTTTATCCTGTTCTGCTGTATAATCTTGGATACACTCTCCAAAACGCTCATTATTACTCACCCTGTGTCTGCTTCTTCTGTCAGTATGTACCTCTTCTTCTTCTTCCTCCTCTTCTTCATCATCATCCTCCTCTTCATCGCCCCAGTCCCACTCTGGAGTCTCAGGGTCTGGAGATCTTGGCTGTAGAGTGCTTTTCTTCTTCTTTTTCTTGTACACTACAGTCTGAAAATGTGACAAAAGCAAATGAGTGTGGAAATCTACTCACTGGCAATAATCTTAAAATACAGCAGAGAATATTATATCAAAGTTTGCATGATTTTGTTCACTTTCTCAAGAGTCTTTGCATTTATGGTAAACAACTGTGATGTCAAATATTTATGTGCTGATGAGAATCTGAGTAAGCCAAGATTTGGAGATTGCAATGTTTCAAGATTTGGAGATTGCAGTGTTAAGTCTAATGACTACAGTTGACTGTGTGAATCTTATCCAGGATTAGGGGGTGGAGAATGGGGATGAGTAAAATGTAAAAATTAAAATTTTTAAGTACTTTAAGATTATAGGTTTCCAAGTGATAGCAATCTGAATCCATATCATCCCATACCACTCAACTTACATCAGACTGACTCTCCTTATTGTTGACCACTTCCAGAGCATGGGCAAACAAGTCGGCCTCAACCAGATCTCCCAGATCTTCCTGCTGGGCTGTGTTAGGTGCTGAGGCACACTGTCTCAAAGATGCTGGAGGCACCTCCAGAGCATCAAATGGAGCTTGGGTCTCTTCTGGTGTCTCAGGGATGTTGGTAGGGGTAACAGCCTCCTGCAAAAGCAGGCATATCAAGAAACAAAATGAGCCGGCCTGGAATCCAAACATTTTGAAAATTCCGTAGGTGGAAATTTCTCTTGAAAAAGGCCCAAAAGCAGGGGGAACAATCACATGGCAGCATAGTTTTGCACTGAATATTTTCAGTTTCAGTAATGAGACTGAGATGTTCCTTAAATATATCAGTAGTACCCGAAATCTATCCTTCATGGAGAAAATTCCAAAAGCAACAAATTAAGTTGGCCGGCAGCTTTGCAAATGCTTAAAAACAATAATCAAGGCAATATCCTTGGGAACATGATATTGGGCATATGGATTTTAAAACCATGTACTTGTTAACTCATACCTCCTAGAATCGTAACCTCTATGGAAAAACTTCCAAACACAACAAATTTCAATGGCCTACAGCTTTACAAACACTTTAAACAAAATCAAGGCATTATCCTTGGGAACATGATATTGGGCATATGGATTTTAAATCCATATTCGTACTGACCAAACTTACACTGATAGTCTCTCCCCTATTCAATTTGGGTCTGAAACCCATGCCCTTTGGCTCTGCAGCCATCTCATCACATGAGGTATATGCCCCAGGACTGAAGTGAAGCTCAATGTGAAATCGGTCATCAGAATCCTCATCCTGTGTAACAAACAGTGAATACAATTCAAGGACAGAAGTGTGAACAAAACTGGCAAGCATTACGTCTGCATGTTATGACCAGTGTTCTGCAAAAGAAGTTCTATTTTTTGGGGGGATTAAAAGTTGATATGCAACACACAATGGTTAAAATGCCTTGTAATCAATATTTTCTGCAAGATTAATCTACTTCCCGCTTATGCTTTGTCTAACTTTATTTCTAAACTGCATGTTCTTCCTTGTTAAACCCTAACAACAAATGAAATAGATTCTCTGGGCTTGATTTCTAGTAATCACTAAATTACCAAAGCCAGAGCTAAATTAGAGAGGGTTTAAAGTTCATCCACTGACCTTTGCTGGGTCCTCAAACATCATCAAGACAATCTGGGACATGTAGTTCAGCTCAGCACAGGCTCCAATAAAGTCCATGGACCTTTTCCACTGTTCATCTTTCTCTTCCTGGAATAAAATACAGTGTAATTAGTAGAATCAAGTGAGTGGAGATCTATCTACAGATTACAGTGAGTTCACAGAACCCTGCGCCCACTAATGTCACAGAATCCCACAACTGTATAAGGCCTGTTCAAGAGATGAGAGAGTGGAAAAAAAAATGTTAATAACTGGCTACAGGGAAGACCAAAAAATGATCAACATGTTTCAGAAATTACATTAACTTTTTAAACTGGCCACATCTGTATAGTCAGTGAAACTATATTTGGATTTTTAAATATAATTCAGCCACACATCTAAGTTCTCCTCAAATTGAAAATTAGGAAAAAATGAAAGTAAAGACTTTTGTTTACCGGGGAGGAAAATTGGGTTTACAATGCCATACAATGGTAAATATCTTATTCGTGATACAAACACAAAGAATAGTACACATCATACATGTAAACACATAATATTACAACCAAAAAAACATAACAGAGTCACTGCTCGCCGTCCACACTGCAGTTCCCTGGTACCCAGTGCTCTAAAGTCAGGTACTCATTCACACCTGAGTCAAGTGGGGAAAGGGGAGTGAAGAGTTTTTCCCAAGGACACTACAATCTGGCCCAAGAGTCGAAAACACAAACCTTGGACTTAATGGTCTTTAATTTCTGACCTTGACTCACAAACCACAAAACCAAAATGTCTCCTCAACTGTTCAGCCTCCTGCACCGGTAATGATTGCAGGCAAAAATAATCATAAGGTTAAGCTAAGGCAAAAAGAAGAAAGACAAATTCAGGTTATAATCTGTGAACAAAGAAACTAAAAACTTACATCTAGGAAGTCACCATATCGGAGCATTGACAACAATGAATGTATGTGGCTCTCACTGGTAAAATACAACCGAGTCCTCACAAACCGTTCTGGGGAAGCAACTCCATTGGAATACCTGTGAATACACCCAAATGTTAAGAAATATCATCTTGTGCAACACAACGATTTCAAGAACGATAAAGGCAAGCTTTTTAAATAGCTTACTTCAATTTGTATTTTTTTTTTTTTGTATGAGTAATTTTTTATCTCAAAATGGTGATTGTCAAGAGAAAAATATCCCTTTCACCACAGTAATACAAGACTGTTTACACCTGAATCAACAGTGACAATACAAGACATCCATGCAATTGGACAACACATATATGTGCATATGCAAAAAGAAGCAGCAAAACAAAACAAGCTAGGCATTATCATCTCAGCAGACCATCTCTCAGGAGGCTACATGTATGTAAAATTACACGTTGTAAGTCTTAGAAAGTTTGGTGAACATGCTAAAAATGATGTGTATGAGTGTGTAAGACAGGTCTTAAATAAAGAAGGTTCCAGCCGTGGTTTCTTGAATGCATACTTTCTTTCTTGACCTGACTTGCCAGTGCTAGCAGAAGAACTAGGAATGTGCATTTGGCTATAGCAAGAATTTGAATTAAAAACAGAACATAGTAATGATGTTAATTGGAATGAGAGGACACAGCTTTTCTTAAGAAGCTCCTGAAAGTAGATTTTTATGGCTTAGTGCTAACGCATGTGAACATTCAAGTAAACCTGGGTCTTAAAAAAAAGCAGGCTTATATATCAGAAACAGATAAATAACTCCAGATATCAGCAGAGCAATACATCGCTTCAATGGCAGCTGATTAAAGAAATAACAAAAAATATAAGAAATATGAGACCAGAATTGATATCCATTTAAAAGCTGTACATTATTTATCAAGATGACAAGCAAACACAAGAAACCAACTGCTGTCTACACAGGGGACATAATCACCTGAAGCCTGGGCAGAGATAAATGAGAACATCAGTGAAAACAAGGGAGAGAAGTTATAGAGAGTTTATAAGGGGGATGCTGGGAAGGCAGGCAGCCACAAGGTCACATTAATGATTTGTGTTGCGGTATAAAGCATTCAGGTACAGCTCAATTATCTTAATAACATGTTCCTACTAAATATAGATCCATTGTCCTTGTGCTCAGGGCGGCTGATGTGAATCAAAATAGCTGCTCATAACTGGCACAATTGTGCATGCCCTAGTGGTGAAAATGAAAGTTTGGGTAAAGTCTTTGCTTTGAAGTACTGTGTAAGGAAAGTTGAAATGTATTTTGTAGCAATACAATTATCTATTACCATGGAAGAACATTTCATCAGAATTTCTTACTCATGTCATGCAAAAACCATTCTTTGCATTTCTCAAATATTTAAACATCCAGCAAGAAGTTTTATCAAGACACCTTGAAAGTTGCATATTATGTGGCCCTGTTAATCTCCCTTTAAGTTGAAAGCGAAAAATTTCATATTTTCTGACTCTTACACATTGTTGCGAATGCGGATAAAGTGCGAAACAAAGATGGCACAGTGTAAGCTGCAAATTGTCGTCCACATAATAAAAAGTCAATTTTTGGGTGAGCTTAGTGATTTAGCAGAAATCTACAATTCAGAGCCCTCCTCACTCTCTCCAAATATTAGACCCAAAATGAAGTTATAAGCATGAAAAGTTTGAGTAAACCAGTTTGGGCCACAAACCTCTAAATGCCCATGGAACACACATCACCAAATCTAATTTGTTAATAAATTTCATCATGCATGAAATGCCAGCAGATTTTAGGAGGTTTTTCAGAAAAGAATAAAGCTGATTTATTTCCAAATCACATGCCCGCTGTACTTGAAATTTTCTTTCAAGAATACTATTGCTCTTAGACAGAGATGACCTAATGTCTCTTTTTGATAATTTTGATTAAAAATATGATTTAGATGATTAGCAGGTTTGCTGACCAGAAATCTGCATGACAAAACTTCCCTATCCTTAAGATACTTTTATCGTGAACATTTCTCCTGTCCCTACTTGATCTATCACGTAAACCACAATATCCAGCTTTGAAGGTAGATCAATTTTTTTTTATCTCCATTTCCTGGGAAATTCCCACAATAGGCTCTCTGAGGTTTTATCATGCGGACGACAAAATATGAATTACTACTATTAAACAGTGCCTGGATTCATTTCTTTCTCCCATGCATTCTAAGTTTGTGAAATACACCGAATCATACCAAACAATATGAAACCAATAAAACAATGCACAAAGATACCAGTGAAACAAGAAAAAAAAAAACCCGAAAAATAAAAAGCTTTGTGGATCTAGCCTTGAAATTTGAAATTTATAACTCTGTGCCATGGACTCTAAGTTATCCTTATTAGTTACTGTAACATAAGAATGGGCAAAAAACTGACTCCACTCTGTTTACAATTGCATTGGATCAAAACTGACTCCACTCTGTTAACAATTGCACTGGATCTTAAATCTGCTAGTGCTGGTCAGTGGACAAATCCCACACAAACAAGTATTAAACAGAACAGAAAAATGAGCTAAAGAGATTTTACTAGACCCCCTCATTCACAGTATTAGCAGTTTATCATTGAAATTGCCAAACTATGGCACAAAGAGTATTTTTAGCTACAGCGGCTGTCACAGTTGTGGGGTAAAAAGTAACCCATGGCCAGGCTCACTGATATAAAGGCTATGAAAGTTGAGCATGTTTCACGAGATTAAGCCTTAAACAAACATAATCTGCTCCGGGTAAATAATGTATTTTGAACAATGTATTTGGTATTTTCATCAAGTTCCCTTGCAAAACACATAAGCGTCCCTAGTTTTCAATTTATATCATGTAAAGCTGACATTCTCAGTGAGAAGAAACAAGTACAAACCTACTTGAATTATTTTCTACATCCTTATTCCTATTTACCATATCTGTTTTCATACACCAAGTTGCTCCGAAAACCATCTAGATTTTTCAAACAAGATTACTTGTTTCTGTGAAGATGGCAGAGCGCAGAAGTTTGTAAGAAGAAAAGAATCAACACAGCATTGAAGTCTCTACACTATGAAAGAACTCTGAGTAAATCATGGACTTGCCCAGACTAGCACCAAAAGGGTCTGACACTGGTGGGAAAAACAAGGCCCATATGTAATGCATCTATTGGAGAGGTGGCAACGAAAGGAGCAAAGCATAAGGTCTTTTGTTTCCTTATATTTTTTTTCTCAATTGGTTTGTTGCATTTCTTTTGGATTCACCTATCATATAGGTCGACATCGTCAAATAGGTTGTAATCAAAGTTTTCGTGAAGATAGTACTGAACTCTCCTGAAAGAAAAGGAAGAATCATTAAAAGTTTGTCAGAACTGTGCCAGTACAGATAAGCTGAGGCCACATGCACAATGTGACATGGACAAACTTGAAAAACATTCAGTAAGTCATGAGGGAAGACCACTCATGTCTGCATTCATGGGGGACAGATATCAAAAGCCTGTGAATGATAAAGACTGCTGATAGCTGTGAAAATTATGGCAATGACATTGGATACTTTGTGATCTCTCTCTCATGAGCAGTGTTCTATAAATGCAGTGTTGTTGTTAGAGCATTGCGGATGAAGAACAAAGACCAGTAACTGAGAAATGACCTAGGCAAACAAGCTCACAGATACACATCAAACAGCCTTTGCCATTTCTCAGATCATGAACAGAAAGAAAAAGTGATTCCATAAGAAATACTGGTATAGCCACATCCTTTAATTCAGTCTGGTCCAGTCTCAGCAATACTGCCCTCCCCAGTGGAGCTTACAGCTGGAGTGACAAGTCAAAAATTTTCAGTCATTGGAGAAATGATAAGCTTACATGTTAAAAGAAATAGTCACCCACCACTACACCTTTACAACTCTCCATGGTAATGTTAGTAACATGTGAAATTCCATGGGCAGATTAGCTTTTTTTCTAAAAAGACTTTCAGATATTGTACTCAAAATCCCAAACAGTTTTTATACAGTCTTGATCATGAAAGACTATTTAGTGGCATTCTTAACTTTACCAGCCTCTTCTCAGTAATGACTTCATCACTGAGATGGTGCAAAGCACAGATTAACCACTTACTGTCAATGTGCTACTATTGGGATTATTGCTGAGTGCATGACTCTGTGAACTGGCAATCCCACTTCCATCCAATGCTGGTGTCCCATTCATTGAACAGATATCAGTATATGTGGAGGCAGTAAATACATTTTCATTATTGGAGATTTAACATCATGTAAATTTAAGTGCAGCTTCCCTTGTGCTTCTCCTGGAATCTTTAACTAGACTTAACATATGAAACTGAAAAGGCTATAAAGCACGCACAAAAATGATTCCAGAAATGAATCAAAGCTGCTTACTTTGAATCCAAACGTGTGGTGCTTTCATCTGTAGTGGGTGCATTGTTACACTGCAGCAGGTCACAGCGTATTTTACGTAACAGTGGAGTACAGTAGCTCTGGCCGATGTGCAGCCTTTCCTCTTTGGTGATGCCGTATTCCTGAAAATGTGAAGTCAATTTTTTTAGCTAGATATATCAAATATTAATGATATTACGTTCTGTTGTTGAATATTTCACTCATGTTTAATCATGTAGTCCCCTGTTTATGGATGATGCTAACCAGACATTACATATCCTCGATACTGATGTAGATGTAATACAGTATAATGTAATAAAGCAGACAACATTAAAGGACCAAAGATTTATACTTGGTTTAAACAGAGTTTTGGTTTAGACAGAGGTCTAAAAATGGGAAAATAAACAGGGCCTCTTGTTCCCTTTTGTTTTAGAGGTTCTATTAGTTTAATCATTTTCATTTGCTGTACGTATAATTAAGTCATATGATCTGCTACTGACTTATGCTAACAAAGATAATAAGCGCTTACTTTGTCTACTCCTTTCTCTAGGACTTTTAAGGTGATACTGTAGAAATAATGGCTGGGCATAATGTCAAGACCAACAGTTATTCTTTATTCCCACAATTAAGTGATAAAAGAAAGAAGACCATTTACCACATAAGTAATAAAATGCTATATTTGCTGTACTTTAAAGCCCAGATTTGCTATACTTTAAAGTCTGTTCCAATATATAGAGTCAATCACCATCATGTCTCTAATAAGTAAAAAGTAAGAACCAACCTGACGAAACCCTCGGTATTTCACAAATGTGCTGTAGTAATTAATGAAGCTTTGACATTGGGATTGCAAGTCCGAAAATGTTATGATGTTAAAATAACTGTGACCTCCTACCTGAGGTATAATGATATCAGCCAAAGCCTTTGAACACATGAAAAGCTCCTGAGCTCTCTTAAACTGGAGGGTCTTCTGGTTGTGCTGAAGATCATACTTGATGCAGTCATAGATGTCTGGGATTTTGCTGATGTCAAAGCGTCCATTTTTCATTCGGAAATCTTTCTCCAGCTTGGCCCATCGACGGATCAGAAGCTCCCAAGATTCTCCATTAAACAAGGTCAGATCTACATGAAGGGACCATAAATGCATTTAAAATTTTACTAGGCAGCCTTAAAAAGTGAAATCAACCAGTGTTATTAAAATATCTGCATAAGGAATTTCAACTGAGAAGTGTTGCTGATCATCTCAAAATTCAATGACTATCCCAGAACCTTCCTGTACCAGTCCTAAAGCTAACAAATTATGTCCCCAAAATACTGGTCATTTCCACTGTACTGTCAACTGCTTAAGTACAATTCATTTTCCAATGCAAAAAATGCTCTTTCATGCTCTATGAAGCCTTCACAATTTATCCCTGTGCCGTATGAACAAATATCCTTGATCACACCACAAAGTTACAAGTCAAAGGCAGTTTGAGGGCACAGCAGCCACATGCAAAAAAACTGACAGTGAAATTGTAAACTTCCATTCTGCCAAAATTCGATACGTGACAAGCCACACACATGATATGGCCCAGAAATAGCTAGAAAGTCTTTCCAACGTTTCTCACCTCTGGATTTGAGCTCCATTTTGAGACATCTGATGCGGGCTGTGATTTCTCTGATCATGTCATGAACTCGAGTGCACATCTGAAAGGGATTCTTCACAAACTGCATGGCATTCACCAGGGACATACTGTTAGTAGTGGCCAGCTGGAGAATGAAATGATGAATAAAATAATTAGGGCGTTGGAATTTTTTTGTTCCATGGGGTTAGGTGAGGTGGGAATGGGTGAGGGGTAATCTAAGGCACATTCAGTTGGTCTTTATGTGACGTGTAGCTCTATGAGATGGTAAACAGACTTTATGGCACACATTTACATGTATTCTAAGAGGGTTCTCTAAACTGATAAGTTCTTGCTAGCAAGGATCAGCACATATTCATAAGAAACACCATGGCAGCCACCTGCAGGTGGTCTTGATAGAGAGCTAAACATGTAATCATGTGAGGACTAACATCACATAAATGACGATAAACAGAACTAAAATATTTCAATAACCAGCATTTAATCAGCATACTTCAATTACTAGAATTTGCTTACATCACAAGCTGCAGAAAACTTTAATGAAGAGTCAATAAAAAACAAGCTGTAGTTTGAAAAATTAATAGTACCATTGGAAAATAAACGGAGGGAAACAAGAATTTCCTTCTTCAGAAGTGGTGGAGGGAAAAAGATGAAACCACATTTAATCAATATCAGAACTGCAAATTATAAGGCATTTCTTTTTTCATTAATTAGCTGATTGCAAGAGTATTAATGAAGAGTGTGCATACTATTTACCTTCTGAAAATCTTGCTCTGTAAAATCTCTGTCTTGATTGAAGATGTCCTTCAGTTTTTCTTTAACCCTGTCATAAATAAGTTTTTCTCTATATTAGTGACAAGCCTATTCCTCTTTTCTGTAACTTCAAACATCCAAACCATTACTAACCCCTTAAGTAACATTTCACACAATCATTTTAGTTATTCTGGGCATGCCCAGAGAATCTTACGGTGGCTGAAATCAGACCAAGATATACCTTCTGATGTAGAAGTGTATCTGAAACATAAGGGGTTAGACTATTATCAGCAGAGTCTGAAATCCAGCCACTGCCACTTTCTTTTTTTTTTTTTCAGACAGTACATCTACACTCTTGTTATCAAAAAGCATGACTGACCATGACTTCTCCTCAGGCCCTGACCATGATAATTTTCGAGTTTAATACAGTTCATCTAATTGCCCGTCCCAGCAGGGAAAGAATCTGTCACATTTTACAGCCAATACTTTTAAACAATTACAGATAAAAAAAAATAGCAATGCTCCCTTTCTCCTTTTTACTACTTATGGACACAATGAATCCAAATTAAAAATCTGCAGTATCGCAAATGTTTCGGAAAGTGACTTTATTCAATGTCCCAGGTGCACAATGCTCTGTTCAAAGATGTCTGAAAGATGGTTGATAGTGTTCATCTCTTGAGGCAGACCAACTCTGTTCGGAAACTCTATCAATTTGGTAAACATCTGAAAGCTGAAAGTGTGATGCATCATGCTAATTTTAAGACATGAAACTCACACTATCTGGTACTTGGAGGTGTTGGACTCCCCATCCAAGAGTCCATTTGTGTTGGCACTCTTCACCATCTGGACAACAATAGGAGTGAGCTCCCCTTCCAATGCCAGCAAACCCTAAAGAGAAAATGTAATACTCAAATAAAGCTCAAAAAAACTCCTCAACCTCTGCCAGCAGCACATCTGAGCAATGCACTCCCCTAAAAATATAAACAAGCCATCACCAGGCTGAGGCTTTGGAACTCACTGCCAAAGGACATTAAGGCTTTGTAGCTTTGAATCATTTAAAAATAAATATACACTAAGAGCTTACTACTACAAAGATTTTCACGTGCATGTGTACCCACTCAGAATCAGCAAGAAGATTATACTCTACAAAACCCTTCTATTACTACTCTGGATTACAATCACATCCTTTATATACTGCTGAAACAAATAAAATCAACTCCACAACTTTTACACCCTTATTTACCAAAATTCTTATATCTTGCCAATGTATTGGTTGAGTCAATTTTAAATGTGCACTGGTGAAGTGTTCAGTTGTGAGAGTACTATTTGTATGAAAGAGGACGAAGACTGTTGCAAGAATTTCAGAGCTTTTCCATTACAGGCCTGAGGATGCAAAGTACAAACACAGGTGAACTCCTCCTTTCTGAGGTTAGAAAATCGTTCATGACCTGCGTGAAGGATGGACAAAGCAAACACAGAGCAAATGCATTCCCTTCACCTTTGTGAAAGCAGCAGCTGTCATCTGCACCCTCCCCTCATCTGATGCGTAGATCTTGAGGTCATGCCTGAATGTGCTGTGTAGGCGGAGGAACCCAAGACCTGGAGCCTCAAACTGACCTGTAAAAGTTGGTAATTTAAGTAGGAGCAAGCATTGTTTGGATGCAACACTGAAGAATGTGTCAGCAATTTACACCAGGTAGCGGGACGAAGAAAGAGGGAAGGAGAGGCTGGTAGAGAAGAGGGGGATCTCCAGAGTACATCAGCACAACCACACACAACTCTTTAACAATCTGGTCTAGTATGTCATAAACTTCATAAGCCCCAATGCACATTTGGCCATTCCCATTGCAAAATACTCAAATACACCTAAGTGAATTGATAGTTCATCAATTTGCATTGAAAAAGACAATTTCTGTTTCCTATCTTCTGATGGCAAAATAAGTCATGTGGCCTTCTTAAAGTATGTGAAAACATGATTTATCACAACACCCTTCATAAATAGTGTAACTTCTCAGTCTTTCCTTGTTATCACAGCAAACCTATCACTCTTCAGATTGTTTTTACTTCTCTCTATCCTATATTACCTTGACCCCCAGGATACAAGGTGCGAAAAGCCTTCCCAAGATTTTCTGCCTGGATCCGACCTGCTGGTGTGAGCTCCCCACCCCATTTCAAGATGAGCACCAGTGATGGGTCTCTTGGTGAATCATCTGCAAAAAGAAAACTAGTGTCAGTGCACACCTCAACCTGGATCAGTAGGCATCTCTGCTTTCTCCTAAATTGTTGTGGATAAAAACAAAATCTATACCATTATATTTGACTGACTAATAGGTTCACAGTGCATCAAATAAAATTAACTAAATTGATCTTATGACCATGCTAGTCTCTCTGAATATGTTTTTGTAACTCTGAATTCAAGTGGCTGTGAATGTGAATAGCTTACTTTTAAAAGTCTGGCAAAGTTATGTAAACATCAAGGCATTGAAGATTTATCCTACAATCTCTATTAATTTCTTTGTATATAATTACATACATTTATACAGATATGAAATAAACCTGGCAATGTTTTAGATGGCACTGTTACTGATCTCATGAATGTAAGATTAAAAGAACTGTCCAGTTGTGGCAAGATCTAATATCACATCAATATCATATGTGCAATCATGTAAGTTCTAAACATGAAAGTTCAAGACAGAGTCAAAAGGGCCATATATGAAAATGCAACAAAGAAAGTATATATAAATGCATTATATTTTTCTTGCCTCTAAATACTAAGCATTCAGAGTTATAAAAAGTACAGATGATGGAATAACATCTAAAAAACATTTCATAAATAAATAACAACAGAATCACAATGAGTCACGCTCAGTCTTAAAACCTCAATTATCGAAAATAATAACCCATAGGGGGATCTTCTTTAACAAGTTCGAAAGACAGAAACAGACATGACTTTTACTTTAAGTCTTACTTAGATTAACAATGACCACACCAAAGTCTGTTAGACGGTAAGAAATGTGAAAAGGGAAGCAAGACAACTGGGATCACATATATCATAAATCATTTAATCTCGCTCTCTTCCAATCCCCCCCTCCCTCCCACTACCCAACCTCATCCTCCCAGCTTCCCAAGTAAGAAGACCCCAGCTCACCTTTATCTAGCAACCTGCCTTTAGATTTCATTAACAATGTCTAGTCCTGCTAGAGTCTGATAGAATTTGTCACAGCATGTCTTGTGTCTTTCCAACAAATGTAAAGTAACTGCTATAATGATCCAAAGCTCTAACAGACTGGGCTCATACAGAGTTTCATAGTCTTGTTTAATAGACTAGCCAGAACCCCTCTTTTCAGTACTGACAATGAAATAACCACGGGCGTTTGTGTAAGTCTTGGAACTAAAGGTTGCATATGAGGAGGGCAGTATAAAGCATAAACCCATAAAGACTGGCCATGATTATTAGGGTACTAGAATAAATGCACCTCGGAGCAAACACTCCAAGCTTAGCAAACACTTATTTTCAGCATCCTGACTGTTTACGTTCATGCAAAATGATGACACCTGCCATTGTAATAAGTCAAGAGCGTGTTTGTGCAATTACGATAGCAAATGATGTCATTTGATAAAAACATAAGTGGTTGGGATGATTAAAAAAAAGACAGGTGGTAGGTGTTGATCTGAGGCACGTTTATTCTAAGACTTGGTTAACCATCCAAGGGAGAACATCCTGAGACATTATCACAAGGAAAAGGTTGGGTCATAAAACAATATGCCAGTCTTGGGGCTAAGGGATAGGAAGAAGGAAGGGAGAGAGGTCATTTGAGAATATGAAAAAAAAAGATAATAGGTTCTTCAAAACAGGGATGTCAATTTCACTGTTATGAAGTGAAAGACAAGACAGGCAAGGAAATTATGAAGACTTTCAGTAGTTACAAAGGTGTTGAGTTAGAGGAAAATGCACTGCTCACTACCAGTATCAACTTTTCTCATTGAACTACTGCCTGAAGCTTTTTTACTAATTTTGTTGCAAGTAATGTCTGTGGCATTCATCTAAGCATTTTCCTCTGCAACAACCAACAGTGACAATTCCATGAGTCAAACTAAGGATCAGCCTTCTACAAGATTTGTTCCATATCTGTTTGAAATGCTTTTTGTTGCACTCTTCTAATTGATAATCTCTTTTGAAATACAAGCTAAAGTGAAATCAAAATTTAGTGCACTGTTGAACCAATAAAAGGTATTCCTACACATTTTTGTCAGAAAAGGCTCTAACGTGATTTCTTGATAGACAATACAGTGTACTTCAATATCCCCAGGAACTTTTCTGGCTGAAATTTCTTTATATTCTTGCTCTCTGATGTCTTTATCTCTTATATATGAAATATATGTACATTCTTTAGTCTTCCACACCTTCCACTCCCCTCTTCCTCTCCCATGGCAGACACAAACTCTGCTCCTAGTCTCACTGGAAACATATCTTTCAACCTCACAATTATACTTAATAATGCTCTCAGAGAGAGAGACCATCTGAAGCTAAATACTGTGCTTTCGGGGAAAAAAAGGCATAATGTAAGCCCATGTACTACAAGGCAACTGTGAAGCACCGTATCAAATACAGACTATAGCTTTCAGTCAGGTGGATTAGAAATAATAAGACAGAATTTGTATCAATCACATCTAAAGTGGCACTGACAAAATATGCCAACAAAAAAACTGAACTTTTTTTTATATTTCATATCAATGAGACAATAAGAGCCAGCTTAGGCAGGCAAAGGCTCCAACCAAAATTATCAGTTTTAAACTTAAAAGAAATGTTTAGGCATAAGATGATTAAACATACAGCAAACTTTTGAAAGATCTCAATCCATAGACAGATAGGCAACAGACGATTTTCAGAAGAAGATATCCCTGTCTAGCAGGACTTTGCATGTAATATTATTTCTGTATCATGGGAAAGTGCAAGAGATGTCCGAAGTATAAATCTACACTACTTCATCAAAATTATTGCCACATTCTACAAGATATAAAATGAATCAAAGGTGAGTAAAGGGGGACAGGCAGAAAGATCAACAATGTATACACATGAGCTATTAATCTTAAAATTCTTAGCATAAATCTCTAGTTGAAAAGGCAAATAGTACAACACTTTCACTTCTGGTGGTCATCTTGTCATAAACTCACCCACAAAACAAGCTCACAAGTGGGTTATGATCATTCATCAATAGCCTTCCAGAATATACTGCATACAAGAGATATGCGGCAGGATATATAATCAAAACCCACAACACGCTCACAAATAGGTTATGATCACTCCGAAGTATACCTTTCCAGGATATATTGCATACGAGAGGTATACAGAAGTATGTGTAACTGGAATTCCACACGCACAGCATGTCACCCCAAACTGCAGCTTCATAAGACTGTTGTAAGCCAGTCACAGTGTTAGGTAAATCTATGGAAGTGTTAAATCAAGTAGGATGCCTAATTATCATTTCAGTAGTAGAATCTGGAGGCTACTGCACTGAGATGGGACCCTTTGGGTTTCTTCTGTGTTGAATCATAAGATCTTATATCTTTCATTAAACCTCAAGACATATGACATTATATGTCAGTTTGGATGAAATGCAACCATACAAAGATTGTAGCCATCACTGACATACATTGTAAATGGTACACTGCTGTGAACTCCGCAAGTTTAAAAACAAACTAAGAAAGTAATGGGATGGATTGGTCATCTTTTATATTTTGGTTTCCTATGAGACAAGAAAGAGTTTCACTTTCTCATTCTTTCTCTCTTATTATTTTATTTGAGCCAATATTGCAGGGCATCAATGCCTCACTCAACAGAGCAATGTTGTGGTATGGCTTGGTCCAAAATCCAAAATTTCTTGATTCTGTAAATGGCAGTCTCCACCTTGACTAACTACACTCAGTCTATAGACACAGCACAAACCTCGGTGATTGTTTTAGACAAGGTGACCTGTACTGAAGCCAGGGACGAAGCCAGGGGCTTGCAATGCTTTTAATGGTGACATGCAGCCTACCAACCTCTAAAGCAGACGATATATGGGTTAATGCAGTTTTCAATTATTTTTAGCCCTCCAGTTTTCTTGGAACACTATTGTTGGAGAATGTTCAACATGTCACAGCTAAAGTTTTATTGATGAGGATCGTGTAACAATTCTGAATATCCCTCCTTCCTTTCATCTCCCTAAGTCCAAAGATAGATAACAAAATCTTGAAGTTCCTGCACTAAAACATGACTTCAGTAATGCACCTACAGCAGCTCAGTCCTGTTAATCCTGATGTATAAAAATACTAAAGTCAGTGGCTTGATTCCTTAATTTGAAAATCTTAGCTTTCAAAGTATAATTTGTATCTGAACGCAATATATCTTCTGGGATTCACTTTTACATGATGAGCAATAAACTTGTATCAGCACATATCAAAATCTGACTCCGCAAAAGAAATCCACACCAGATTTCACTGTTATGAGTAACCTTGAAAGCAAGCCACTTACCTGTCATTTGTCACTGACTTTGCAAAACTAAGCTTTTCTTTAATGACATGAACCCAAGAATAGTTGATATCAGGTTGTCAGCGTCCTCCATGATTCAGAAATTCTTCATTTTGAATACTTCATCTAGGTAAGTACTCAGCTATTTTAAGCTACACTTCTGTTATGATATGTCTATAATAGGAAGAATGTAAATTTGGGATACCAACAAGGTACTCTTTCTAAAAGTTGCATTGACGTCATTTTTTGTTGTTGAAATAATTGAAAATAAGTGACTAAAAGCTTGTGACAATTACTTTTTAAACTTGTTTTTTAAACTTTCATGACAGTTTCACTTTAAACATCTAGGTATCAACAACTCTATCAAAAATAGCACATCTTTACTGACTGCAACTTGGTACATAATCATTATTAACTTGTTAATGATTCTAACAATAAGACTACAGTTTTAGCAGAACCAGTACAAGCAAGTAAAATGTGCTGTGATGTGCTATGCATGGGCACACACACAAACACACCAACACACTCAGCTATGTGTGCCATCTGTACCTTCCATGCTTAAAGCAACTTCATCTTCCCAATACGAGCCTGCAGAAACAGAAACTACGTTAAGACATATCACTCCACCGCAACCACCACTGAGCCAGGGACAAACTATATGGGTGCTGCGGCAGTCTGGAAACATTTTTTTGTGCTATTTTGCCACAACAGAATGATAAGTTTTAAAAGGATGTGATAAGAGCTGCAAACAGTGGCTAGTAGTCATTGCACATTTATTGCAAAATCAATAACTGGTGAGCACAAGTGATTTAGCTTTGTCCAGGATGAGAAAGAAGAAAACAAAAAACACTTCTGAGACTTTCAACTATATTATTTTTTTTCCTTCAGTTTCCGCAATTTTTTTCCTGGCAATTTAATCCCTTAATCAAATTCCATTACTTTCTGAGGGCTACTTCGAGTTCCATGACTGCGCAGGACCCTTGAAAAACCAGAAGCTCATCCTTCATAACCCCCCAGAACATCCATCCACTAATGCACTACCATTCATGAACTAACTAGACACTTTCTGGAACCATAAAAGGCAGTTTGAAAACTACTGCAGTGATAGCAGCAGCAATTTATATCACAAACACTATCAGTGGTGAGTAAAAGAAACAAACAACTGAAATGTGGGTGAACATGAGTTGTCAAAATGCATGAAACATTCAGAATGCCTAGAGAGAAAAAGAAAGAGGAAGCAAAGAAAGATAGGGTAAAAGATGAAAAGAAAAGAAGTAAAGATGGCAAAAAAAATTTGGGGAAATAAGTATTCACACAACATGATCATGAAATGTGAACATCGTCTTGAAACAGCACCTCCACTCCAAGATTTCATACATGTCGTAAACATACAGTTTACAACTAAGCACCACAACAATTTCAGAGTAAACTCCTCTCCTGTGCATGAATGATACCCACTTTCTTCCTGGAAAAGTTAATGTTTAGTAAATCACTTCTTTAAAGCCAGCCCAACTGACACCAAGACACAGTAGAGCAACATGCTCACGTACACACCTGAACAACACAAAATGGTTGACCTGCTATGCGCTACACACGTCACAAAAGCACATTTTGGAACAGCCTTTCAACTAAGGGTCGGCACAACACTGCATGCACACATATGCACTGAAGCTGACCAGGGTCTGTGACACATTTTCTTCCTAAAATCTGCCCCCCTCCCCCTTCTCACCCCAATCAAACTCAACTGCTTACTACAACTTGCACTTTACTGTATAAATTTCCACAAAGGTTTACATGGTCTGTTTCTACAAATGGGCTGTGAATGCAGAACTGGACAACACAGCAATCCCAAATTACAAAACAGAATGACAAAAGCTGGCCACTTGATTTGCTTTCCGACTGCAAAATATGCCAGAAATTTCAAGAGATGCCCGAAACGATGAACAGATGAAGGGGATAAAAGACAGCATCAGAGACCTTATTATACTCAAAGTAACAGTTCAAATGACCACAATTAATAAAACACTAAAACTCCACATTTAAAAAATGCCACAGGTCAGCGTGAGAACTTAAGGATAAGGAGACTTATTTTCCCATTCTATGTATGGGATTGCCATGGGTGAGAAGCAGTGAGCCATCTTAACAGTAGCCTACTTCACAGTGACACATTATCTAAAGCTGAGCTCACAGTAAACTGCTCTGCAACTGAACGCTGCAGGAGCATTAAAAAGTTGACTTCAGCAGGCTGAGTAGATGAACTTAATGATTGAAAGAAATATTCTGTAACTTCCTCACTTTGGGTGGATTTTATGTGGCATCAACCCAAAGAAGATCACTATTAGGTGGTGCATAAAATCGAAAGTTCACACAATCATATTAAGGAAGGAGTAGAGAAAAAGAAAAGATGTGCCCCTATTAACCTAGATGTGGCGTGTTCAGACAGAGTCCTAATCAACAACAACGAAACACACAAAAATCAGCTGAAGTTGGCAATCAAAAACTTGGCATCTGGAAAAGTATGATACTATACTGACAAAAGAGACATGTCAGGAACAAAAAGGTGGCAAGTCCCTGACTAATTCACTCTCAGTCACATTAAAGAACTAAAGTCATAACTTGAAAGGGCCACAATTGTAGTATTCATCCACAACAATCATTACCGAAAAGAAAGTACAACCACTGATGGGAAAATGTACACATGTAAATAACTGAAAGAAATTAATAACTTTTCTGTCTTTCAAAGTAAAGAGTAGCACTGGGTTGTTTTTCTTCTGATGGTCACGATCAACAATAAAATTCTCCAAATTACTCAATCTACTCTAGGCAACAATAAATAAACCTCAAATCGACTGTAATATTCATACCATTCAAGCACCGAGATAAGATTTATCAATAAGTGTGACATTAAATCAGTAATCATACATAACAATTCCAAAGTCTTGTGCCATAGGGCTCATGTTGGTTTTCCCTCCAAAATCATGTTTTCTTATTTTCCTGATCAAGGTCATATCAGTAATCATCTCCCTACAAAGTATAACAGTGGAACTACAAATGCCTTTGATCCAAGTAAAAATTTTGATTTGCAAGGGGTAATATCAAAGGAGAACCTCTCAATTTTCTCAAAACAGCTTTAGCAAAGATAAGCCCTTTTGTCATAAGATATTAGAATTACTCATGGAAGCAACATAGATGAACAACTAAAAAAATGTACATATGTAACAAATGTTCACTGTTACAGGAATGCACCATGCTGATGCTTGGTGAAAGACATGATATGGGGGGTGTGGTCAGCAGCATAACAGGGAACATTTTATTCCAGCTGTAAGAACAGGTGAAACTGTAGGGTGATAAAGTGACGGTGGGTTGTGGCAACAGCAGCAGTTTCAGTGCTAGTACTGGAGCAGCAGCAGCCAGAAAAGCTTCATAGAATAGCTGCCAGGATGACTGTGTTCTATCATTAAAATTAACAGCCGAAGAGTGGTGATAATGGTAACAGCTTTAGCAGGAACCACAGGCAGGGCAGCACTGGGACCTAGATACATGTACATCATTACAAGTCATGGGAATGTTATACATAAGAGCAGGGTAGGGGTGAAATGAGATGGGGTCAACTATCCTGCATTTGAATAAAAAACTAGCAGTAAGTTACATTTTACATGTCATCCATGTTATTGTGACCACATTAAAATCAACCTACGCATAGGAACTAAAAAATTGAGGGCATTTAGAGATAGGAAACTCTTTGACTTGGAGAGTGAGGCAACGCAAGACATTTAGAGGAAAATACCCCCATTTAACAACAGTTTGGGCCTTTTGACTTCTTGACACTATAAAAGACTGGGTCATACTTGGTTCATGACTTTTAAGTTTCTTTCTGTTCACAATTCAATGAATAATTAGGTTTTTCATGCTAACAAATACTTGTAGGTTGTATGTGATCCTATATATTTCTCCTAATTTCATCTTGGCATATGTGACATCATACATTAAAATGGATACTACAGTATATACATATATTTATTATCTTGGGCAAAGTGCTGCCAGAGTTAGGAAACTCTCTTACTCAGTGAGTAAAGTAACAGAAGATCTACAGAAAAAGATATCCCTGTCTAACAAGTGTTTCAGTCCCTTGACTTCCTGACACTTTAGAAAGGGGCTGAGACATACTCAAGCCATGACCCTAATTTTTCATTCTGGTTATATGTAATATCATATGTCAAAATGGGCACTATATACATGTCTTACGTAAAATGCTGCCAGTATTCTTATTAAAGTAGGTTATCACTAACTATTGCATGAGTGTCATGTCTTCAACATAAAGTACAATTGATGCAATCTGCCAGGTGGCAGTCTAAATTTCCAAGTTATAAACTAGGCATGAACGACCTCAAGGAGAAGGAATACTTAAGAAAAATTGTAATGTTGTCAACCAAAATTTTGTCAACAACAGCCAATGATCATATTACTCTTTGGATATGACGGAGCTAAGTTATGAGCAACACTTTTCATATCAATCTTAGACCCTAACGTGGTTAATAGCTGTTAGTTGAAATATTAAGGAGTCTTCACCAATCAGAGAACTCACACTGTTGGACCACAAGGTGGGCTGCATAACCAGAAATGTGATGCCATTCTTAACCATACAATAGAACCTGCAAATGGCAACCATCACTTGTTTCTCAGAAAACCACCATGTTAGGCAGCTGCATTCCACCAGTTGATATTTTTGTAATGATATTATGAAATCTTTATTCTCATTTACAAGTTATTTCTTAGTTGAAGGCTTCCATGCACTCTTTAGAAACACAAACTGTCTAGTCACACTAAAAACTAAAAAAAAAAAAACCTTTCTAATCCAGTGGTTGACTTAAACAACCAACAAAAGTCATTTGGGAGTTTTCAGGAATTTTTCAGGTAGGAGTTTTCAGATTAGGCAAGTGACAATTGCCTTGTACAATATTTTTCCATATGTTTTACACTATGTGGAACATGAGAAAGAGTAGTGGCCATCATAGTAGACAGGTGGTTGCTATATGAAGATCAACTAAAGGAAATCTGAATGACCTTTTCTGAAGCACTGTCACCATGAAGGCTTTTGTGATACACAGGTGGTTACCAGACCAGGTTCAATTGTACAGAGGAACTTATTCTCAATTTTCCTCATGCTTTCTCTGTATTCAGTTATCTTTATCCTTCCTTACACAATTTTCATTCTGAGACAGGCAGAGCTAAAATATTTAAAAACTGATCAATTTTCACAAATTTTGACAATCTTTTATTTAATAAATTTATCCAGAAAAATAGCATAGCATCATATTTATAGCTTTACAGACTTCCACTCTGAAAATATCTCAAAGAGGCAACTGGAAGAACCCTTCAAAAAAGAAAGTCTTTATGAGTGACTGAAAAAATGCTTTAGAATTGCGCAGTTTCACTGTCTAAGAATTGCAACTTCAGTCCAAGTTCATCTGCATTTCTGGAGCAAAAAACAACAAATAAAAGAATCCATGACCAAATAAGTCTGTATTAATGTGCTCACTGCAAGATCACAGGAAACAGTTCTTTGTTTTAATTATAAACCATTACTGACTTTATCCTAGTACACATGATTTTCTACTGCACCGGCATTTCCTAGTTCTAGATGAGATGCTATGTGCACTTATCAAGTTATCACATGTTCACAAGATGCAAAAGGCACCACTGTATGTCTGTCAATCCAATCTGTAATAATGAATGGATCATAATGAAAGGAAAGGACTGAATCAAATTAGTATTCAGGTATGCAGTTGAATGCAAGTATTCATTCAGAATGCAATGCAAAGAATAACATTCAAAATTAATAAGGAAAAGCCCACAGGGGATTCTACCATTCTCAATAAAATCACAATCAGATATCCACAAATGATGGCTGTTTAATATAATCAAACTTTCAGAGTGCTTATTTCACACTGCAAATTTTTTCTGTATTTTATGCATGAGTATGAATATTATAACTATCAACACTGCTCATGTACAATTCCAAACGAGCATTAAACAGTTGATGTGTTGAGGTGAAAGTGTATTTATTTAGATAATGCAGTTCGTCACCGGATTTTACACACAAAACAAACTGTTTTCTTTAAAATATTGCAGTTAAGCACAAAACTACAACAAAATGGATGCAAATGAGCAGAAGTTCATGTATGAGCAAACAACTGCTTTCAGCTCTCATTGATGGGCACTAGTTATTTTGTAGCAACCCCTGAGAACTTGCCCTTCAACAAAAATGTGCAACTCAAATCCGCCAGGATGTACAGAAAAGCGCAAAAATAGATGTGGTCACGCAAACAAACACACACTACGAACCCTCGCTGGAAGAATGATGTGGTCGACCTGAGGGCTGATACTTGAATTGCACTTTCCGATTTATTCCAGAAAATTCGTACCTAATAAATTGGGGTAAGAAAGATTCATAAGCCAAGCTATAAGCAAATTAAAACAAAAAAACAAAAAAACAAAACAAAAACGCTGCACATTCAAAGTCTTGATGCCACAATAAAAAGAAGTAATTCTTGGTAAGATTTCACACTGAAACATCATCGTTGGTCTTGGTGCTGTCCTCTTATCTGTATGGAAAATGAGTTCTGAGGAATTAACCTGCAAGACAAATCTTGATAAAAGTCATTTGAGGCATTCCCCAATACTGGACCAGGCAATGATAGCATGTTTCAATACTAGGGAATGCAGCTATTCCCCTTGAAGCAACAAAAACTCATCTCAAATGTTCACCCCTGTCTTGAGAATTTTTCACTTCCTCGAGAAAATAATAAATACTTCAGGAGAATCTCAAGTAGAATTCATGGGCAAATCGTGTTTCTGTTGGGGAACAACTAAGAATTCAAGTGGTGTCGCTGAGGAACAATGCAACTATAAAGAGATATCGACAAGAAACATCGTGGTAGCAAATTAAATGATGGCATTGGAACTGGTATATCCAAGAAGATTGAAAAGTGTTTAAAGTGGACAATGGAGAGAATTTCATGTAATGCAATTGGTAGTCATGTGGATAAGTAAACATGGCATAAAGGAAAGGTTTCTTGTCTTTGCTGTCTCACACCAAACAAGGAAAATGACTTAGTGCAATTCTGACAACCAGCCATCAGACTGAAAAGACAGTGTTTTCCATGGACTGTGTTAACCATTTCGACAAACCAATGATCGAAGTGGAATAAATACCCAAATTAACCATGTAGCTAATTTAGCCAAGGGATATGTCATAATCAGAATTTTACTGTTTATGAGTGCTGTTCATCATGAGGACAGAAAAGATTAGTATCACCATTCCTCCAAAGTACTTTTACTATGATTGAAGGAAGTTCTTAAAAGACACCCAAAAAACAATAAATTAAAAACAGAGCCATCAGAGAGGTACTTGTTTCATCAGTCATCTTTAACTTCATGACATGGTTTTCACTGTACATTAGCAAAATCATTGTATATTGCACAATATAAAAGGTTTCATACAATCATTTTGCAGTCTCACAACTCATGATTGGCATTCGATTACTTGCACGGCTGTGAATATGAAAAGCATTCACATTGATTATTTTTTAATGTAGAAATGATTCAGTGACAAAGCAAACTAATCACTTTCTGTGGAATGAACATAAGAAAAAAAGAATGTGATAAGGAAATCTCTGGTAGCAAGCATTTCCTCTGAGACTGCATACAATGTCTCATGGTTATATTTAGTAACAGGCCTATTCCAATGAGACTGCCTTGCAAGGGCTGTAACTCTGACATTTCACATAGCTATTGTTTGAAATGGAAATAAAATTTACCAAGCCACTGAAAATCAGAGGATCCTTTCTCACAGTTAATAAGACATATAACACTGTTGTGTTTGCTGAAGCTGTTCAGTAACAGCTGTCCTCCATGAACTGAAATACTGAAGTACATATTATGTTGTTAAATAACTGAAATCTGAAACAGGAAAAAAAACTCAAGCTGTATTGACTCCGAGATTAGTTACAGACATCCAAATGAATGCCAACCTGCTTGTCATGGGATGAGAAATATTGTCAGTTACTGTACTTACATGCACACACTCATATGCTAAGTATTTCTGAAGGTAATGTTACAGAGTCCACGACAGTGTCTCACCATATATAACCGGTATGAAAGAACACAGATTATGAAGACAGACAAATGCTTATTAAGCCAGCTCAGACCTTTGGATGGAAACAAGGAAGGCTCCCATAACTTCAAATTCTCTGAGTGGGTGGAAACTGGAAAGCAACAATCATAGCTGAAACCGATCACAAACATCAGTCATGCAACAAGAAGGGAAAAGTTTCAACGGCTTCATTCCAAATCCATTTCTTAAAAAAAACTTCAAGAAAGAGTTCCTAACACTTAAATGCCAGAACAGGCAAAGATGGGAAAACCAAAAAGCCAATATCAACAAGAACAGCCTAACTTTTGCAGAATAAAACCACAGACAATGACCACTCCAACCAGAAACAATAAAATACTCCAAGTTCACTTTATCAATACAACCCTGGACTAGTAACAAGAAGAACACAGCTACCACCATGAAAAATGCAGGCTGTTTACTTCCAAGAAAACAGAAGATACAAAATTGTGCCAAATCTGTGCTTGGCGGTCCACGCTGTGGAAACAGCAGCTTGTCATAAAACATTCACAACAAGGTGTCTTTTCCAGCTTAGTACAAAGTCATAAAATCCCAGGTTTGTGTGGCATTATGACAGTATCATGAAGTTCTTACTTTTTACACCTACAACAGAGTCATGAAGTCACAAACAATGTTTGGCTCAGCTATCCTACAGATCAAGCAGCAAAGGACCCAGAAACTTGCTAGATGAGGATAGTTTCACCCAAAACCTTTTGTTATCACTCTCCGCAACACGATTTCCCAGCAAAACACAGTACAAGTATCAATTTAATGTTGAAATTTATCTGCTTTATCAGTGTCCCATGCACTCATAATTGTCTCCAAATGCTATCTACAATGACAGGGGTATGAAACAAAAGCAAGGCAAACCTCTCAATCATGGAGAGTGGAAATATGTTTTCACAGCATGCCAACAACTTTTATTGAAAAGGGAGGAACTAGCCATAAGTGAATTGACATGTGCCACTCTGAAAATTACAACGCAGGAAGTGACCTCTATTGGTTATCTAAAATGCAACAGTAAAAACTGTTGCTGAAGCAATATACATCAAAAGGCATAATATGCTTCCAGAGGAGGAGAGAGGTCACCCCTTTGACTGCTTTCCATAACATCTCACAATTTGGTGATTATCTTAATTTACCAACAACGCACATACAATGGCAGAAATTGATGCACTACCCTCACCCCCCCCCCCCCCCCCNCCCCCTTATGTATTTGAGCTTTCTTTGCGGATTTTTTTTTTTTGCTGATGCCCTTATCCTACTTTTTGACACAGTTGCCATCAAAATATGCTTAATTTATGTTTTGGGTGATGTTGGCAACTATTTATTATGTAGATTACTCAAAATGTAGTCTTTCAGTAGACCATCACCACATACACCACGACTCTTAGCAAAATTGTTAACATTATCATATCTTCGTTAAAATGCAATGAATTTCAATTTGGAAGTGGTTGTTATATTGAGGTGCGAGTGTACAGGTATTACGCTGACTGTGTATGCACAGCCATGTTGTTATTTTACTCCAGAAAGCAAGAACAATAGAACACATTCTAGACATAGGCATGCATAAACCAACCCTGCAAACAACCCCTTTTACTCTGTGTTTTACTCAGCAGATCAACACCTGCATTTTTCCATACTGCTTTCATAAACCTGTTTTATTATTCCACATGGCTAATACTTAAAACGTGATATATACAAGTATGTGCTTGCTTTAAGTTCATGCAAGATATAACTGTCAATAAAATAAAGTGACCATCCATACTGATGTCCTAGCTGAGAAAGTACTGAATAGTGATACATCTGGCCCATACATTCAAGGAAGGTGGTGGATATGTGAGGGCTGATTATGGTGGAGAATTGCAAGATGAGTGATTAATTGTGACATGGGTATCACAAATGGTGATTGACATACAGAAATAAGCAAAACACAGCATTCATCATATTACACTACAAATACTAGTCCCATCTTACAATCTTTTTCACTGTCGCTATCTCTGTGCCAGAGTGCTGCACTTTAAAATGGAAAAGTCCTTAACCCCCTCTTTCACCCTCTCCTACTTAAAAAAAAAACAATGAAAAACTTTCCACAGACAAAATGTATGAACAATGAACAAGCACAAAGGTTAGGTGTGGTAAAAGCAGCTTAGAGATTTAAAATATGGAATTGGAGGATGGCAAGCCCCCTCAACATTCTGGCTACATCAAACTTACCCATAAGCTAAAAAATTCATAGCTAGAATATCCCGCATCCCACTCCTTCCCAAAATCAACAAAGCTCTCTGCAGGTGCCTTATTTTTCAGTTCCACCTTAACAGAGGCGGCTAAAGCTTAAAGCAATGCATACAAATTGGCAGCTGGTCTTATATTGGTGTCAGGTAACTTTAGTGTATCATTTCTGACTACAAGCTACCTCTATTTTGGTGTCAACATTTTACTGGGTTCAACTTTCTTGTGATAGAGAATCCCTCCTTCTCTATGTTTTTTAAATTCATTTGATAAAACTTCATTTTTTTTTTTCATGCAGCAGTACATCTAACATGAAAGACGTCACGCATAAGCAAAACTGGCTGATTGAAAAACAGCGAAATTATAACAATACATACAAAGCAGACCAGGTCAATTTATCTATGAAATTTATATATACCTGGTTTCACGGACTTGCACTAGCAAAACAATGCAAACAAAATAATTGCAAGTGACAAAAGAAATATGCTGCTTCTATCTGACAAAACAATTTGTATGTGACATAGCAGTAGTAGCACATGCCTTCAGTTGGCACATTCTGACAAAAGACAAGATAAAATCCAGTGATCAACATTAGCACAAAAACAAAAGACAAAACTTCACACACGGTTTCTACAAGTTTCAGAAGGTTCACTACAGATACAGCCCAGAGTGAAAAGGGAAAGGATGAAAGAACCAAAGGGTTATACTTATAAGGGCATAAAAACAAACATGAAAAAAGCTGGACAGCCAATTAATACAGAGAATGTTTTCAGTTGCTATGACAACAAACCTATGTCATCATCATCAAGGGGAGAGATCCCCTGATCTGAAGAGTCGCTCAGCTCTACAGAGAAACATTTGAATAAGAGAAAAAGAAAATACAAATAAATATGCATGTTATGGTTGCATTATTTCAGACAGCAAGAGGACAAAGACAGTCTGGACAAAGGACAGGTGCTGCTGAGTGATACAAGGGAAGATAAGAGACTCTAAAGGATAGAGAATTAAGAAGACTGGAAAGAAGAACGTGCAGGGTGCAGGCTGTCTGAGTGAACTCAACTTGTTGTTGACTAAACTGCAATGAATGGGATCTTTTACAATGACACCTTCTTTGCTTATTCACCATCTCTGTATCTGTTACTCTTCTCGTTATCTAGCTTTGCTGTGTCTGGGAGCTTGTCTTGGGTCCAACACAACAATGTGTTTACACATGTGGCGACATTTCCACATGACACTATCATCTTTAGAGACCCACTAACAAACTTCTCTTTAGCTTACCTACCACAGAACTAAATGCAATGTTTAACACACATAAGTGTATGCATGTGTCTGCATTTTCTGCTCCATTCCCCCATTGTAACTGAATAGACATTTGTTGCCGTTTAATGGTGTAAGTACTTAATGTCAACTGAATTAGCAGCTCTCAATTCTTGCCTAAGCTTTGCATTTAAAGCCCTAAATGAGTTCAGACTGCAGTAGAATCTCAAGATCTAAAACTAAATTTATCTCAAATTTCCTACTATCTTCTTACAAAGCTCCAGTCCCTTGCTCGGGACCTCTATATTAAATTTACCTCACAATTTTTAATTTTCAAGCCTGTCTCCTGGAATTCCCAACTGGGAGATTCTCCTGTAATATTTTCAATTTCACATGATCTAATGTAAGTCATAAACCTCCCAGCGGTTTTTGTTTTTCTCTAATGACAATATCACTGGTATCATGAAATACCCCAGGTTGTGTAGATGTGTGTATCTATATACTTATTAGGAAGGAAAATGAAATTTTGGGTTGACAGGTAAAAGAGAATGAAAGAGTGCTGTTCTGTAAGATAATGTAACTAGTGGTGAATGCTATGGTATGCCAATAATGTAAAATGCAACTCATGTTCAGCTTAGGCTCAATCTGCCAAATCCTTCACATGTCATTTGTTTATGTTTTCACAGATGTAGTCTCATCATCATAGCATATTAAGTGGTTACATACATACTCTGTCTTAACTCCAGCCACTGCCAGGAAATAAGAAAATGGGATGCTGAAATCAAGTTCATATTATTACACAAAACAGTGGTTGAAAATGCTGACTGACTTTAGTTTGGTAATTCTGCTGTCGTGATGCAGCTACGGCACTGCAGAATGGCAAAATGTATGACATGAAAAGCATGCACAGGCTGAGCCTTAAGGTGTACCTGGGCTGCAGTTTATGATACCAGCATGGAAAAAAAAAACAAACCAAAAAACTCATACCATCACCATATAAACTTGTTCAAGGGCTGGACTGTATGAACTATGATATTAAGCTAAAAAATAAGATTGTTCAAGTTGACTGCAACTATAATGATCTATGGAAAACAAAGCATATAGTGACTGATACAAACACCAACCAAACAAATATGCTCACAGCGACAACAAGACAATAATAATTCCCATATCTACGACAGAAACAATCTATAAAGCATATAATGAACCAAATTATATTTGATTCTAAAGCAAACTTAGATCCGATCTTGAAGCAAACTGAGTCAAAGAAAATAAAACGGCTATTCTGAAATTATTATAAGAAAATGATTTGACCCCTTGTCTTGATTAGAGTTTATGATATGTAAAGAAAGACAACATAGAAAACAAAGTTGCCAGCCTCTCTGAAAACATCCAGTGACAATACTGATTCAAAAAAAAAAAAACAGCAAACCCACTGATGCCTTTAAAATCAAAATATAACTTTCATTTGAAATTTAAGAAAAAAAAGAAATGATATAAAAGCACTGAACAACACCAACCACATACACTGACAACTAAAATACTTGTGAAAAAATAAACGAAGGAAAGAAAGCAACTGATGGCATGGCAGCTGGGACTGATGATTATGATTACAACACAAGGAAACAAGGAAGTGTCTTCAAGTTAACAAATATACCTGAACACTCGAACATGCTTACTACAAGATTCGTGTGATTGTACGGATTTTATATTGAACAAGTTTCACCATATCAATGGGATTGAAGCTCAAGTTCTACTTTCAGACTTGCAAAGAGATTTACAAAAACACCACTGCTTACTGCTGCTAGAAATATCACCACTGCACTCCACGCAATTCTACAGATATTCAGATCCTCTTGCCAAAAACTTTCACTAGGAACATTAAGATATCCAGCACGAGCATGTCCAAATGCATCAGTCTCAGATTTGGCCACTTTTCCCATAGCCCAAAAAATACTCAACTTCACCACACCAAAAGTTCTGGCCAAGAAACTTCATGCTGACACCCTCTGCCTCACTGATATCCAAAACAGGCCAACAGGGTTGTCAAGTGATGAAGCCGTAAAGAATGAAAGAAAAAAAAATAATAGAAGACACTTCCTTGTATTGCCCATGCACATTCATGAAAGATATGACTGGTGAAGGAGCCCAGTTTTATATCATCCAACACTGCTATCAAAAAATTGTGAAATTTATCAGAGAGGATAGCTTGTTACTCATATTGGTAAAAAATTTGCTGAAATTTCAAGAAATCGGGATGTTTTTACCAAAGTTGCATATCTGGTTATGAAATCTAAAGAGGATGCAACTGAAAATGAGATTTCATTTGATATCTACACATCATTTGTCATGGAAGTGACAGAATTAAGATAACGTATATGACTGAAGCCACTTCTGACCCATCAGACATCGATCCTGAGTTACAGCTGCGAAACAAAACCACATCATTCAGTTCACTTTTGTGTTTTGGCAAGTTTCAAACTGAAACTGGATTGATGAGAAAACTTAGTGGGGAGAAATGAACTCTTAAATAATTACCCGTGAAACACTCCGTTTGTGATCAAAATGTTTCAGAACAACACATGTGATGTGTCACTTCTTATCACTTGCAGCTTTATATACTCCCTATATGACTTTTCTCTCTGACTGAGATTTGCTCTGCCATTATGACTGCTGATGTCTGTTTCTTATCATACAGAAAGATGGCAACAGGGCCCTGTGATTTTGAGGGCTTGCTTAAAAAGACAAAAAAAATTGAGAGGCCAGAAGGCAAGTGATCTAAGTGTACTGACAGGTTAGAATAAGACTTCATCATAAAGAACTAGTTAAGTCTGTGATACAATCAGGACCGATAAGCACCATGGTAAGCATCATCCTCCTGGCTACCTTAGATCACTTCTCTTCTCTCCTATCTAGTCAGTGTGCAGAAAGGATCAATCTCAAACATGCATCAGTGATGATATTAATATCCATGCAAAAAAGTCAATTATTCTTCTTTGGATGATTAACTTTTCCCTACGGTGTCTTACTGAACAACCAGAAACTCAAAACATGCATATCAAACATAAAACTGAGCCCCCCACACAGAAATTTCAAGCCTGAATTGGACAAAATACAGGAAAACAAAGCTTTATCTGTGGAGACAGTGAAGGAAAAAAGGTACACACCCTCCTCGCTGGATGACTTCTTTGGGCGCCCTGTTGGTTGATACTTCAACTGGACTTTGCGGTTAATGCCAGAAAAGTGACCATACCTGTATTGTAATATTCAATTAGAGAATTCAGACAAAACAAAAAAACCTCAACCAGGAGACACATGGGGATGGTCAGCTGATCCTCTTCAGGCCATTTGGGAATCCACAAGGGGCAGTGATGCTGCCTTGGAAACTTTGTTAGAAAATCATGAAACTGACAATGAAGTTTCAACAATCAAACACGCTTTTGTGTGAGATTGAATTATGCTGAAGATATTTTAATGATACAAAGAGGCATCAGAGACATGCAAATACAGATGGAGTAATGAAAGTTTATGCTTTCATAATCAACTGGCAGATGGGTAAGTTTGGATAGAGCAATCACCATAGAGCATCACCATGCAACCACATGGAATATGTTACTTTTCATCTCCTAATAAAATTTAATATTTTTAATGCCTTAACACCTCATATCCACACATTACCACTCTGCGTAAGTGATTTACTGTCCTTGTCATCCACACTTGCCAAACACCTGTGCTTTTACATAACAACATAGCAACACAGTGACATTCTTCATATTATTTTATAAAAATGTGGATGCAAATTTTGTTTTTTTGTACATGCACATTGTGGATGGAAATGTTAACTTTAACTATCAAAGAACTCATCCAGAGTTGTCACCTAACCACATTTATTTCAGGCTGTTATTCAAAGTAAAATTCTTGGTGTACCGAGAATCTAGTCTCATACAGTTAAACAGTGAACATGTTGTCAAGAGTTACAGAATAATCTCACTTCAATTTGGTATTTCAATATCATTTTTTTCTGCTTCTTTCTCAAAAAGAAAGATCCTAATTTTCCAAAGGAGACTGAACAGTTCTGCTTGTGAGCAGCATGAAAAAAGTCTGACTTACATCTCCAGTACAAGTTTCATCTGGTTGAGTTTTGCTCTCTTCTCCTCCACTTCTGGGTCACCCTTGCTCTCTCCTTCATTCAACAAGAATCTCACAATGTCGAGGACTTCCTGTAGCTGTTTGGGTTTCTTCAGTTTCAAGTGGCCTGTCTTGAAACCTCCATATTTCTCAAACAGCTCAAAGAATCTGCATAAAAAATGACAGTGGTACATTACACATAAATTATAATGTCACAACTTCGGTAAAGAATACAATTAATGAATACAAACACAATCAACCCTGTGATGTCATCATGCCTACAAGAAGGATGTAATCTGATGATGAGGAAAAAAAATCTTGAAGCTTATAAAGTAATAAAACTTTCAGGAATAACTGGAGCAGGTATATTCTTACAATGTCCAAATTTATGTTTTATGAACATAAAACAAAAACAGTGACTCTAGCTGAAAGAAAAGAATGAAGCAGGAATAGTGAATTAGTCTGAACAAGTGTCTACAGTACATTCCTCAAAAAAAGATATCAAAGTGTCTTTTCATCTTATAGCAAGAATGCAAAAAGTACTTGAACGATGTGTGCACTTTCTTTGCTCAGACAGGTCCAAATTACTATTGTTATACCAAAAACAGTTTGAAGCACCAATTAAAATCTTATTTCAATCAGTTTAAATAGTATAAATATAATTCTCATGTCTAGGAAATGATCTGCACTGAATGACAATTTGATTTGCCAGGTGGCTGCCACTTAGATGTAGGATGTAAATGCAAAACTACTTATATAAAGGTAATGGGAAAGTCCAGGCTTGCCATGTTATATAAAAAATAGGTCATTTCTCCTTCACAGAACACAAATCACATGAAATTTACTGCCACCGCTAGCATGCAAATTTATCCCTGGCATGAAAATTTGTAGAGACTGAGCTGTTTAGAGTTGTATGCAGCAATAACCACCACTTACTTTTTGTTCTTTACTTCCATCTTCATCTTTTGTTTGGGTGTCCTGTCTCCATGTCTGATCACTGCAATGACACATCTCAGCTCCATCCTGGAAGAAAGGTCACATCTATGAGTTCAAGGGGCAGATTTCACATGTCACTTGAAAATATCCTCTCTCAAATCCTTTTGTAACCCCTTCAAGACCCATATAATGTGCTTAGTTATGTAATATAGCAAATGTAGTTAGATATTATTGTTCCATATATTATGTCATGTGTCATGACCTTGAGTTGACCATTATCTGCATGGCACAGCATTCGATGGCAGGTTGTTACCTTATTAATAAATCCATTTGAATAGCTAAAGTGATTTAATTAAAAATACCTTGAGTGATGAAGGGATTAAAAAGTTTGTTTCAAAGTAAGGCTTAAATGAGATTGTAGGAAAACAAAAAAAAATTAATAATATTTCACAGGGCCACCAAACAGCAACTCCTCCAACTCTTCCTCCTGCAATACATAAGCACAGATTTTGCTAGGGCCTGCCATGCACCAGTTCATGAGGGTACGTCTTTTGTATTTATGCACTGACTGTTATCATTTACAGTCAACAACTTTAAATTGTGACTCTTTAGGAGCATGGGACTGCAATTATCCAATGACTTTTATATAAACACACAGCATTCTTTTTTTATGTGGAAAGAATTGTGATCCAGTGAAAATTGCAACTCTTCAGATTGCAATTAAGCAGCGTTGACTATACAAGTTCAGGGAGAGTCCAGGCACTGTCTAAAGGATAAGAGATCATCTTTCCTTCACTTAAAAATCAAAGGATAGGATCCGCATTTTAAGGAAAAATGACAAATTCTAAAACAAAACAAGGACACGAGAACAGCAGTTATGGTGAATATACATGATGACATTTCAGTGTCAATCTTTCACCTATTCCTGTGATCTCCTAAGCATGTTTATCTTCTATGTGCTAGAGCATGTTACTAGCTTTACCCCTCAACTTTTTGAGTGTAAGAAGAACAATGGCCGTTGTTTCTCTCAACAGAAATGAAGCATTCAGTACTCACATGGAACCAGATGTTGTTTGAACCACTGGGATATCTTCAGGTGCTGTACACATGGGGTAAGGTATATGAAGCTGGGGACAACAAGCTCTCATCACTAGAGTCCTGGGAACAAAGAAAATGAGTTAAAAACATAATCAGTGTATTTTTTTTCCTTATATCTAGCATATCAGAAAAAGCAACCTGGAAAGCTTTATCAACATGCCAATTAGGCTAAATGTTAAATATTTATGTGAGCCCTGTGCCATATCCCCAAGTGAAATAGGGTGCTTCTGATGCAGACCTAAAGTTATATAAATGCCATGATAGTTATCCTCTGTGAGACATCAAGATTATACTCTACTGGAGATTAACAGCTGGTTCAAAGTTGCTTTTGATGTAACATGACTTGAATATATGTAAGGACTGCTGAATACAAGTACATGGCACAACTCAAATGAATTAACAAAACTGAGCGGGTTGTTTGTGAAATGTGAAGTGAGATCTCAACAAAAAAAGTGTCTCATTTCTTGGAATGTCATAGTTGTCGCAGATCGAGGACATAAAAAATACTATCTGACTATCACTAAAAAATCCTAATTCTAGTGGTTCCACCACCAGCCACCTTTAAATTACTGGTGGATCAGATGATAAATCCACCACAATTCTATCTGGGTTTCTTTTCAACATCTCTGCATAACTTTGTACACAACATCCTCAGTGAAATGTTTACAAAGTTTTCATGCTGACTTGACCTACCCCAGTATCTTGGCACAGTCATCATAATACTTGCTGGAGGTCTTCACAAAGCTGAATCCATTCACATCACATACATAATGCTGCCCATTGGCTCTCAGCAGATCAAACCCACACACATTTTGCTGTCAGAAAAATAAAAATGTGCAACATATCAAGCATGAGAACAATACAGTAAGAATAAGAAGAGACAGTTAATGTACCAACCTATGTAGAGAATCTCTCCCAAGCCAATCATCTGTATCGTGAGAAAATTAAGAAGTGGGAAGATCTGGTAACTCACAACTAAAAAATTTTCAAAATTAAAGACTATTGAAAATTTTGTAGTACACATTTAAAAATGTAAACATAAATGTGGTCTGTCACTTTCTTTTTCCTGCAAAATGGAGCTGTTAAGCAAGCAGAAGGAGTGACATCTATTTTTTTGTTTACTAAACCAACTCAAATACCAGTTTCTCATGTGAGATACATCTGCATACATTCATAACACTTTAGTCAGTTTGCAAATGAAAAATCTGCTGTGATAAAGATAAGCTATAATTCAGCAAGGACAATACTTGTAATAGTTAATGCTAACTGCAAAAAATAAATATATATGACAAGATTTAGCAGCTTTGATAATTTTGTCAATACAGAACCCTTCATGCTTGATTGACTTTCATCAATCATTTTTGGCCTAACAGGGTTACACATGATACCTTTTAACACTTTACACACACAGTGTGAGTTTATCTAATGATAATATGGCTTTACAAAATTTATCACTGACAATTCACATGTGATGCAGGTTATCATCTATTTCCTGTCAACAACACTGGGTAGCAGACAACACCTGAAACATCTTACACAAAGTATAAGCTATCAGCTTTATCCTACAACCAATACTTACTATATAGTTGTGATTATCTTTAGCACATTTCATACAGTACAAGCTTTCATTTCACCCTGTCAGCAACAACTGGTAGCAGATCTTATCTTTTAAACACGGTGTTTGCTTTTTAACCTTTATCCTGCCAGCAACAGTAGGTAGCAAATATTACCTTAGACAATGTACAAAGAGTGTTAGCTTTTATCTTCACCTTGCCAGCAACACTGGATTAGCAGATATTACCTTAAAGACTTTACAGACAGAGCGGGCTATCATCTTTTCCCTGTTCGACAGCAGCACTGGGTAGCGGATCTCCTTGCCATCAGAGTCCCTCTCTACTTTCCCATCCAATGCAGGGGACTTGCGAGCTTCTGCATGCTGGTAATCTGGGCCCACGGTGTAAACCTATGTAGAAAAACATGATAAAGATACTAAATGATGGTAAATTTTATAATCACATTATATCACATTAAAAAAAAAAAGAAAAGCTCCTAACACAGAAAAATAAAATGGAAAATAGATGTAGGTAGATACTGGCTTACATTATGAGCTACTGTGAATATATTATATTGATTTGTTTGTGAACTTCTGTACAAACATGAGAAAGTGAAGGTGTCAATGATAGACTACAGCATTATCAATGTGAAAACATTGGTTTGTGGTCAAAAAAATACAAAGTATGAAGCACGGTCTCACAATAATTTGCACTGGTAACTACATATAAGCCCTGATTGCAACATCACTTCATAGGAGAAGTTTTGGGCCCATCCTGTGTTCTGATTCTGACTGAGCTAACTTGATTACATATACTATTCTATGTCCGTTTATCAACAGCCGTATATAAATAGTGTAAGGTGGAGAGAGAAAGACTTAGGAACTTAGAAAAATCTGAGGATAGTTGAATACAGTGAAATCTCATGACTAAGTACTCATTAAATACAAATAACTTGTTACTGTTTAAATTTTACTTGCATGAATTCATTATTATTATTATATCATTTCAAAATACATGTAAATCACACTATTAAGTAAACCTAAACAATAAGGATACTTTTTGCGAGCAAAGAGTAGACTAGCTGTTGAAGTTCTATTGTACATGAATTGCAAATCACAATACAGTCGAGTCCACTTAACTCCAATTCGTTGGGACCACCCCAGTGAGTTGGAGAAATCAGGATTCGACTAACGATTTCCAAGGCGGGTCAACCGTATGCAAGCGAGCCAGCACCCTCGGGAGGTCACGAGGGTAATTCAACAGGGGATGTAACTAAAGATGGCATATTGGGGAAGTATTTTAAATGGGATTATTTCTTTTTCTAAGAAATCGCTCTGAGTAGTAGCTTAATAGATGAAGAGGCCGCCGCTTTTTCCACTTGTTCCCGGTTTGTCAAGATCGTAGAAAGCGCGCTGATGGGAACGCCATATTTCTCAGCTATGACATTCTTCGACATCGCACGTCTGTCGATTTCCTGGAGCATGTTAATATTCGACTCAATGGAAAGAGTCTTGAGGTTTCTCTTTACAAGATTAGAGGAAGCCATTATTTAGAGGACAAATTCAATTTAATTCAAGTTGAAAATGATAAAGATGAGTCAACCGTACGCGAGCAAGCGAGCACACTGGGGAGGTCACGAGGGCAGCCTCTTGTTTATTTACCGTTACAGTGCAATGAGCCAGTGCATTGTATGTATACACGGCTGCCGAGATGTTTAATTATCGATCGATTTTTCAGTACCGCCGTGCCCTCCCGCATTCTCTTCCCCCTACTGTCTTATCAGCGGTGGTGTAATACACACGCCTTACCGCCTTACTTATTGTGCTGCGGTTAATGGCACGCGCAGTGTCCAGTTTTATTGCCTCTCTTTATCCGCGGCACGTCTTGTTTGTTTTTCAAGCCGTCGGCGTTGTTTAGTACCAGGCGGGGAGGACGCCCGGAGGTGATTTTGCCTCTGTGGCAGCGCTGAGCAGTTGGACTAATCAGAAATGGGCACTAATTACTTCGTCTTATGCAAGGATAATTAATAGACGCAAAGAAGGAAAAAAAACTATTACCTCTTTTTATTTCGACTAATAAATAATTGGAGGTATCCGGTTTCGACATAAATGGACTCGACTGTATTTCTAATAAATGTAAATATTTTGATTATCTCCTTTACAACACATTGTTATTTTAAGCACACGATATTTTTTTAAAAAGCCCAATGTTTTGGACAATCTTCACGAGAAAAGAAGTGATGGAATGCAAATAACAGCTTTGCATTTTTCTATTCAAGACACTGATATACGATCCTGACTAGAACAGCATAACTTTAATTTGCTTAACAATTCATTCTTCCAGGCTACCATCATAAAGAGAGTGCTGTGCTGTCTCCTCTGCTCATCCAAAGTGTGAGGCAAACAGCTTGCACTTCTCACGCTGGATAGTTGTTTTTTTATCTATTGCAAATGATAACTCTTCCAAGTATTTGTTACAAATTGTTCCTATTTAATTTCAGGTAATAAGAGGGCTCCACAAATGTCCCTCAAAGTTTCAGGAAATCCGTGGATGTGAAGAGAGGCAGCCTGCAGGTACTCCTATTTGCTTAAGGAAATATCAGTTTTAAAGTGAGGAAGTGTTCAAAAGCCAATAGTTTAGGGCATGTGAATACCACATATAAGCAGTGGCAGATACATCTAGAGAAAAATACAGAAGAAACAAAGATGAACATGCGCAAGACAATGACGCTCCTGCTAATACAGGTCAAAGAAATCAGCTGCTTTATTATATGTTTTTTCTGACATGCTGCTTTTTTTTTCTTGAAGTGCAAGGGAAAAAAAAGCCGGCATGCTTCTCTGATCCTTCTTCATGACAAAATAAGCTTTATAATTTTAACTTTTAATAATTATTTTAAACTTTTTAAGCCCCATCTAGAATGAGGCAGACTCCATTTCTGGTGAATTGGTGAATAAAAAAATAGAAGCACAACAATGAATATGCCATCAAATAAATAAAAAGTTAAAGGCTGCAACAAAAGACCAAGATAGTTGAAACAAAATGTGAACAATATTCAAGAAAAGAAAGTTTTTATCCATGAATTGATCACCTTAACATCAGTGCCATCTGTTGGCATGAAGTCCTCGTAGAGATAGGAGCCTTTGTTACGCACACGGCAGAATCGAGAGTACACACTGCTGCGATCTTTCACCTGTTCAATATAAGACTGGAGTTCAGATAAAAATACTCAATGGGTGGGGGAGGGACAAGTGGGTGGATACTTAAGGCAAGACTGAGGCAGAAATGGAGGTACATGAAGAAAAAGTTGCAGAGAATAAGAGGAGAAAATTAGGAAGAAGAGCAAAGATGTCTGAAAATCAGGCTATGAACATGGGGATGCTACAGTGTTGAACTATAATGAAAGAATCCAGACATACTAGATAATCTGAAGGAATGATATGGTCAAGAACAGAAATATGAAACAAACTGCCAGGAGAAAAGCATATACAAGAATACAGGAAAGTTTAAATAATCAGTTGTACATAACAATACATAAAATGGTTGCTCAAGGGACACTGGTTGTGATGTGTACAAACCTGAAAATATAAAGGTATCATGGATCACCAGAGCACAAGAGAGTTAAGGGGAAGTTATTGGAGCACATAAGAATGTACACCAAGTGGTAGTGGAAACAGGAATGGCTGTATACTATTGAGAATCCTTTCCAATTACGATAAAAAAATTATGTTGTATTTTTCAAACTGTATCTAAATATTCATCTGAACAATATTAGGATTGGTCCAAAGAGGCTAAAATGAATGCAACATATTAAAACCATAAAGCAAAAACAGGAACAGAAAGAGAGTGAGAGAAAGAGAGATGAAAGGAGGGAGGGAGGGAGAGGAAGAGAGGCTGAGAGAGAGAGAGAGAGAGAGAGAGCAAAAATCACATCACAAAAACATGAAACAAATGCTTTTTCTGATGGAGATAGTATATTTCACTGCTGAATTCAAGTTCCTTCCAGACTACACAGTCAGTTAACAAGGAAAAGCCATACTGATGCACATTGAACAGAGCAAACCAGAGACCATGGCCCATAATACAAAAACTTTCTGGTCACAACAAGGTAAAACTGTTTATATCTTCAGCTGTTGCAATACATATTTATCTTGACAGAGAGCAAACCAACCACAATAAATATTTACTGATCAGCCCTTCTGGCCAGACATATACCTTGCGAAACAGCCGGGTGCTGCCCCCTCCTGCCTGAACAGGGAAGTAGATGTAAATGTTGTGGTCCTCTGCGTCAACTGGCTTCTCTACAAATGGCTTCATGAACAGAACACCATTCACTTCTATTGAGTCTTCAGTTTCCACTACTTTACCTGGAAGAGAAGCAAGCAAAGGATTATGTGCTAATGGTTGTTCACTTTGCGTGTTCTGGCTCACAGATGTAACACAATCACACATGTCAGGCTGAGTTTTTTTTTCAGACGAAAGATGTGGTTGAGAAAGATAACCTCGGAAATAGAGCTTTAGGACTTGGCAGCTGATTTACAAAGCTGACTTTGAGGATAACACTCAAACCACCACAAAAATATGACGTTTGGGAACAAGCTATTTTAATACTGCTACATTTTACGTAAGGATTTATCATCAAACATTTCAATAGCCACTAGTAACATGAGGGGATTATAAAAAGATACTGCTTTAGTTTCATACTGTGATATTTTAGTGGACTGGACACCAAATTTCCTTGCTAGCCCTTAGAATTCCTCATTACATCACAAAGCAATAATTTGTACATAAATGTTCTTCTTGGGCAAAATAAAAGAAGGTGGTATAGCATTACTCACATTCTGGGTCATTCTCTCTGTCAAGCACCGCATATCTTGGGTGTGGGATGTTATTTTCCTTCATCATTTGGTAAACTTTACGTCTACGTGGAAGAGAGAACAATGTATCAGTGGTCCACACAACGTGATCCTGTCTATAAATCAATTGAAAAATCTTCATCCAGCTTCATTTCAAAGAGCTGTTTTCCATCTTATCTCTTAGTTTTATGTCTAAAACTAGTAAAACACAGTTTGACATTAACCATCAAAAAATAATTAAAAACACCACAAAATTGACCTCGCAGTCATCCTTTCTTTTATTCTGCTAGGAATGTTTTAGAATTCATGAAAGCAAATAAAGTTACCAAGTGAAGTGCTGTCTTTTACCACAGCACCAAACAGAAATTGAAATGTCTCAAGAACTAACCATGTCTTAAAATTCTGTTTTATCATCAGTCCATTTATTAAGGATTAAGGGTCTGATATTTCATGAAAAGTGGATGATACAAGGATGTAAAGTAAATGAGTACCACACCTGTCTTGCAAAATATACTGCATCTCCAGATCATTAACAATGAAAGGATTGCGTAAATTCTTGTAGGCTATGGCCTTTTCTAGTGGGAAACCATGTGAGAAAAATGACACAAAGCCGTTGACGATGGGCCACTCCTCCACTGGTTTGTTCAGTATTGTGTCCTCATCAAACACTAAAACCTAGAATGAATAACAAAATGAAAGGATATACACTCCGCAAAACAGCAGAGATGCTAAACTTCACTGTATAAAAAATGAAAAAAAAAAAAAAGCAGTAGAAGCATGCTGACTGCCTGTGTTTGCAATTATATGCTTGTGTACCATGCAAGTATGCTTGTGAATTATTTATTATACATATACAGTCAACTCTGCTTAACCATGGTTAAAGGGAGCCGATTATCCAGTAACATTTTAATGTATAAATATACCATTTTGTTACGTAGCAAATACTGCTATTAAACAGAGGTTGTGATTATCAATATAGCAACTATGCAGATCACACTGTAGTTTAAATATCTATGGATCAACTTTCAACCACTACTGATTAACTGTCAGGCACAGTTACTCTTGAGGATCAACAAAATAGACTTGTATCCTATCAGAAACAAGTGGTCAATTCTTACCTGAAGTCTTTCAAAATTATCGACTAGCCTTCGAATGATCTCATTCATGGGCTTAGAGTGAGATTTCTTGGCCATGGCACAGATACCCAGCACAACTTTGCGGTCCTGAAAGGGGCAATACAAGGAATTAGTGAGCGAAATCACTTACTACAACAAAAACACAACCATGCCTTACCAATTGGTCACCAGAAGTGCACAATAACTTTCTGAAGGAGATAAATGTTTCATAAAACATGACAAGATGGTAAGATGTCCACATCAAAGACTTGCATCTTTTATGCATGCAGATGTAGCATGAGTTTGGTCTCCTTCCCTTGGCTCCCCTTTCTCGAGCAGCGCTGGAATACCTCAGCTAGTATACAATAATATGTCCAAACAGGACTAGAAGAAAAGCTTTCATGTTCTTCTGTGTAAAAATTTTTGGTGATAATGATGATGAAGTTGTTTCTTTGCACTATGGGTAAGTTTCTTTGCATGGATAGAACAAGAAATTTAACAGAACAATTTGACGATTACCACAGTGGAGATGAGACTGAGGATGATGATGATGATGATGATAACACTGATCCACCAATCAATTTACTTCTTTACTTACACTGTCTTCATCCTCAAAGTCCATGGCTGCCATCAGCTTTTTCTGCAACTGCACAGCCTGCTGGACATTCATGCGCTTGGGTGGGGCCTGTGCTCGCTTGTCGCTGGCTGACACTTGAAAACGTCCCCTGCCCTGTCATAATGAAACACAAATTAACCATCAGTAAAAAAATGTGTGAACTTCAGAAACACATCAGTGTGTTACACCATGGATGAGAGTTTCACAGATGAATAGCTGCAAAGGGCACCTGGAGATCCACCACAGCTGTCTTCCTTCAATGTCATCTTTCATACAAAAGAAAAGAAACTACAAGGGACAGGGGTAGATAATTTGCTTACCAGACTAATATATCCACATTATTTTTTATAAGATATAAACTACGTATATTTTCCCTTTGCCTGACAGTTTCTGAGAAAACACCACTGGAATGTCGGGATTTTCACCCTCTGGTGCCATCATTACTCCTGCTGGTGACATTAAAAAGTGAGACAGGCTGACAGACAACTGGTCCAGACGATTGGTGCATGGGTCCACTTCAGTCATTTGTTAGCTTTCCTTGCTTTATGATGTCGCATATCACGAGGATTGGTTGCATATGCAGGACGAAAATCCAGACACTCAAACAGTGTTTTCTCAGATATGGTCAGACAGAAGGAAAATATATGCAGTTTAAGTTTTATGAAAAATACTCTGGACTTATTAGGCTATTAAGGTTTCAAATGAGGTAACTCAGTTATTTCTGTTATGATTGATCTGAAATTTGATCAAGCGATTCTGTTCAAAGTGGTACTTTCATAGGTTTCATATAGTAAAATGAGTCTTTAGTATTTTCTTGACACAGCTGTGTGATCTGTGATGGATATGTGCTACTTTCAAGCCATCAGCATCTTCCAGTCAGAAGTCTCAGACCACATCAGTAAATGCTAAAACCTCACACCTCTATGGCTTTGTTTCTGTGTTTGTTATGCAATGTAGGCAGGCATAAATTATTTTGGTGAAAAAATTTTAAACTGGAAATAGCAAACAGAAGTTAGAAGACATTCACCTACATTCACACTTATTTACTTGTCTAGGATAGTAATAAGGAAAACAATTAATCAGAAGGAATTCCGAATGCACCTCACACATCTTGACTAACAGCCCTGTCTCAATGGACATTAGGTTTAGGATTAGGATTAAATCCAGTAAGATTTTGGTTTAGCTACAACGAATCTTCAAAAATCCTTCCAATAATCATCAATTATCAAAACTTCCACAAATCTGACCTGGGAAATACTTCATATATTTTAACATGGGTGATGGCTTCACAGCAATCATAAACAAAACAGCATAGCTGTATAAGGTAGCAAGAACTCCCATAATTCCAGTCATGCCTACTGTAAATAGCACACAATCTTGAAACTTCCACAAGTTTTCAGGCAGGCCTCAACAAACATGTATACTGATGGGTTTTTTTGGTTCCAGCATTCAGAACAAGGAAATATATTACATGAAATAAAACCTTGAGAGACAAATTCCAATTTTTAGAACCAACATTTCATCCAATAGCCTTCTCTATGGGTTTAATTGCATATTCACAATCTTACAGAAAGTATGTCAAATAAAGAACAAGGAAGGAAATTTGTCATGTTCACAGTAAAAAAATATAGAGATAAGAAAGAAAGAAAGAAAGAAAGAAAGAAAGAAAGAAAGAAAGAAAGAACAAAAGAAAGAAAGAAAGAAAGAAAGATGATGGATGGATGGATGGATGGATGGATGGATGGATGGATGGATGGATGGATGGATGGATGGATGGATGGGTGGATGGATGGATGGAAGAAACGACTGACAAAAGAACAAATGGAAGGATGGATGAATAGACAAAGCACAATGAATGACCACAAAATAATGAATCAATTAATGAAAAAAAATGATTAAATAAAGGGATGAATGAATGAATGAATGAATGAATGAATGAATGAATGAATGAATGAATGAATGAAGTATGCAAGGTACATACACAACAGCCAAAACACCAGCAAAATATTTCACACAGCATCATGGATAAAGCTTCAAGAAAGACTGGCTTTTAATGCCACTGATGCAATTCTATGCTACATTTCATATAGCATACAGAGGTCTTGTACTCTAAACAGCACTCTTGTCATAAGTCTCACACACTCTGAGTTAGGAAACATACGCAAGGATCAGCTGAGTTCCATCGGGAATTCCCGATGAGGGTGACTAATGCAACAAGTGAACTGAAAGAAAACATCCTCCCCCAGTTCTTATTGGTTAACCCCATTTTCTACGAAGGCCCAAACACTCCTGTTTGTGACCTAGTTTCCCCGAGTCAGTGCTCCCGGACTCCACTGATAATAACAACAACAACAACAAAAACGTGTTTTCTTATCACTGGAAGACCATTCACAGACTGATTAGACTATATTCAACCCTTGAGCGTTAAAATTCTGCTAAATCAGCTCGTTGTAAATCAGGATTGAGCATCATATCTACCTATTTAATGTGATTTTTATTTTTTTTCACATCTTGACATGGTGTGATAATTCCATCAGAAACATATGAGTAATGGATGTAAAGGTAAAAGTTTTCACTGACGGCAAATACGTACACAGCAACAACTGGAAATGGCTTTGCACAAGAACATGTTGATAGCGGCACCACAGTTCCTTGTACGTCTCTGCCTGCAGCAGTAAAAGCTACCCTGACAGTGTTTGAAATTTCTTCTCAAATCAGGTCCAAATACATAAACACATGGCAACTTCACGGTCATCAAGTCCTTAGGCCTGACAAAAGTGGAACAGAACCCATTACTATCAGACTAAAAGTTCATTCTCTTGTCTGGACATGAGTGAAACATGCCTGTCAGTAACTCGCTGAGCCTGGAGGTTTCACTAGGGGATAGGATAAGACCGCTGATAAAAAAAAAAAGTAATAAAACTAGAACAAACAAACTTCACCTACTGCCCCCACTCTGTGGAATGTCAATACATTGAGTGTGGCATCATATTTCATCACACTGTATAACATTCTTTAAGTATGTGACAACAAAGGCATCTTTCCTTCCCGTTTTTCCTCAGTGAAAGTTAACACTTCTCTAAGGACTTTTATAAGGAAGATGTCACAAGAGGTAATCAAGACAATTTCCTGTGCTTCAGAAGCTAGTCACTGCTTTCATCACAACTATCCACGGTTTGCCACTATAACAGTTAGAAATCTATTACATTACAACATATTCTTAATTTATGCTTGCTGCTACCACTGCTTCCAACATCTGTCACTATTGCTAGTACGAGGTGTTCAACTATTTGCCACCACCACTCATAATGCCATTACTATCACTGCTGTTTCTAAGTTACTGCCACTACTAAATATTGCTATGTTTTTTGATTCTACAATTTCTCTTGCCACAGTCATGACAACAGCTGCCATAACTACTTCTACAATTACTACACTTGAGACTTTTTTTTTATGTAGTACAGTATTATAAGCCATATTATATATAAGTGGGTGGATGAGTGGATGGATGGATGGGCAGACGAACGGACGGATGGATGAACCCTTTGAATTTATTTGAACAATAAAATATCTGAGTTAAGGATATACTTGAATGATATTTACATACTTAAAAGATAATTTGTTAAAACATCTGATGGAGAAAGCTATGCATATTTAGGGGTTCCAACCCAGGTAAAACTTTTTATACTGATTGCATGCATGAATTCATCCTTTTCATTTCCGCCACATTGACTAGATAGCAACTGAAGTATAAACTAATGATTCAACGAGGAAGAGAGATTCACACTGCAGGACTAACAGCACCAGAACATTTCTAAAGTCAAACCTAGTCTGGCGACCACCTGCCATGGTGATCATGTTTCAGGGATGACTGTTTATATTTCCTGGATATATGACCTCCACGTGGTGATCACCTGTCAAATGCCACCACAACCATCCCTTCTCATATCCCAAATAGTTAAAAATATAAGTGAAAACACTGTATAAGGAAAGTGTCACCTGAGTTTTAATTCAAAGGCTTCGAGGCCAACCATAGAGTTTTACAGGTTTTCATTCTAATTTGAATAACAAAATAGAAGATTTGTCTCTTGAAAGTCCTTTAAGAGTGTGACCAAAAGCTTGGAAACCAAAAGACAAAGGTTTTCTCGATGTCTTAGCCCTTCTCCAAAAAAAAAAATGTGCTTATGGAAACTGCATTTTTATGAAACGCATAAGTACTCTGGTTCTACTGTACTATCCACTGCAAAAAAACTAAAAGGTTGGTAGAAGCCGTCCTTGTCATTAAAACCGAATTGAATAAAATTTGAAATGATTTGGGTGTGAAGTGAAGCAAATTCATGCACACAGAAATAAAGCAAAAACTTAGTGAAAATTTTATAATATTTTCTGACTAGACTAGTGGCTAAATAATTGAGTGCTTTACACAAAGCAAGGTTTTATCTATAAATGTTCCATGTCCACTTGGCAAAATCATAAATCCTGGGAGTCTCCTAAGATATGCTTGGTTTAGAACAGGGTTAAGAAAGAGTAAAGGAGAGTTCCTAGTCAATATCTAAAGACCCTGCCTTTTTCCCCAGCCATGGTCCTAACCCTAACCCTGTCTTAACCTAATCCAAAAACACCTTGGAAGAGTCCCATGATTTTACCAAGCTGACATTGGGCACTAGTATTCAGAGGTAACTAGTGGCAATCCACAAATGTGACTGTAACATTCTTTAGAATCATGAATATTCATGAAGAGTCATGAAAAGACTTTCAATATTGTTGGACCCAGTGGAAACAAGAAAAAAAAATCCTAACAAATCCCAGAAAATGGCTCCAGAGATCTTTCTTGATGTTTTTCACAATAAATCTCTGAAGTGGTGTGAGTTGTAGGACTCATGTATTGTCCTATTCCTCAACAAGGCTGAAAATTTAAGTCACATACAGGTCCCACGAAATCTCCTATTAAACAATAAAACTATCTTTTCTCTTATTTCACAGTAAAAGTGAAAGATTGTCTCAGCATTTAGGCACTTTCTGAATATTATGTGAGGATGACCTACAACTTACTGAAATAAGATGCTTCATGATAATACACTTCTAGAATTCTCGCATTCTGGTGGTGTCTTTAACACATTGAATTAAAACAAGGCTTCACTAACAATAGCTCCTGGGGGTATACTGCAAAAGTATAAGAGGATAAGGACACAAACGAGTTGTGGCTATGCCCCTAATCCAAGGAACAGTCACAGCTTACGTACAGGTGCTGGCAAAGCTTAACAGCTTATCTGTGCAAGGTGGTTTAGTTCAACAGCCTGCTAGCCTCTGCACAGAAATTTCAGTCTGTGATTTATTTACATGGCTGGCACACTTTAAGCATGCACAGTGTGTCAAGCACATAGAAGGGTTGAAGTTTGATCACAGAATAACAAGTCAGCATTGATGGGCTTTGGGAGGCAAGGAAGAAAGACAGAGAGAGTGATAAGAAGGTAATCTCTATCCCATAAGAGATGAGGGAGGGCACAGATGGAAGATAAGAAAGTAGGAAGAAAGGAAGGAAGAAAAGAGGGACACAGTAAAGAAGGAAAATTTTAACAATCAACGTGTCGCTGCCAAGGAAATTGTTTACATATTTCCTTCCAACACTACATCACAACTTCACAATTTTTTATCTACGGGTTACCACTCAGTGTCAGCGATCCACTGCCGTACTCATCTACATATCGTCACGCAGCACTGGTATCGCATTGCAATATAACATTCTTACACCATTTTTTTAAAAATATGGATGTAGATTTTAGTTTTATTTTCTTGTTTGTTCTGTATGCACCATGTGAATGAAAAGTGGCTTGCCTCGTGCCTCTTGATGCCTTATACCTGAGAAATTCTTGGGCCTGTGGCATCATTTTATTTGGAAAAGAATGGAAGAAACTGCATTATGACTACACTTTACTTATTTACTGACAAAATACTATCCCTACCTGAGAAAAAAATCAGTTATGTCAATTAAGTTTTCAGTTCTTCTGATTTCTATGCCTTGCTATCAAAACCTTATGTGTGGGCCATGGCAGTGAAGGGGTTTACAAAATGTAAAATAATGACTTAAAAACTTTGAAAGTAACTTTTCAGAGGGTAATACATCTGTGTCCTAAGAAATATACTGAAAAGAATAAATCTAAAAAAATTATTTCTATGCAGTGGAAAAACTGGGTAAAAATAATATTCTGTGATGTATAAAGCTCAGCAGCAAAAAAAAAAATACTGTACCAAAATACCAGTACAGTATACTGAATGTATCATTTCAGAGATAATGAGTATCAACTCCTTTCCTGTGCCTTAACACGTAAATAATACAATGCTCTAAATTCTTCTACCCACCCTCTACAAATGTTGGAAGCATACAATCTATCATCACTACTGTGGCCTAGTTCTTAAAACCATTCAGACTTAAGCTGGATTTACTGCTTTCAAACGCAGTGCCAACCAGCACTGATACTTGCCTTCAGGCATGGTTAAACATAGTCCTTTCTGATCTGACACAGCACATTTTATGAAACAAATTCCAGTCTAAATGCCAAGTTCTTGCCCATTACTACTGGCCTCATAATGAAGGCCTGCTAAATGTTGGCAGGCTCTCAAATGCTTCTATACTATCAAAGCTCTTCACATGCCTAGGTAAAGTGCTATGCCAGCATAAGCAAGGTGTAAGGTTCTGTTACTGTCCAGAACAGCACACACAATAGATCACCTATTCAAAACACTTCATGAACTGGGAAGCAAGTAACAACATTGCAAACTTCCTCACAAGATACACCTGCCTTTCCTTCTTCCCACTTCCCCATTTTCAGTGACAGAAACCATTGTTATCATGACTATCCCATCAATCACTAGTATACAGCAGTGATTTAGCTTGTGTTTGCTGGTGCAGTAAATCTGTCATATCACAGGAATAGTACTCCTGTCAATTGGAGTGATCTTGAGTAAATATTACGTGAATTATTCTGTGACAGTTATGGTACTTAAAGAATGTGATATTATGACCAGATAATGGTGAGGGCGGGTTTATGTCATTGGTAATGGAAGTGGTGGTGAAAATGACATTGGTGGGGAAGGGGATGGATTTGTTTATAGAATTATGAAGACACGGAATGTGCTGTGAAGAGCAAATGAAGTGAGAAAGTTGCTCAGTGTGCACAACAACGGCATAAATTAATATATTTGTCAAGTATCTGAAAGTTCTAGGGAAGAAAAACATAACACTAACAATCAACTTCACTACACTCCAACTCCTCTGGCCATTTATTGGGGGCAGAGGGGGGAAAGGGGGGGGGTGATAACCTTTTCTCTCTAATACCCAAGGTTGTCTAATTATGTAGAACAGTCAAGCAATACCTCACGTTACCAATGTGGCACTATAAGATGTGAGGTAACATCAAAACACACATATCCCAAATATCAGTCAACCTTCCTCCCTCCATGTTCTTTCGTGCCATTGATCTAAACAGCCCAACTCAACAGTCCACCCACTATTATGCAGTATGTCCACTTTGATAAAGATCTTTAATGTAACAAGTCAGTCATTAATCCTGTCTTCCTGTCAACGACCTGGAAACAGGTGAATGCTGACGGTGTTGTAAGGATGTCGTGATTTCAGTGGACTTATCAAAAGCCCGCTTATGGTCACTTTACATGCAACAAATGGTAGGATGCGTGGGCCCAAATGAACATCCATTAACATGTGACAAGTTCACTATGATAATGCTCTTTGGTCTCAGTAAAGCACTTCTGCTCATCATCAAACATGTAAACGAAAGCCATTCAGCATAGTATGATGTTCTCAGAATCTATCTTGCAGTGCCATGCACACAACAGAATGACTAGGAAGAGGGCCCTTTCACATCTGTGAGAAGAATACTGATCGACAATTTTTTTCATTCTGTCAACTATCTGCCCTTTTCCTCTACTTTGTTGCATTTTTTCAATGGCCTGTAAATATTTGTTAATCAACTTTAATCTTTTCACCATGATCATTTTATTTACAGTCATCCCAAATAATTTACCTTGGTTAAATTGCGATTTTATAACTATATACAGTATATGAAATCTGTTTCATAGAAATGTTGCACTTAAGCAGAAGAAACAGTTATTTGAAAGGTGGTTAGCTGAGTTGACTGCAATTTGAAAACTAGTTCAAAAGAAAACAGTTACCACCTTACATAGTTCTTTCACCAATGTTCCAATTCAATGACTGACAAAATATCTGTCAACAAGGTTCATCACTGCTGACTACGAGGTGATCAGAGTGAGGAATACAATGTTGAAAAAAAATCTAGCATCACACTGGAATAGATCCAGCTTTGTATAAAATGGATCAGTTTGTTGCACAAAATGCTTTGCGAATTCTCACAGCTACCATAAAAAAAAAGAAGAGAGAAGACTGATGTTAATTTAACTAATGTTAATGCCTTTAAACAGCTTCTATCTCCCAGCAGTAACAGTAGAAGCTATGCCAGTGCCTTTTTGAACTAAGTGCCTGTATATATGATAGCTGGATGTCAAACCAATACAAAAGCTATAGAAATATAGCTAGATGTCAAACCAATACAAGAAATAGATTTCAGCCTATGTCTTATCGTTGTGTCAAAAGCTGGATAGCTAGTGGAGTTGGTATAATGATAAAAACCATTCCATTTATTGAGAGACTGTTCCACGCCCCAAATGGTTGTTGTTTCACACTGTGCTCAGTTTCACATTCTCAAACTCTGGTACTTGATATAAATGTGTTCACTGATGACAACACCCCTTTTATTTTGGTGAAATTGTCATAGGAAGAATGAGCCCAGAGCGAAAAGAACCATCATCACCAACTACAGCAGACAAAACAGGTACAGTTACTCCAAAAGTATTTAGCAATGGCAACAAAGACAACACAGAGAAATTTCACACATCAATGCAACCATTTAACATACATTTATTCAAACATTTCCAAAATGTGTAATAAATACATCAAAGCTTACCTGCATTTTGGGTAAAAAACCAGGAAAACACAACCAAGGCTTATTCTCAGTCTCTTCCTTAGCCCCAAATGAGAAAAACTGGACTGGGCTCTTCTTTTTCGCCTTTTTCCTCTCTACATGGATCTTCTGAGAGTGAGATTGATCTTGGCCTCCGCTTGCCATTGGGTGTACTAACATGAAGATAAAGACACTGACGTGTCTCTACATTTCAGGATCATGACCCCCTTTCCAGTGAAGGGTTAAAAAGCAGATGACAACATCATTTAAAAATACCGGCGTCAGTTCTTTTTGAGTCAATAAAATGCCCTTCTTTAAATGTCCAAAGTTTTTAGGGCAGGTTCTTTTTCTTTCCGGTCAGATCAGGTGTGGCCAAAGGTCAGTCATGTTGAATGTAGATTTCCTATGAAGAGATATAAAAGAGAAATCAGATAAGTCTCACACAATGGAATAAGTTATTATTCATTTGTCAAATAACAACAGAGAGACTTATGTTCTAGGTCACTAGTCATGTATATCTTTTGTGATCTCAGCATAAGCATGGTCATCTTAGCTTAATCACATCTCTTCTGGAGCACAGAACAGGTTGCAATTAAAAAGAGCTGTAATTATCTATTGGCTTTTTTATAGAAATACAGCATTTTGTCATGTGGAAAATATTTTGATTATGTGAAAGTTGAAATTATTCCAACTGCAATTCAGTGAAGTCTACTGTATTAGAGATTGAAGATTCATAATAAATGTAATTTTTTGAGGACAATGATTCACATTTAATATGGGAATCCATAGGGAATGCAAATTATGTGCTGGGACATGCAAACACTTATTGAGTGTATAAAAGAAGTTTATCTTAATTCAGCTACAGCAGTCATTCCTGACCCCCATTAAAGAAGCAAGACAGAAAGGACTCACATTGATCCTCCCACTAAGATTACTAAGAAGCAAGACCAAAACTTCTTAACTTAATCCTCTACCTCTGCTGAATAAGAAGTGGAATGGACTTGGAATGGCGTCTAGACTCTTCTAATAGTAAAGCAATAGAAAAACAGCTAATCTATTTCCATGAGTCGCAAACTATTATCTGGACATTATTTAATAAAGTCATTATCAAGTTAACCAACTCTTCCAAAAAAGCTGCAAATGCTTTCCATGCGGCTCAGCTAGGCCAGCCAAAGCCTTCACACCGCTAAAACAGGCTAACACCACTCACTTTTCATTTACAACCCGGCTGTGTTTTCCATTCACAACAATTATTTACATATTTATCAACAACTAAAAGCATTACTCAATCATTCACGCTTTTGACCCTCACTCTGAGGCCATGACAAGTACGGGATTGTTTGCCCTGGCTGGTTGATTTGGAACAGATAATTGGTTTCGCTATATAAATCTATCATCTTTTATAGTTTGTAATGAAATGGTCATTTAGTCATGGCTCATGGTGCATCCTTTCTTGATTTTGGTAAAAGAATTTGTAGCCCAGGTCATTCATGTGATAAGAGAGGCCATTATGACTGAACAGTTGTCAACATTTAAAAACCTCATGACTTATACCTCTTTTCACTCAATTTCAATAAGTGAAAAGAGGATTAAAATGGAAATTAGGTGGGGGAAATAACTCTTGCATCCTTCTTAATCACTCCCAGACACAGTGGTCAGATGAGTATTCTTGCTTCATGCCTACAATAAAATTTATTGCTTACCCTGTCACACCAAGCCATAACTATAACAGGTGACAGTCATTCATAGCTTTGTGTATTATTACACTATTAACACAGCAGACTCATAGAGACTGGGTATTCATGTGTCTATTCTGAACACTTTAGAAAGCAGTGATTTTAAGTAACATGACCGTCTGAAATGCTTTCATGGAAACATAGGGCAACAAAAACAATACCGTTTACAGTACGTTAACATGCCCATTTTTAATGTTTGCAGGGAGAACAATCTAAAATACTTATGAGCAAAATTTCTTAGAATAATTATGATTACCATGAACTAAAAGCCATGGATTCACAAGATCTGGCAGACAACATAACCAAACCAATGACAAAAAGTTTCATTCTGCTTCCTGTTTGTAGTACCCCCACTGGATCTAATATGGTTCATGACACTGGCATGTGCTGTGATATCATAACTGAAATGTGTTAATCATCTGTTGGCTCATAAATTGAATTAAAACAATTTGTAAGCTTCAAAGATCCATCAGAAATGAAGAAATGTTAATCACTGTCTAGGCTCTCTTAAAGGGCTGATGTGGCTGCTCAGCAAATGGTTGGTTAGCTCATATGAGGTAATAAATGTGGGATCCTAGAACCTGAAACTTTAAAAACTGTTTGATATTATTGCGGACATAAAATCATAGGTTTGATTTACAGTGCAGTACTTTTCCCTTCATCACTGCTTCTCTTACTGCCTCCCCACTTTCCCCATCTGAAAATAAATAGTACTTGATAAGCCCTTTAATAATGAAAGAAAGTGTGGTGATAAGCCAAGTTGTTTAAGTTCATCTGTTCCTTTCTTACCACATGTTACATCTCTGACTGACTCACAAATATCCCTCTCCTCCCATTTTATTCACATTTCCTCCTGTCTACCACTCCTTCCTCTACATAACATTGTTTGATATGTGTAATAATTTCATAGAAATCCCAATGGAAAGTTCTGTGTAAGATTAGGCAATTACCTGCTATATCTCATTTGTATGTAATTTGACCGTTTCCCTCCCTGCCCCTTCCACTGTACACATACTTACTTACTGGTCAATAAATATTTTATTATCCTGGTGTGGTGCCTCTTTTATGATTATGATTATTGGTTGAAAATAAAAAGGAGAGGGAGGGGAATAACAATACCTGCAGTTGGGTGATAGAAGCACTTGACTGTCTGGTGATCACGACACTGCATAGTGGCATAGGAGTTTCACCATATGAGGCTGATTACAAAACGTATGTAGATTCATCTTCAATCTTTGATCATGATTACAATGGACTTTTTAAAGTATTCTAAGATAATCAAGAACCGGCCTGCAGTTTTAGATGTCTTATTGACAGTTAATTTGTTTTCCCATTCACATACTTTGTACCAGTACCTTATGTAAATGGGAGCTAGGGCCATTTACTTGTAGGTTATAGTGTATAATTTAGGTGTGGACTGCCCTTTCCTAAGTCAGTATATATTGCATGCAAAACTGCACATTAAACTGCTAAACAGTGCTTTTCTTTTTTTTCCATTGTGGGTCGGTGATGTTAGGGAAACAAAAAGTGGAACTATAGAAAAGTCTGTCTCCTGATGGGATATTACATGGGAATCAAACTTAGGAAAACAAATGCCTCTAACAATGTATGTAATTTTGTGTCTTACCTATATGTGTGGAATCTAGTGATCAAGTTACATTTGTATTTTGAGATAGTGATTTCTTAAGACCATCATCCATAACAAAAAAAAAGAAAGCACTATTTATAAATTATGCACTATTTCGTATGAAAAATATACTGAAACAAAAAAGGGCAGTGTGCACCATGGCATTGCATAATAATCTAGACAGGGTTAATAGCTTTTAATATAGACAACAAATGACTGGGGTGATCACTCCATACGTAACTTCATAGGAGGATTCTTCATTAAACTGATTCTGTTATAATTTCATTCCATCACCATTAAAGAAGCAGAAAATACTGCAAATCAAATTCCTATAAAAATTCCTTTCCATCTGGATCCATCTGATGAGATTTCTCTTGTATCTGCCAAGCCTGGAAAACTGAACAGAAGAATTCTAATAGTAATAGCAGTAGGCAGACTGCTAAATTCTTCTCATTTCTGAGTTAGCCTTGATTTTAATTGTATTCAGCCCGTAAGTTTGAGTAAGGCTTGATCTTTAAAAACAGAAACTGAGTGTCTGGGGTCACAATGGAGTTTCATAAAAATCTCATCAATTTTAAGATTTTGCAGATCTATGTAAGATTAATCTGTATCGACAACGTGCCACAGTCAAAAAATCAGTCAAGACCATATTTCTAAATCCTTAATTTCCTTGAATTTAGAGCCTACATTATGTTAAGCGGCCATGGCTTTAATAAAGCTGGGCATTAGGGTTAGGGACCCTTGTCAACAGATTTAGGACACCATCTCAATGAACATTATGGTATGAGATCCCATCATGATGGGCAGCAGGGTTAGGGTGAGGGTTGGAGTAAGGTTAGGCCGTTAGGGTTTTCCACCTACATCTTTAATCACATTGCTCTGACATCACAATAATCACAGTCTAACTGAAAGTCAAGAGATTAAAGGTTGTTGGCGATTTCAGATGCTGTGAACGTAAATGGGTGGTGAATGCAGACATACAAATGGTTAGCATGCTTCTACCCTGTGTCTGCGCACCTAACCTAATGTTTTATGGATCTCCCAGAATCTAGACTAGTCTATAATCTTGACGATGGAATTGAGATAAATGTTTTCATAGAACTAGTCTATGACACAGTTCATTTAGTCATAGACAAGTCATGGACTATATCGATATTTCGGGAGGAATTCCATATGTGTGCCAGAAAGATTTCCGCATGGAACACATCGAACCAACAACATACCCTAACCCCAATCCTAACTCTACTCTAACCCTAATCCTAACCCTGCTCTAACCCTAACCCTAATCCTGACACTGGGGTAGGGTTATGGTTAGGGTTAGGATATGTTGTTGGCTGGGTGTGTTGCTTGAGGAAATCTTTCTGGCACACATATGGAATTCCTCCCGATATTTCGACTAAATCGGTGCCGGTGTTAGAGAAAGCCGTTATCTCTCTAGTCTAGAGATAGACCTTCAGAAAATTTTGAAAAATAGAGATTATTAACAGAGAATAGCCCAAGTGCGCAGAGACCAGTCGTGCACGGACAGTCCGGACACAGGTCAAACGACTGTATATTTTCTATATTTTTCTAGATCTAGACTAGACTAGTCCAGATCTAATTCTTGCTAGGTCTAGATCTAGCCTAGACGAGATCAGCAGATCTAGACTTAGACTAGTCTAGACCCAGAATGAATGGCCAGGTCTAGACTAGTCCAGCCTTCGCATTATTACCTTACCGCGTAGTCCTTAGCCTACCCCATTCACCCTATGGGAGATTCTCAAGAATTTGCCACTTCTGTGTCATTTCACCTTCATTTTCTTATTTTGCCCATGAAATCAAAATTTAATTTGAACTACATCTCATCGAACTCTGCATTCTTACAACAACAAATCAATAAACAAAAACAATCAAGGTTACCCTGCAAGCCGCCATTTTGTATTGTTTATGGAGAAAATCTAGCAGCACGAGAAACGTATGCCACAGCAGTTTCTTGAGCTAATAGACCGACCCGTGTATTTGGTGGAGGTAGGGCCGATGGCCGCCTGGCATAGGCAGGCAAAGCCAGGGTCGTAACTGGCATCCTTCGAGACCCCGCGATGTGAGAGGGGGAGGAGACCAAGGGTCATAGGGGAAAGAGAAAATATAGACTAACGGGAGAGAGAGAAAACAAGAAGAGAGAGAAGAAGTCAGTGCGAGAGAGAAAGAGGAGGAAGGGAGGGAATGAGTATTTTTCAAGAATTCATGTGTTGGATTTACACTTGTTATTCACAATTCGGGAAGTTAGACATTACCAAAGCTTCAGAGTACCATGATACGAACATGAGTGGAGAGGGAGGAGGCAATATCTGCCATAGCAGCAGTTTAAGATCATTTTCTTTTTTTAAAATTCGGACGACCATCANAAAGAAGTTTACAAAACTTTGGCAGTAGAAGAGCTCTTACTTTGAGGATGACCTTTGAACTAGCATTGAGCCGCTGACCTTTGAACTTCAGCTCAAAGTTTCCTTTGCATTTGGCATTTCTTTGCAGCAGAGGTACAGCACACTAAACATGCCTTTGCGTTGTTACTACGACCTTCTTTCGCAGCCCTCGAGGGCTGTATACATGTTTTTACGAATGAACAACGTACCGTTTGAATCTAAACCTGTGGCACTGAGAAAAGGTAAAGTTACCCTATGATGATACTTGATAGCCTATGTGGAAGTAGAACAGACCTAGAGAAGTGTAGCAACAATAACATGCATGAAAAGTATGATGATAGTGTTCGATCTTGACGTCAAGACTTCTAGTCTAGATCTAGATCCAGAGATATATCAAGACGTCTAAATCTCAATTTTGGAAGGATTTCCAATCACGCCTTATAGCCCACACAAGAGGAAAAGTGTTATGATGACTGATGCCGATGGAGATTGAACTGTTGAACCCGGGGAAGGAGTTCCGAATGACTCAATGAGATTAACACCCCTAACCAGGATTCATGCTCATCAATACAACCCAAAATCTACCCCTAACCCTACCCTTAACCTTAACTCTAATGCCCTTCGAGACAGGAGCATCATACATGAGTCTCCTTCGGAATTCCTCATGTAATTTCATCACTTGACTTTGATTATGATTGATATATTGATGCTATTCTATTCCTTGATTCTGATTCTCATTAAACCTGCTTGAATGGGCAATATCCTGTGACTCTCCAAAAGTGTTGTGGCATAATGTTAAGTCAGGAACAGTGTTAGAGAAAAGAAAACACCCTAACCCTGGTGAAGTGAGTGTTGAATAAATTCTCCCATATATGCAACCCTTTAAAAGTGAGTTTCAAGTTTTTCCAAAATAAGGTGGTTACCTGAGAAATGCTGCCTTTGAACCTGTGCAACTGCCTCATGATCGGGGAACAGTAAGTTTCAAGGCGAAACAATTTAAAAGCACATGTTGAAAGAATCCTAGGATTTTGCCAATTCTAGCCCCACTAATCAAGTGATGATACTTCATAAAACTAAGGTAAAATAGACCTTTAGTGAGGACGAAAGTAAGTGTTCCATAATACAGGGCGTAACAGGGAGCTGGAATTGCTGAAAATACTTGTGTGTTGTTGTGGACACATGAAAATGGCAATCTTTTACCAAGCTGTTTATAAAAGACTAGATAAACTGTATCACAGTTGTGGTGCATTCCAGAGAGCATCACCACATAAGTCACTTTGGCTGAAACATGAATAATTCTAGAGCATTCGTAACCTGAATCCTAGAAGATCATTTGGTACCAGGTAAGGTTAGTTAGCTTTGACTGGGTATGATCCACAAAAGATGCCCAATTAGCAGGAATCTGAAACTACAGACAGTTCATATTGCTTCATGTTATAATAGATTCTAACTGTATAAATCCAGTTTTGATGCTTGACATTCCAAAAAAAAAAAAAAAATTATCAGGCACACACAACAGCTTACACAAAAAGAGCTGACACAGTTAGAATCACTGGCATGAGGACAAGGAGTTCTTTATAAATTTTGGAANGACCTTTGAACTTCAGCTCAAAGTTTCCTTTGCGTTTGGCATTTCTTTGCAGCAGAGGTACAGCACATTAAAAATGCCTTTGCGTTGTTACTACGACCTTCTTTCGCAGCCCTCGAGGGCTGTATACATGTTTTTACGAATGAACAACGTACCGTTTGAATCTAAACCTGTGGCGCTGAGAAAAGATAAAGTTACCCTAGACTAGAACAGACCGTCTAGAAGTGTAGCAACAATCATGCATGAAAAGTTGCCACTTGACAGTGGTATAAAATTGTGGCTTTTTCACAGTAATATATGTAATAAAGCCTAAATATGACTCTTTACCTGAGTAGTCCTCTTCAGTGGTCCTGGACCATCAACTTGTTTACCAACCTGATTAGATGAAGTGTGATTCTTACAAAGAAGCAAGGCATTTTATATGGCATATGGGTAAAGTAACTTAGACCAGTGAAGGAACTTGACTTGATTCACTTGTGCTACATAAAGAGGGTAATGATGATATGAAGAGAGTCCCTGTACACAGATAAATTCAGTCTGTATGCCACTGCCAATGAAACAGGATGATAAGACAAGTGCAAAGGATGTCATTATAGGTGACAATTATCTGGTAACACTGGTATGTTGAAAAGTTCATGTCCTTCACACAGATAAGGCTAGCACAGAAACGTTGGTAAGGAATGAACATCAAGTATAAGGATTTGCACATTTACATGTAATAGCAGTAATTCTATAATCAGACCGGCAGACAACACATAGAACAGTAATTAACTGTAACACTGGCCCCTGCAGCCAGTGAGCAGCTTGACCCGAAACACCTTACACTATTTGAGTGAAATATGCCCCATTCTTCTCATTCTTTTTATTTTCAGGTGAACATTATGGTGATGAATACAAGAAGATTAATCCCTTCAGTCTAGTTCCTGCCATTGATGATGATGGATTTAAACTTACAGAGAGGTATTGAGTGCCCTTGTGATGTGGGAGGAATAATTTGGTTTCAAACGCCAAGTTAGTTATAACTTATATGTACATTTTGGATTTTAACATTTAAAGGGAAAACTGGTGAAAAAGTGTTTGTTCCACTGCAGGTTGATACTTCAAAACTGAAATCATCACATGATGCCAGCCATGAAATCATCTTTTTTCTTTTCATTGTTAAAATTGTATCACACATTGTTACTGTGTATGTCCATTAAATTGATTTAAATAAATCACCCAAGATAGGCTGGGCCAGTTTTGCTTCTATTGTATACAGTAATCTGTTTTCACTCCATCTTAATTGCTTGCAATCTATTATTTGTGAAAAGATCTATGAAGAACCTCTTCTCATTTTATTATGAGGCTAATTTCTAAATTAATATGGTGGCAGTAGAATTTATTATTTCACAGCAGCTCTAGTTAACAGTGTGCAAATCACATGCATTTGTCAATAAGTACTTTTAATCTCTCTGTCAAATGTTGTTTTTCACATGACATAGACTAGCAATGAACAAACTGATTTATTGAATAGTGAGGCCCTGAATCACACCAGGCAAGACTGGAATTCTTGTTTTCTGGTGCTCAGTATCACTTTAAAGTCCACAATTCTAACATATTGAAAGTCATCTCAGGTCATTCTCTGGGTTCACTCAGTATATGAATCCAGCCTAAAGTCTGGAATTCCCCTTTAATGGTCATGACACTAGCACATTTTAAAACTTGAAAGATATTCTGAACATATGTTTTGACCCTGTGATGAACTTTGGCCTGAAAATATTAAAAATTGATTTGGATGGTGTGGAGAAGACAGTGGTACAGTGAAAAAAAAACAATTTTGTTTGAATTTCATTTCAGCATCGCTATTTTGAAGTATGTCATTCGGAAATATAATTTGCCTGATCACTGGTTTCCACAAAATGACTTGAAAAAGCAGGCACGAGTGGAGGAATATCTTCACTGGCAACACTTCAATACAAGAGGCATGTCTGCTCAACTCTTTCAGCAACTGGTATGGTAAAATTGTAGTATTTTGTCGTTGGGAATTTTTCTCACTGTAAAGGTTGATTATGTACCTTCAGAGTTTTGACATCAGTCAAGTTTTTAACAATTTTTTTTTTCATTTGGGTAGCTTTTCTAGTAGGCTTTTATCACTATACTATTCAATAAGAGAGAGCATTAATTTGTTAATTTCCATCTACTGGCAACACTGCAGTTAGTATCTGACACAGTCAGTATCATTACAGTGGCCAGTGATCACATTCTGTGGGCATAGAAAGTCTCCTGGGATGATGTAAACATGAAACAGATCACTGAGATCTAAGGCGCATTGTTTGACATAAGGCCACCAGTAGGAATCATGGTTCAGGAGTCTTAAAGGAGCATCTCTAAAGTTTAAAAGTTCAGGCATCATCAACAAAAATTTAAAGTCATTCAACAGAGGGGCTTATCGTAGCTAAAACTGTTTTTGGAAATTGAGTGGTGTTGTTTGAAACAGCTCTTTGCTTCAACAAAATTTGTGTATAATTTCTGTTCCTATATCAAGGACACTCAGTGTTGCAAAAATATATTCAGTTGTGAACTAATGCAAAAACATGTGTTTTGGGGAGGAAAACCAAATGAACCCTTTTTTTCAGAAGATGTAAGAGATATATGCAACAAAATGCTTAAATGTAGAATATATTCTGATCTTACTTCAGTTATGATAAATCAATTTTATAGAAAACTGTAAAAATCAATATTGTTATCTTCAGAGTAAAGCAGCAAGGAACTGATTGTCCGTATTGGGCTGTTCTTTCTGCAGCTTATCATTCCAAGGGCCACAGGGAAGCCAGCTGATCAGGAACAGATAGACAAGTTCAGGAAGAGGGTGGCCAAAGTTGTGAATCAGATTGAAACCTATTTCTTGAAAGATCGACCTTACCTTGGAGGTGATCAGTTGTCCCTTGCAGACATCTTTGGAGCTTGTGAACTAATGCAGCTGTATGCATGTCATGAACATGGGCTGTATGAAAAGTCACCAATTGTGAAGGCATGGATGGAGAGAGTGAGAAAAGAAACTAATCCATATTTTGATGAGGGACACAAGATGGTATACAGAACACATGAAGTGTATAAACAGGTGGCAGCTAAACTGTAGATGGTATTGCTAATAATAGCAAAATCGAAAAGTGATTTTCCAGAACTTAGTCTCATGTTCAGGCATCTGGTTATTAATTAACTTAATGCAAAATTTGGCTTTAAATCTGGATTCCCTCAAGGGTTCATCTGATTTCCGAATAAGTAAAAGTACAATATGTGAAAAACAATTACCCTTTCTGTTAATTCCCGTTATTTCAGTGTGCACATACTGAGTTTTGGTTAAAATTTCTAACACTGTTCTTTGCGATGGAAATAGGAGACACACTCTGTAAATGACATATTTCACATAATTATCTCCACCATGGGTTTGGGTTAGATTACATGTATTTTTTTTTTCTCATGAAACATGAGAAGCATGAAACAAAGTCTCTGGTTGATATTCAGATATGGTACTTTTAAGAAATGGAAATAAAAAATTGGACAGATGAGCCACATATTCCTGTTGACCTTCTCTCTAAGAAACGTACATAATTTCTTAACACTGAAGAGTGAATTTCCTCATTCAAGTTTGCTTTGCTACTGCACTTTCGAAACAATGGGTTTGAATATGGATCTTAACTGTTGTAAATCAGACTTTTTCTTTGACATGCATAATCAGAGATCAGTCAACTTCATCCATTTGAAAACAGTTGATTGGCAGGAAGTTCTCAGCTATCATCAGGGTATATAAAAAGTTCGGGGTGTTTTTTAAGTACATATTCAAGTACCACAGTCTGCTCCACTTAACTGCAATCTGGATAATTGCAACTTCTGCTTAATCACAACATTTTTCGCATGACAAGAGTACCGTGTTTGTACAAAAGACCCTGTGTATTCACAATTCCATTTCATTGCAACTTTTCATGTGCTCCTGTGGAGATGCTAATGAGTGGAGTTGACTGTAGCAAGTATATGTACATGTTTCAAGGACGGTCTAGTTTGTTAAGACAGTAATGATGCACAAAGTTTAAATATACTTGATGTCATTGGTTGCTGGTTGGTTTTTGGCTTTATTTATTATTCCATTGACCTGTTCAGAGACTTTTAGAACCTAAAAATAATCTCCCTAGATGAAGAATATTAGAGATGTTGTTGAACCGCCAGTCTTGCATGACTGGCTGAATGCAAGCATACAGCTCTGCCCTAGGTTTTTTTTCTAGTGCTTGCCACCCACTCTCTCTTAAGAAGGTTTTATTCAAGTTTCAGTGGAAAACGGCTGTGAAGAGAGAATCACCACCTGTATTTTACAAAGAGTGCAGAGAATAAAAGATATTATTTTTTATTACTGTAAATATATGAAAAAGTATGATGAACATTGTTCATGTCTTCATGTAACTTACAAGGCTTTACTTTGTAGACTGCTTAGTTGTCTTAAATTGTCCTGTAAATGTAAAAATTTGAGTAAAAGGGAACAGGGATAGTTATTAGCCTCACAATCTGATTTGCACTATTTTTTCCTAACATTGAAACCTCATTGATTTTTCCTTTGTCTGATAGTTTCTGAGAAAACACTGCAGATATATTGCAAGTTTCACCCAGCGCATACCACTATTACTTGTGTTGCATGACATCAGAAAATCAAATAAGCTAGCAGAGGGTTGGTCCAGACAATTTGCATATGTGTCTGCAGCAATTGTCTGCTAGCTTTCCTCGCTTTATGATGTCAAGCAGCAAGACTAATGACAGTGCACAGAAGGTGAAAATCCCACCATCCTAGCAGTTTTCTCAGAAATGATTGGATGAAAGAAAATTGTATGCAGTTTACAATTTTTGACAAAAATAATGTCGACTTTAGGCTCTGAAGCAACATCCACCCTTCTGTTTAATCATCCCATTACAAATGTGAACAATCACATTAATGTGGGATGCTGTTTTCCCACTTACAAATTGATGCACGTTTTATTTGTTTAAATGTATTTCACATTTATGTTTGCCATTTAAATCTTTCCTCTGGATATCCACCTAAGGAAAAAAAAATGCTGGCTGCAAAGAGAGAACTGTAAAGCATTGCAGTGAAATATTATGTTGTTTTACTCAGACATAAGCAGATTTGTATTTTGTAGTTATATATAATATTGTGATGTTCGACATCTGTAAGTGACATGATTAGGCTTTGAGTAATGATCTTTTGTTGTCATGTTAAGTGGAACTTATTTAACAAAAANAAGAGAGAACTGTAAAGCATTGCAGTGAAATATTATGTTGTTTTACTCAGACATAAGCAGATTTGTATTTTGTAGTTATATATAATATTGTGATGTTCGACATCTGTAAGTGACATGATTAGGCTTTGACTAATGATCTTTTGTTGTCATGTTAATTGGAACTTATAAGGCAGTCATATGTTTCCTTTACTTTCTGTTTTATTTCTTGTGAGGATGTCTAATAAAAGATTTTGTCTACCAAGAAGGATGTTGTGTGTGTGAGATACAGGGTCATAAAATCTATTATTTACTGATTGGTGTTCAACCTCTTATGACAACACAACAATATGCTATGGCTTTCTGGTTCTGCCACTTCCGTTTACAATAAGCAAAGCCAAATTTCTACAAATCTCTTTATCCCTCTCTGATGACTTCTGTTTTTGTCATATAATTATACTTGATCTCATTTTTTTCAAGCAAGCAGTTATATTCAGTTCATTAAGAAAACCATTTCATGTTAATTTTTGTGTGTGTGTGCATGCATGCTTGTCTGTTTAGAAAACTCTGCTTGTTGACTTTGATAGAACTTTGGAACCTGAGTAATCTGAATTTGGAGCAAAATGAGATTCCCTAAAAGTTCCATAACATTCCTTTCTCTTTTGGCTGGGATTGGGGCTCAGTGCCTTTGTGAATACAAGGCCATTTTCCATTTCTTATGTTAGCCTGGGGAGTGCAAACTATACATTCAAGTTTAACTAGATCACAGACCAACACCAAGAACAACTAAGCTTGCAAACATGACACAAAATTATGGTAATAAAACTTTGAATTTATTACAATCATTAAAAAATATAAAATGTTAACAAGGAGGCAATTTCCAGAAGTCTGGTCCACATCCAAGGACAAGAAGGTATACATATAATTATTATGCTGTACCCAGATCCATATAACAGTGATCAAAGTTTCCAAACATTCAATGGGATTATGGCTACAAATGGCTACAAAAGTACACTCCAAGTAATAGCTAACACTAATATGAAAGGTGGATCAAAAAGTTTTATGGCCCTGCCCAGAAAATGTATGAGTTTTGACAGTCTTCTCCATTGTCCCTCTGACACTACACCACTTTTATTATGATGCAGTTTTTCCTGTGCAAATAACTGGATTCTAACTTAGGCTGAGGTGGACATTCTGCAAAAACTGAGTAGTTTCAATTTTCACACCCTTCAGTCGTGACTCTTTCATGTTGGTGCCCTTTTGGTTTTCATTAGAAATAAACATTGACTGTAACTTTCACAGATCCACCTGTTTCACCAGAGAGTTAATTGTTATCACAAGACATCCTTCAAAGACAATAATTTTTATGAGTATGAGACAACATAATCATGACTTGACTTCCTTCAATCATTATTAATTATGGAGAAAGTTTCTATCACTCATGACTTCCAGTTGGGTATGCAGTAACACTAACAGTTTGTCAATCAACATTATCAACATTGATTGAGGGAAAAAGAGGTTGATTTCTCTCTTGCCAAGAAGAAATGAAGAACTTTAAAAAATACAATTCAGAATGAACAGTAGATACAAAACATGTTTGAATGCTAAATGCAAGTTAATTTCACCAGCACAGACTCCAATTTCGAGTTTACCTCATAATATCTTGTCACTAAGACAGTGCAATAATACCTTTGATATACTCTACGTCCATTTGGTACACAGGAATGGTATCACTATCAGTCACCCACAGCTGATGACCAGTGATGTCTAATAATTATTTCAAGGAGTGGATTTCCAAAGATATTATACAAGCAGGGATGTCACTCAACTGTCATAATGTTCTCTAGACTTTACACTTCACATAGTCTAGTCTACACTATGTCACTTTTAACTGTGATTTATGTAATATAAAACAGTTCTTAAGAAATAAATTTGCATGTGCATAAATACACATAACTAGATTTACACAGTCCCTACAATACAGGAAGGAAATGCTCAGGGCAAACCAAACACAAGAGACAGAAAAAAAACAAAAAACAAGCAGAATTAACACTTCCGATTTTTTTGTTCTTTGCAAATTGTCTCTGATGGCTGTCAATTTAACTTTCTCTGATTTCAGAGAGAATTCTCTGAAGAGTGGCATCCCCATAAAAGCTTCTGAAAGGAAGGGAAAATATTGAGGAGCCCCAACTCAGTACAAGCATACTTTTACTTCAAAATTGTCAGAGGCTCTTAACAAATCTGAATCTATATGTGGAATACACAAAAAAAGACATGAATATAATCATCTCAAATGATTGGATTTCATTTGGAGCAAATAAAATAAAACATGCAATATTCTAGAAGGCACTCATTAAACATTTTCCTTATTCACTATTTATTCCCCAGTGTTATTTCCTCTGTACGCACAACTCTGAATTCAAAGACAGACACTCCAAATTTTGTGAATGGTTAAAGGGAAGCAATGCAATCGAACTACAGACACAAAATTTCAATTATTATACAATGAAATTTATAATTTTCACAGGTTGTAATAGGAACTCTATTCAAATTTTCAATCCTTGTTTTCCCTCTCTTCTTTATTACTGGTAAAATAACCTTTAAAAAAAAAATCACAATATCTGGTTGTTACAGTATAGAGTATCTGAACTCGAGAACAAGTTTTGATATCAGTGGTATGTTTTGAAAGCTAATGAGTGGGTTAAATTGAACAGGCCTTATCATTACCTGAGACCTGCACTGTGACTTCACAACATGTCATTAAGCACAAGCAACAAAAGACCAATAGGGCTAGAATCTTTGTCTTTGGCCATGGCCTGTGGTATCTATTGCTCAGTCTTTACAGGCTAACCACTTAATTGTAACAAAGATACCTTCAGTAGTGATTGCATGTCTAGATATATAGCATCCCCAGCATGAAGTGTAAGAATGCACTACAGTACAGTCTCTTTCGGGTTCATTCTCAGGTCTCCATACCCAAGTCTGAGAACAATGGCATCAATTTTAATGGCAACCTCCCTGTTATAACTGAATCACTTCATTAGTTTCCCCAACAAACACTTTATAGATATCTATTTCTTTGAGCAAAACTTAGAAAAAACAATTTCTGAATCAATGACCAAGTCATGTAACGGGGGACATCCTAAACCTAGCATCAACAGGGTAATGATCAAAAGAGTGAATGCAAACTGTCTTGCATTATGTATGGAAGCGGTTAAAATATAAGAGTGATAATAATTATGAAAAACACTATGCTTTAATTAACTGCTGCGTCAAATGACAACAATACTACAAAATCACTGGGTTAACAAACTTTGCTCTGCTGTACAACTTACATACAATCTACAAACAGGTTACAATTACTTTTCAGAGGAAGTACAAACTTTGTTTCTGTCTCCTAAAATTGCCTACTTCCCATTTTCACTCCCATAAGCCCAAGATATACTTTATGGGGTCAGACCTTCTCATCACAATGGTCAGCAATCAACAGATCATTTCATTGATTGTATTTTATTTAATGATGATGTGATTGAATATAAATGTCAACACTGTCCTCACTAGTGGAGGCTCGCTAGATATTTCCACCAAAACACAAACTTTCCTATATGATGTGCAACCCTTGGTTTATGCAGCTCAACCATTATGCTCAACTGCTGACCCTCTGTGATGAAACAGGCTCTAGCATAGGGATACTCAAACTGTGTGATAACATCTGACCACAGTAAAATGCACACCTATGATGACCCTCAAACTTATTCAGTAACCAAAATTTTTTACATAAGTTACAATAATGAACGACATTCATTAACCAAGTCACAGCCATACACATTCAGAGGTCAATGTCACCAAGAGTTACATCACAAATATACACTTTCTAGTGAAATGTAACTATAGATCTGTTTCCAATGGCAAAAGTCGAAAACATCAGAACAAACAAGTGTGGACATGCATGGTAAAGTGCCTATATGATGCCTCATATGACTACTAGATAACACTAATAACAGTATTCAGGCAAAATATTTTAGTGAAAGAAATATGCTTTTCACTCTTTCAATTTACAATCCCACTAACTTCTTAAACTAAGTTAAACATTATGAAATTCTATATTTCCATTCCCTCCTCAACCCCTTTCACATTTGGTTTGCTCTTATACTAAAATTATGGCACAGTTTCATTAAAGATCCATTGGCACCTTGGATTTGATAGTTCATCTGATATTCATCTATTCAGGGTCATAGGAGGGCTTCAATCACTTGAGAACATTGTAGTCATTCCACAAACTGTTGGAAAAAGTGAAGGAAATGATAAGACAATGATTTATAAATAAAATTCTTTCAGATCATACAAACTACAAAGTTTACTTTTATCTCTGATTTCTAATATAAGGTTTTGCACTCACCCTGAAAATCACATGCATTTTTACATTATCTAAACACATTTTTTTTTTCAGCCAAGCGTTAACATATGCAGAACTGTTGTGGTCACAAGAGGACAATGTTGTTTGAGACTGGACAGACTCCCTTGAAGATAGTCACCTTGTATCATGCTCTATAATAAACTACACCTTCTGGCTTTTTGAACTTGACCGCCCTACATGATACAGACAGGGTTGATCCTTTCAGCAGATGGACTCATTACACAATGTAAAATAGGAGTGCCTGACCCTTTTAATATCTATTCAAACAATATGATATCTCTGTTCTTCTGCACTTCCGACTTGGTACCTATGTTGTTTGTTTTGCCTGGGCTTAATTTATTTTTGTTTGTTTCATAAAACGTTGTTGCGCAAAAATACTGTGAACTACATAATTTAAAGTAGGACATGCACATCAAAAATAATTTTCCACTTTTCAATACCTTTTCTCCTTAAAAATTATCTATGGTGCCCACCGAGTCAATTTTGCGAAGAAAGAGCATCGTTCTGTTATCGTGCGCGTATGTAATATGACGCAACACAGAGAGCTAGAGTTACCGGGTTTGGCCCTTAAGTCCAGAATTATTCCCCTTCCCCGATCAGCAGAAGCCCGCGGCAAAAACGCTGACGTCACTTACGTTCCAGTATCTGCAGACACCTCTACCTGACGTTGTATTATTCAGCTTTTAATTAAGGTTCTGGTATTCCAAATTCAAATGTAAAGTTTGATAGAGTAAGCCAGAAAAAGTATTCTGCATTTTTATTGCCTCAGCATGATTTTGTTTGGCATATCTACTGTTCACAGAGGAATTAAAACATTCATACCAACATGCTATCACCCGTCCGCACAGCACTGGCTAGACAGCTGGGCCATGTGGCAAGAACGTATTTGACGTAAGCTTATGGCCGCCACGCGCGCAGTGGTTGTAACAATTCGGACTTTGGATAATGTAATCCTATGGGTTGTCTGGGGCCAGCAGAGGCGTCATATCATTATGACAGACACTTGAAGGACTGTTTTATTGGAATAATAGGGTACCGTATGATTTAATATGGTCTGTAGGACGGTTCAGTCTTCCTTTAACTTATCACGTATGCTCATGCAGACTAAGAAAACCCGGTGGGCAGACTGATATCCAAGCTTAATAAGGAAACCTATCCATAATCCACAGAACAATTTGAATATGCTCTTTAACAGTATTCTTAAAGTAAAAATCCTACTTGAAAATTACTTTATGAAATTTTTTGCTTTTGCTGTGTCTGTATCTTACCACTGAGTGTATGCTTCATCTGTGCTGTGTCTGCTGATGATTTCTTTCACCTCCTCTGGTGGGTTCAGGCCATGCTTCTCTGCGCGTTCCCATCGTTCCATTCTTGTAATGCCTGAGAAAAAGCAAAAGATGACAGTAATCTATTCAATGCAAAAATCTGAACTGGCCACAAACCTCAATGGCAATGTGACACTCCTCTTTAGACGCAATACAAGAACAGGTTGGTGGTTAGTAATGAAAAGAGAAGAAAGATGGACACGCATAAAATGTCTAAAAACAAAACAGTACACTTGCGTCATCTGCATCCATCTACATGTGATATCACCAATAAACTGAGAAAGTCAAGTGAAAATGAGTGTTCTAGACTCCAGCCCTTAATACAGAGAAGATAAAAATGCATCATCAAATGAACAGTTCCTGGGTTTTTTATATTAAAAGCCTTTTCAACACAGTCCCTCAGTTGTTTATAAAAGCCTTTTCAATTTTAACCAATCCAGTACCTGAGTTGTCGGATAAATGTCTCTTCAAGTAAGTCTAGTCCCGATGTGAGTTTCTCTTCACTTAAATTCTGGGTATTCAGAGAATGCACCAACATTTAAACACAGGGTTAAGTACCCATATGAAAACACTGTTTGATTTTATACCCATGTACTTTTAATCCTACATCATTGTGGATGTATTTAATCAGCATAAAATGCAATAAAGCTACATACACAATAATTTGATACTTACCATCTTACTCTATGAGTCTCATAATAATCTATAACATACACACTTCACTGTATTTATTAACCACAGGCAAAGGAAGAGCAGATAGCCAGGACATAAGAAAGACCTTTCATTTCTAGTGCTGTAGAATCAAAGACCATTCCATTTCCATGTGAAGTCATGGGTTTTTAAATTTATGCTCACCTACAAATTTCTGAGCCGTTCCCATGGTATTTCTAAACGCACAGCATTCATTGAATACACATCCCATTCCAAGCCAGATTTGTATAACCAGCAATATTCAAATTTCTTAAGCTGACATCCAATCATGATGGTTCAATCTTGTGGACTGCTGTCATACTCTCCCGCTTAAGGTCAATGATTTGGGGGAATGGCATTGTTTATTCATCCATTATGTACAGAAGTTCAGTGGCCAACTGGCTTTGGCTGTCTGATTCAAGTTGAATTTCCAGCGGGGATTTGATTCTGCTTGGAGTACCATACTATTGTTTCCTCCCTTCTTCTCTAACCTCTGGCAGCATTTAATACTTTTATTTTTTTTTACTGGTACAGCTAAATCTAATATATTGTATTCAACTTTTTTTCAAATGCAGTGTAATCATATCGCAAAGCTACTAATGAAACTGAGGTCTGTTAATCCTGAATGCCTTGGAAAGTTACTTATACTATACACCTGACCTCCACAACAAAGTTCAGTGAGTGAAAAATGCTGCTTTTCTCACTTTTCCCCAAACAGAATATATTTAGAATTTATATCACGGGGCCTCAAACATTTTAACACTTCAGACTCTCTTTTATACAATCTGCTTAAAAAAGCGAAGACTGGATGATTAACACACACACCTAAAAAGGTTCAGAAGCATAAATGTCTTTCTTTTTTTGAAACAGCTTCAATACGCTTGAAGTGTGTATGCCATTAAATAAAACATATACAGTAGTATCAAATGCCTATTTTGAATACTGTAGCAGATTAGCTGATACTGGTGTATACAATGAAACTTACTTACAAATCAAAAGGACTGACCAAACCTTTGTCCTTACCAATGTTTTCTTCTCTAGCTGTTGTTTTCAGCAACACTAAATGGAATATATTTTTCATCCTAATATACTGAGTAAAATATAGTAAGCAGCACTATAAAGGACTGAGGGTCAGGAGAGCCACATTCACAATTGATTAAGTAAACAGAAGTTGCGAGAGCCACCTCGCCGCCACTGTGACAGAATCGATTACACCGAGAATCTTCATTGCATTACTAGATACATGTTGTGAATACCAGCTCTTGCATTATTTGAAGTAGGTGCGGTGACTAGTATGGCATGCATTTAAGAAATACGTACATGAAAAGAAGATACGTACTATTTATTCACTAAGTTCAATAGATCTTAGAGAAGCTTTTTTTTTCCTTTTGTGTATGTCATTCAGTAAAAAAATAGTGCAATTTTAGGCCTATGCTATGTAAGAAATTTAAAAAAAACCTTGCACTCTATATATGTAGCTAAAAAGTAAGTCTTGAATTAGCTGGTTGCCACGATGAAAAGCGTTGGAGAGAAAGAGGATGTCACTAAAAATGCTGCCTCCACATGTATAAAATGTAAATAGTACTTGCAATTTTAAAATTTTAGCAGCCAGCTGGATACATTAAAAACATTTTTAATATGGCCTTATCAAAAAATGGTGAGATGGCCCAAAGCCCATAGACTGCAGATGGAAAATGTTTTAATGTTTATAGTAGTTGAAGTTCAAAGAATAGAAAGAAAGAAATCATCCACCCATCCATCCGTTCAGTAGCCGGTGGTTTCAAGAGAGAGTAAATCGATTTCTGGTATCGAATCTGCCGTCCAAACCCCCCAGGCATTTTCTTTGAAGTGCTCAGACAATAGACACCCGATTTGGCTCTCGCGACCTGCTCCGCAATAAAAAAAGCTTAGGTACTGAAATCTTATGTTTTGAAAGTTATGAGGTTAAATTATAAGACAATCAGCCACAAAATTCACAAAAACTGTTACCAATGCAAGGTCCATATTCAAGTGTCAGGTCAAAATGTTTAAGTGTTTTAAGTTCCTCCTTGGCAATAGCTTCATCAGACAATTTGGTTTTGCTTGTACTTGGCTTTGCAACCTCTGGGGAACAGATCAGAAAAGAGAGTCACCTGATTTTCAGAGGGAGTGCATGATTTTGAAACTTCTGAATACACATCACTCCCGAATTGCCATTTCCCAGTTATTTTAAATCTCATATTTTCAAAATAACTGGGACTGCGCAGGATTTCTATGTCTAGATTAACATTATTAAACTGTAGTTTGGGTTTCTGTTGCACACTTACCTAAAAGTGTCTACAGCCATCTGTAATGCTTTACACTTACACAAAAAAACATCCATGACCGATAATAAGACTAGTAAGAGTAACAGATCTCAAATAGCATGTAGCCACTGTTGACCTTGCTCTAAATTAATAAAAGACAAGGAAAGATATAGATTTTTGTTCCTTTTCAAATTTCTGAAAGGAAATTTATTTTACAACCCGACACTGACATTGTGTGACCGATATTTATCTTCATGTTCGACATGAATTTGAAAGTTAAAAAATAACTGTATTCATCTTATTTTACACAACTGGATGCGGTCTCCTAATACTGTAAATGTAATAATTCATTACTTTTCAGTTCATCTATCCTAAATGTCTACACTTTACCACACAGAATGAAATTTGTAACAATGTTACTGAACTAGCAATTGTCAGAGTGTAGTGCCTTGTGGATCCAACACTGAAGCAACAGTATTCTTAGCTATCTTTTGTGACACTACCATTCCTTTAATAATAAATTTTAAAAAAATCTTAGTCTCACTCAGACTGATCCACGGACTGGTACTGTAATGACAAGAGTGAGTGCTGTCCTCACTGAGTTAAATGTGGAGATGGGAGTTGCTTAGTCTAGATCTACAACACAAAATGTCCTTACTAATAATGTCAAATCCTCACTTCAACACTTAAGCTAATGCAATTACATTTATATCCTCAGTGCACCAATATCCGCTAGACTTGTATTTTCGCCACCCTATATTTATAGAGTCTGCTGCTAGTTTTCTTGGCCAAGTTCTTGTTACTAAATATAGCTATGAAATTACCCGATTCGTGTCCAAAGTTTCTTTCTATGGAAAGCTATTTACACATGTTATAATTTTCCTACTATATTGATTTTTAATTCAGATGCCACGCAACGCGTTACGACGCTATTTTTGCAATTCCTGTCTGTTTACTTCTACGTAACACCATTTACACATGTTTACAAGAAGGTGGTGACATTGACTGGGTTGCATGTGACACCTGTAATCACTGTGTTCAGCTTAACATTTGCATTTCCCTGACAACCAGTGGCATCGGAGCTACCTTCCAGTGCCCTTGATGCACTAGGATTTATGAAGAATAGTTTAAAATTGGATTATGTTGTGGGGAGGGATGATTTATACGTTTTTAGTTTGAACAGTTCCAGTTCATCTTCTGCTTGTTTTGCTTATATATCACATAAAACGAGTTCATTTCTGGTTCTCCTTCATAATCTTCGTGAAAATCAATGTGCCAGTCCTTCCATATCTTCTGATTGATAATTTGCACCCATTTCTAATATTTGTTAAATATGAAAAGATGATATATCGGTCTTCCATACCTGCAATCTAAGGGGTGGCGGGAATAAGGGCCACTATCAAGGACTGAGGAAGTAAACCTTAGCTGGGTCAAATGACGTCACCGAGTATGAATGGCGGTCGTTACCGATGAAGACCGTGCCAAAAGTTGGACAAATGGATGAACCATAACTAGGCAGGCCTCATTTAACCAAATTTCCCCAAAAGCTTAGCATTTTAGGGTCATTCCCTTAGCCGCCTTAGGATGGCGGAAACAGGTACCAGTACCACCAGGATATAATAAGATGGTGGCGGTGGCCAACATCTGCACACTCCTGACCTTTGGTGGCAAATCTCAACTCTGGATTTTTATCTCAATCCACTTTTAAAGAAACTTACAAAATGGTTTTATCCATCCATGTGCAGAGTGTGGGCAAAAACAACACTGTTGTCAACAGATGCCTACCCATGTCCATAGTCATAGGGACATAGACTAGTCACATAAGCCGTCATAAGCCAACCCAACACTGGCAACAGGCTCCTCACATCATAGAATATTATCACATAGACTAGTCTATATGAAGAAAAGGCCCACTTTTCCTGCAAGAACGGCGATGGTTGGCTAAGCAGGTTGGTGAGGTACTCATCGAGAGAGAAAAAGAAAAAAGTAGCCAGTCAAGCATCAAGACCAACAAGACCTCACCTCTAGGTTGATGGGCGATTCGCTTTCTCTGTGGGAAAGTGTCGGACACACGCTGAGATGACATGTCTAGTCTAGTCTACTTGTCCCGAGAGAACAATTTTCACCGTTTTTCTGTTTTAGTGAGAACTTCTAGCAGACACTGGAAAGATCTCCTCACTTGCTGGCACAGTAACACAAAAAGATCTAGATGTTTCGGTTTTTTTAACGCCTCGGGTCAAGTCACAGGGAATTTGAAATTTAACGCAAGCTTGACACAAATAGCAGACAACGCTAAATAATGCAGCGAAGCTCTTGGAGATTTAAACTATTTCCGGTATTGTTCGATACCGGTACTTTTTTTGATACCTCAATCACGATACCTCTAGAAAGAACAATCGTTTTGTGTTTGCATGAAGGAACACTTCGACCAGCGTCTTACTCCGCGAAGGGCATTCACTCTTTTTAATCTGAAAATGTAGTATACTCCATCGGGCCCCCGTGTCCTAAAGTGTGTAACCCACTTCCGGTCTTTTCTTATCAACATGGCTCCGAAGGCTAAGAAACCTGTGGCAAGTCAGTATATTTTATTTATTATCGGCTCTGGGTGTATTTTAAAATGTGGTTCTTGATCGTTTTAACAAGGATTTATTAAGCGTAATAATCTGAAATTAGACTTTTTTTCACATGTTAAAGCATCTAAATCTGAGAAGATGTTTGTTGGATTAATCGAGACATGTGTGCGTATTACCTATTCTCGATATGACGTGTGTCAGGTCTTAACCGCACATTTGATCGAAATTTGAACACTATAGTATAGATCTATGTATCTCTAGTCTAGTCCAGATCTAGTAGATCTAGAAGAGCTGTTTTTTTTTTTATTTTGAGGCGTCTTCCACTAGAATTAGATCTAGATTAAGATCTATTCCTGAAGCCTACTGGAGTAGGCCTATTCTAGTCTCTACCCTAGTCCTACTCCTAGGTCTAGAGTACGATGTTGACACATGCAGCTGCGCATCTAATAAGCCTTTGCATGCAATTAAAATAGTAACTTGAATGACCATAAATGAACATATGGGTTCCAATGAAAGGTGAACCAGTTTCCAAATCATAATTCATAGGAAAGACCGAATATAACATGAAATAAATGTCAAACCAATCGAAAACCGCACTTGTGACTAAGTCTTAGCCCCTAGAGGCGGCCGCCATTTTTGCTTTGACACACGCAGCTGCGCGGTAGGGGGCTTCCCTTTTAGCCCTATTTTTCAATGAGATCTGGTTGTGTCATTTGTTGTTTCAAATGTGGTTTTAGGTGTAGACTAGCCCAGTTGGGAATGGTTTTGAAAAAGAAAAAAAACTTAAACTAGGAAAACTAGTCTAAATATTAGACAAAACCCAGTATGTATAGACTAAGTATAAAAAAAAACAAAACTAAACTTAAAGAGACCCAAAAAATTAAAGGAAAACAAAACACATGCAAACAAATGAGAAAATTAAAGAGGAAAAAAAAAGGATGAAGAGGCAACACAAAGAAAAAGGAGAGAATAAAATATAAATGAAGACATTATATATTACACAAAACAAAGTAAGCAAAAGTAAATCAAGGAAAATGGAAAAATTAAAAAAGACATTGAAGTGCCTGCTGTGAGCAGGCTGGGCAACAGAAACTTTCCTCTGGGTTCAGGCTTGTGATGGTGGCAGAGCTGCCAACCAGTACGAAATTTTCGTATTTCATACGAAAATCTGACCTCAGTACGAAAATACGAATCGTACTCTTAAAAATACGAAAATCGACTGTCAGTANACATTCATTTAAATTTCGCGAGATTATTTTTCTGCACCGGTGTGAGTATGAAAATCAGGGTCAGAATATGAATTTTTGATGCCTGGAATATGAAAATCCAGTTTTGGAGGTTGGCAGCTCTGTGGTGGTACAAAAGCGAAGGTGTACCCAGCCTTATCATTATACATGTTCCGTGGCATCGCCGTTACATCCGTTAGGCTACAATAGGCTACAATTCCATTCACAAATCACCACGTGAAGGAGATCTAGGTCAATGAGGACAGACATCGCTGCGCTTGTGTAGAGAAAACAATAAACCGAACAGCTTACTAAACTTTTCGCTGTGTTTTGAAGGACAGTACCACAATGATAATGATACAGTTCATTTAGTCATAGACAGGTTAAGGGCTAGATCAGGTTTCTCTAACAACAGCACCGATGTAGTCGAAATATCGATCTAGTCCATGACCTGTGTTAGACTAAATGAACTGTATCATTATCGTTGCGGTGCTGTCCTTCGACATAGCCGCTAGATCTATATTTTGACTAAATCGGTGCTGTTGTTAGAGTACACCAAGGCTTCTTAAGGGTCAGAATTAGATTTATGCAAAATTTGTTGATGATAGATAGCTCTCTAATCAACTGCCATGTCGGTTTTTCCAATTTTAAGGCCGTTACTAGTACTACTATGAAACTTCGGTTTTCTGTATGATGAGCCTTTTAGTACGACATTTTCAGGAAGGCGCCATTGTTTTCAGTAGTATTAGTAGTAACATTCATTAGGCTATAAAAAGTATAATAGGCGGTCTAGGCCAAGTTATGATGCCCATTTGATTTTCATACTTTGTGGCCAAGATCAAAAGTTTGAATTATTAATGAAGTTTAGAAAAAAATGGTAACACCATGCATCTTTAAACTCATTAAATATTTAGCTATTTTAGTCCTATTATTTGAGCTAAATCTGGCATTTGGATCACTAATTTCTAGTGGCAAACAAAAGATGCCAGTTTGGAGAGGGGTAACTGTTAGTTAGTGTTGCAATGTTTTTTTTTCTGTCTTTCAGTCACTAATTTCAGTCCGGCATTTCGTTCGTGTTTTGAAGAACAGTTGTGTTACTATTTCACTTTAAATCAATGACTCCCCAAGCCGAATTTTCCGGCTCAAGCCGAAACCTGTTTTGGACCCCAAGCCAGAAAATCCGGCTCACTATTTAGCAATATGATCCTCAAAAGAACGAAAAGCCGAAGGTATGAAAACTTCTGCACATGCGTGAGTTTATTATCGACAACTTCCTTCCACGGGATCTGATCTTTTAAAAAGTTATGAACGCTTTTTAGTTAAGTGCATGCTGACTTTATTGTGATTCCGAAAACAGCATGGGTCCGTTGGTGAAAATTCTATGGGGAGTCAAAGAGTTAAAGGAAGGCTGCATTTTCCTACAGACCATATTATATCACACGATACCCTATTATTCCAAAACATGTCTTTCAACATTCAAGTGTTTGTCAAAATGATATAACGCCTCTAGACAACCCACATGGTTACATCAAAATCTGTATTGTTACACCCACTGCACACATGGCGGTCACAAATTTACGTCAGTTATGTTTTAGCCACATGGCCAAGCTTCTATCTAGTGCTTTGCAGACGGGTGATAGCATGTTGGTATGAATGTTTTAATTCCTCTGTGAGCAGTATGTCAAACATAATCATGAAATAAAAATGCAGAATACTTTTTCTGGCTTACACTATCAAACATTACATTTTGAATTTGGATGACCAGAACCATATTTAAAAGCTGAATAATACATTGTCAGATAGAGGTGTGTGTAGCTGCAGGAACTTTAGTGACGTCATCATTTTTATAGGCCTCTGCTGATTGAGGAAGGGGAATAGTTCTGGAGGCAAGGGCTAAACCCGGTAACTCTAGGTCTAGCTCTCCTTATTGCATCATATTACATACACGTAATGTAACAAAATGATGCTCTTTCTTCACAAAATTGACATGGTGGGCACCATGAAATCTTGCTCCAAATATGAATGCAGTTTAACATTTGCCGAGTCTTTCGAGAGCATGCTAATAAAAAAGAGGAACCGGATTAACCGAAACCAAAATAATGTGATGATGAGTGACTAGATGCAGATGGACGAGCTATTCCAAAAAAATATTGTAATTTTTAAAAATTAGGTTTACTTTTAGGAGTAAAATTCAGTTTGGTGGCAACACATATTAGATCTCAACCTCTAGAGTGTGTGAGATGATATATGGATCTAAATGTGTGATATGGACTTCCCATCTGAGTGCATTTGGTGGTAGAAAGTACCTGTAGCCGTAATGAGACAGGTCGTGGCAAAAGAACAGGAAGCGGAAGTAAGATGGGTCCATGTGGCCATATATGATGTATGGGCCTAGTTTTGCCATTTATGTTTCATGCTGGGTTGTTTTAATCTACAACTTTACAAGTTCTCAAAACAGCAAAAGGGAGTTAATTAGCAACAAATTCCCAGTCGGTGGGTCTCAAGTGTGGGAGGCAAAAGGTGAGGCTCATCTAACACCAAAAGACTAGCTACATTTTTGTTTTTCTGGCCCATTTTATTGGCACATCTAACCTAGGCTCACATTTCTTTTTCTACTTCAGAGGGAGCATCCAAGGAGGAGAAGAAGGCCGGAGCGCCATCCAAAACTGATGCCGGTGTTGTCAAGGCTAAGGAAAAGGCACTGAAGGCAAAGAAATCTGTGGTGCGTGGACGACATGACAAAAAGAGCCGCAAAGTCAGAACATCTGTTCACTTTCGTCGTCCTAAGACTCTTAACCTTCCAAGATCCCCCAGATACCCTCGCAAGAGTGTGAACAGGACCAACAAGTAAGTTCTGTGATGACAAATTCTCCAGCTGCAGCTCCCCAGGAGCATGGAAAAAGTTATGGTTAAGTGATACAACTGGTTTCAGCCAGTTTTTTTGTTAGGAGAGGGGGGAATGATCTTTCCCTCATAGTGACATATACATTATGCAATTATGTCATCAAACTAGTTATACCCATGGTCTAGGTAGTCCAAGATATAGTTCCTGCCTTCACAGCATTGAAAAGACAACAGGTGGTATTGAAAAGTGTTTGTCTTTGGCATCTTGGCCAGAGGAGGGGCTTTATCACACCTGTGACAGAGCTGCTGGTCAATGATTATGATTAAGAAGGCAACCATATCTACCCTTCTGTCTCCATTTCATTGTGTAACTTTAGTGATCTGCAAATTTGTTTTGTTAGTCAACCATAATCCATCCAACAGTAATCTCTTCAGTTATGGTCACTGAGATATTAATAATTATTATGATTATATCAGGAGTAAGTTACAATTTTATTTATACAGTGCCTCTTATATGGCAATAAATTCTGTTTTCTGCAAAATGTTGCAGTTATTTGGAGTCAGCTGTAGTTTTTGGGAGGCCTGTATTTTCAGAAAGTTGACTCCATTGACATATTACCCTGTTTGTTACAACCATAGTCAGGCCTTGATAATTAGTATGTGTTTGTGCAAGGATTTATTTTTATGACTGAGGTCCGAAAATAATGAATCTACACATGCTAAGTCATATTTAAGAGCGATTTAAACTTATTATTGAAGTAATTGAACGTTTTATTATGGAGGTTCCACTATACTCTTGTTCACGTCATAGCTCTTATCACCTTAAACTAGGAATAATTAGATTTTGAAAGCATTGTCCTTGAGGCAGAGAACTAAGGCGTGTTCAGTAGCCGTGGAGTTTTAAGACGCCTGATGGCAGTGAGTTTAGTAGCCGAGGCGAAGTGAAGGCGGCAGGCGCGGCGCCACATGGTGAAGCGAGTCAGCCAACCGAGGTGCCTTCTTTGTTAGGCAACCAAAATGGCGGTTCCTGTGGGCTTCAAAACACAGCGGGGTTTTTGCTTTAATGCGCTCCTTACTGATACGCGCTCCTTATCTTTAATTATCTAGAGAAATTTTCTCTAGTTTAGGATGCAGACTGGGAAATATAGTAGTAGAACATTAATATCAGGATGTCAGAACACCAAAAAAATTTAATGTTTGTACCCATCCAATATAATAATGGAGCTTCCAATGTATGGATTAGACTGAGTTATAAGATTATTAGTGGATGAAAAGAGTACTTATTCTCCATTTACATACGAAATGATAAGGTAAACTTGACATTGAAAAACAACAAAAAATGTACAGCTGACTTACCGACTGTACTGCTTGTCTTGGGGACAAAATTGATCTCTTTGTCTTGGTTTTCAATCAACAACCAAGGATGAAATAAAATGCTGCCTCTAACAAGTAACAGCTGATTGCAAAGCTCAGAGCCTCTTCCATTTATACGATAGACAAAGGCTTGGCAAGTAAGAATCACGCCTGTAGTGATTTCACATTAATATGTTGAGCTGAAAGAAGTCGGTGGTCAGCATCGTTTGTTCCCCCAAATCCACCTGAAACATGCCATTTCGCACCTAAATGATAGATGAGGACTCGCGGGCGAATACACTGCTTATTTCCCCTGTTGTTCCTAATTTATGTGGTTATCCCCCTTGTGGCAGGAATTTCACACTTCTTTGTTGACATAGTTGTGCGCCCCTTTTCTTGCATTGCATAGACGAGGCACTCCGTTCAAGATCAAGGCGCAATATATCCAGAGCGTCGCGAAGGCGGTTGCGTTAAAACGCCGCGGTTTCTGAACACGCCTCTGCTCAGTATTAAGTTACTTTATCTCAACTTATTCTGAGGTGTTGTAATTACAGTAAAGCAATGGGTCAAGGCACAGCAGCACCTCACATGTGGGAACCCTACAGAGTCGTCATTGAATGTATCTTTACAAATTTTTTTTTTCATTTCATTGTTGATCTGCTGAAGTAGGGAATATACTTCAAAAATGTTAGAAAGCTGTTTGATATTAGCCTGTTTGAATGATCTGCCATCCTTAGTATTGTGTTGCTTTGGGATTAAATCTTTAAAAATTGAAAAGGGATTACTGTTATACTTTGGTTATCTGCAGGGTGCATTAGAAAGGGTCATGTTAAGATTTCTAGCTAAAATGTTTTTGCCCATAGTTTTAGAGCACTGTCTTTTTATGTAACCATTCGGGCTTCATAAATTCATTTCTGTTTTCCAGAAATGTGTTCAGACACAAAAATGAATAGTCTTCTCTTTGCTTTGGAATTGTGTACGGTTGAGTTAATAATAGCTGTCATAAGTCAAACACAGAATTGATATACTGTACCTGATACTAAAGATTCTTAGAATAGTAGTACAGTATAATATGCCTTGGAAATGTTATGATTGACAGCTTGTATAAATTAAAGCTTAATATTTTTGTCTGTCACCCCAGGCTTGACCAGTTCTGCTTGATTAAATATCCTCTTACCACTGAGTCTGCCATGAAGAAGATTGAAGACAACAATACCTTGGTATTCATTGTCGACAAAAGGGCTAACAAACCCATGATCAAGATGGCAGTCAAGAAGCTGTATGATATCGAGGTTGCAAAGGTCAACACACTCATCAGGTACAGTTTGAATAACAGATTTGTTTCTACAGCCTTCGTACGAGTAAAATCAAATTGTGACCATGGCCTGGATGTATGGTGACCACTGCTTACCATGAATGAGACTCAACCCTTTGGCTGCTAAGAAATTGGAGCCAATGTAGACTTTGTCTTGTGGGAATATCAAACTTCTTGCAATAAAAAGATCTTTATTAAGAAAATTGAATGGTCCTGTTTGAAATGTGGCTCTGCTACAATAAATTGTCTTTTGTTCGTTACTAAATATTTATAGTTTTGCAGAAATAATTTGTAGTGAATTAATTGGGCCTGCTGACTATGAGATCATAAAAATATAAGTGAAAAATGAGGAGTTCTGATGGGAAAATCATCATAAGATTTTTTTGTAGTGAGGCATTAGATTTACTCAGGGACCTGACACTGACAGACTTTCCATGACAAGCTAATGACTGCAGTGAATGTGAGGTTGGACTGCCACATTGCTAGCTGCAATAATGTAGTACATGTATTTTCCAAAGGTAATTGTGACAGAGCCAGCAATAATTATAAGTAATTTTGGTTTGGTATAGCGTAAGCTTATTTTCTGCAAACAAAATAATATTCAGATCAAATTTATGGAATGATTAATGAGAATACAAATATAAATGTTGTCTACCATACAACCCTTTCCAAATTTAAAATAGCGGTAAAAAATCTTAGGAATGAGAAATTTACAGATTTTAACTTAAAAGAAGCGTACTTATCTTGTAATTCGATACATGACACTTAGAACTTTGGTTAGGCTCTGAAGCTTCCACCATGCTACATAGCAATTTGCTGAAATGGTAGGATATCTCACATCAGAGAATATGAGGAAAGGCAGGAGAAGTTTGTGAAGTGGTGTTCTCTAGGCAGGGATGAAACTGTCAAGTAAGCAATGAAAAAACTGCGCTGTTGTCTACAGTACAATGAGAAAAAAACAGTCTTGGTAAGTCTAGAGAGAGCACTTAAAAGAAGTGCCAGCTAAAATGAATGGTTTGCTTGCAAACTGTTTGGGGCTGTTTTCATTTAGCTGTGTTTTGTATTGCATTTTTTTACATGCATACTTTTTTGAAAGTGGCAAGTGCAATTGATGCTAATAGATTAAATATATATGTGCAAAATATATATACTTGCAAAATAGCTTGCGTATTCCATTTTGTGAGATGCAAATTTTAAACTTCAAACTACCCCTTCATATTATAAGCCCGTCAGCAATATTTTCTACTGTATCATGAGGATAAAGTAGGTAGTCTAAACAAATTAATTTTTTTTTTAAATATCATCTCTAGTCCTTGAAAACTCTTCAGCCTACAGTCAGTGACATAGATAACAAACTCAATTTTTTTCAGGGGTTTAGAGGAATTCAAAAGTGACAATTTATTGTGATAAAGTTGGCATGAAGCCCAATTTCGACAGCGGCAGGATTATCGCTGACAGGATCGCTGACTTTCGCCTCACCGGTACTGCGTTCGTCCATTGAGCGTCATGCGCAGAAGGCAAAATCAAATGGGAGGGTGTATGTTTGTCAACAGCTGGCGCTTCGCTTGATTTTGGTCTATTTAAAGAGGAGACATGCTAAGGTTTATTTTCGTATAAAATGGTCCCGATCTTTAATTTTTTTTCCAACTTTCTCACCCCTCAAAGTTTTGAACCCGCATTTTCCACATGAAATACAGCTTATATGCTTATAAAAATTTAATCTGAAGAAACCTTGTTATTTCAGCTTTCATTTGATGATAGTTTCGTTCACATAGGCCGCATTTCCGTGAATCGCCGAGGTTATAAGTGTTAGGAGAGTAGATTTGCCTCGGGCTCAAACGATGAGAAAACGTTCTCCATACACCTCTTTCAATCGACAAAACACGCACAAAAACTCAATCAAAACCATAAACATAGTACATATTTAAAAAGAAGAAGAATTGTACTTTAATCTGATGTAAAAATCATAGTGATCTAGTCAGTTACGACTGAGATATAGTAGGGTGAAATTATCCGAAAATTACACGAAAGTCGGCAGTTTCGCCAGGTTAGCGACGCAGTTTAGACTACCTAGTTAAAGTGTCATTTCTGCCAGTAATTGAACATACAGTTGTTATTGCTTAACTGTTTTGGTATGAAAAAGCATTTATTTTCGTGATCCACAGGCCTGACTGTGAAAAGAAAGCCTATGTGCGGCTAGCTTCTGATTACGATGCATTAGATGTTGCAAACAAGGTATGTATATAAATTTAATAATTTTTGTTAAAAATCACAGATTTATATCACATTTGAAATCTGTTAAACCACAACCGGTTAATCTGAAAAATAAAGAGCTTTATCTCAGAGATTTTCCTAATATATTCTTTGTTGGCGTGCTCTGCCACACATGCGCAAAAAATAGTTTAACATACTTCTAATCAAAAATTTTTTACAATCAGTCATCTGATATTTGCCTGTCACAACTTGTCCCATGTTATCTGGATGTTTGCTCGAGATGATTTGACAGCTGTCTTAAGTGTGACAGCAGGGTTTTCCAAATGATAGGCGGTAATGTACCCGCATATTTCCTTTAGCAGATGGCATCTTGAGGATGAAACAAGTAATGTCATAATTTGATGTTAACTGCACCCAGTGGCATAGTTTGGTGCTGTTTATCGTTCCTTTTTCTGGCAACTGATACTGCTCCTGTATGCAAGAACGTAAAGCACACCCCTTTCCACTATTGTTTGATAAATCTACGATAGAGTAATCCAGCATTGGCATCAAACTCTTAAGATTAATGGTATTTTAAGTTTACAGAAGACACATTCCCATTTTGTGTTTTGTTTTTGCCGAGCACCAATAAAGTTATAGGTGTAGGCATCAGTACTCTACGCTCGTAGGTCTATAACACTAATCACTGGATGTCTGGAGTATCCATAGGACTGCTGTAACCCTACAATGACCTGAGGGATTGCAAAGTTTTTCAGAATGGTTCAGTTCACTGTAGTGTTTTCAAGAGTATTTTCATGGGATGAAAATGTGTACTCAGGGCAAATACTGCCATGTATTAAAGAGGTGGTATGTTATCATTGTTAATAAAATGATTGCACAGTAGTTTTATTGACATGAAAATTTAGATGGCTGTTCACATTATTGCTTTTTTCTTTTCTTATCTTTCAGATTGGCATCATCTAAATATGAGTTGGTTGAATAAATTAATGTTCAAAATGTACATTTGCTTTTTATTGTCTCTGTACTGATTGTTTGTCAGGAATGTGGAATGGTAATCATGTTTTGAGACGGGAGAAGAAAACAGTCTACCAAAGGCAAAGCATAGATTGTATCTGTCAAACAGTACACTCCAACTGCTGAAAACAAAGACCAGTTACAATACAGTGAACCTCGAATACAGCAAGCTCTGATTCAATGAGACCTCTTATTCAAGGAGGGAAATGAAAATACCCGTGTTTTTTTTCTTCCTTATTTGTAATAGTAAATGTGCCTCTGATCCAACAAGTACAAATACTTGCAACCTTGGCTGTAATGAGATCGACATGAAATCAGCCCGTTGCACATCCTTTTCACCCGTCTCGGCTGATGATTGGCCAAGCCTTTTGTTTGGATCAATCATTGCGCTAGGCGAAACTTTAATCAGACTCAGAGGTGGTGATTGAAACCATTCATGTACCGACATTTACACTGCTTTCAGTGATATTTTTGAAGTGCAAAGTTAAGTACCATTTCAGCTAAAGGTTCTCACTAGATAGACCAGTTTTCACATAATCTGCCGAGACCTTGCTTTCAACGAGGACTTGAGGTCGGTCCCGCCGACCTCGATAGATTCAAGGTTCACTGTACTAACACTGACTGCTATCACAACAAATAGGCAGCATGTTTCCATAGAGCATTTTACACAGAAACATAACTTCCATGTTGAGAACAGCAGCTTTTATTTTTTAATGCAAATTTAGCAATTCAAGAACATGATAAGTGAATTTAGTCATGTGGCTGATGACTTACAATGCTCGACTGAAATAGGCATGTTCATCAACTACGAATCGCGTGCACAGTAGGATCTCATGAACTTCGGGTTAACTTCATTCACTATGTTTTCATTTTCTTCGTCAAATTCATGAATTCAAACAACCTCCAACCTTCATGTTGTGGAGAGTCTCTGGAGTTTATTTTGTGAGCCCCTGCATATAAATTATGACTGCACAACTGGGAAATTTTTGAATATCTAGAGTCCTTCATTTCCTCAACCAAATTTATTTCACGACTTGAGCAACCTGCAAATTTATGGACAGATTCTCTTGACATTGAGGCTTGTAAGGTCCTATGTACACATTACAACTGCACATCTGTCTTCCTGAACAGAGGCTTTCTATCTAGCAATCAAATGCACTTTCAATTTACCAGATTGTAAAGTTTCACAGCACAAGATTCTGACACTAAAGAGATTCAGCACAAGTGCTGACAGAAAATGCACCTGTTCACAAAACTTGCCCAGTGCTAGACACAGGCTCAGCTTTTGTTCACATTCTCTCAACTGGAAGTCTTCATGACAAATATTTTTTTTCTCAAAGGTAAAAAATAAAATCTACAGCCTTTACTGACAACAACACTTTTTACTCTGACTTGCAAGTAGCATAACTAAACCATATGCTAGATCTACATATACATTCACCACAAATAAGCATGGTTAATAAAACTGATCAACAAGACTTTTTTACTGTCCTTGCAAACAGCTTCCATGAAGCATTGCTTTGTCAAAGTTTCAAATCTCACAGCTGAGTCTGATGACAGAGCATAAAACATGCAGTAAATGCTGCCTACCTGATATGGTAAAGTCATAAATGATTATTAAATCACAGAAAATCAAGACTGTCCACTTACCTGGTTATCCGACCATAAATATGCATTAAAACAGTTTATACACATATTATTTCATATTTAAAAAATTCCCAGGATCTGATTAAACCATTCCAAACCTGACACAATACATGTATTTGCGTCTCATATCAATACCTTGGTGCAATAACCCTGTAACTAACAAATTTTCAAATTTCACAGGCGAGTACCAAAAATTTATCTTGCTAAATGTAGGTTTGTGTAGCCACTAAACTATTGGATGCACAGCCTTGTGATTTTAACACAATGTGTGCATTAAAAAAAACTATATGAAGTCATACCAAACATGAATGTTGAAAATAAACATGCAGATACATGTTTGCTGCACTGTGATGATATAAAATGAAGTAGGTTCATATACAGTGGAACTCTCCTAAGATGACAGCGCTTTGTCTTTTCCATCGGGTTAACAGAGCATTCAAACAATGCGCTGATAACCCGAAGGAAAAGAGAATCCCCAGCCACAGACACTCTTTACTCCCAGTAAAATTTTATTATTAACCTGATAACCAGATTCAGAGAACCTTTGATAACAATAAATGATGCACTAGTAAGAGGAAAAAATGAGCTGCTGCCATAGCCATAGCAATTTTCCCTCTTTTCTTGTCTATTGGCGGTCTGGTGCGGAAAGATTAGGTTAGGTGCATGGTGAATATTGCATCAATGGTAATGACAATGTATAGTATAGTATATCTTGTCAACATGCAATATTGCAATGCTAAACTAGCCACGGCTGTCAAAGCCAGCACCTCAAAACAATGCTGTCAGACATTTCTTCTTGTATTGTGCTGTAAATGATAACACAAAGCACATTTAATCCGCAATGATTTGGGTGGTCCCTTCAATTTCTTGTTGAACAAGTTCTCCAGTACGAACTTTTGACAGATTAACAATACATACATAGTACATACATGCACTACCATGGTGAACATTGATTTCTCTGTCATGCTGCACTAGCTGAATCATGAAGGATTTGCATCTTGCTTAGAGAGAATCATCTGATTATATAACATACAGAATGCCAGTGTTATCTCATGCACACACAGAACTGTCTTCCAATGAACATGTGCAATACAACAGTCAACAAACAGATGATGGGAACAGACTGGAATTTCAGCATTGTGTCAAGGGCTGAACCAATACAATAACATAGACTGATAAATTATTATAAGCACTAACATTACTAAAGGCATTTAAGTGTTGTTGCCTATAGTATGAGAGGTTTATAATTACAGTAGTAAGTTCATGTGTATTTATACTAGCAGTACTAGCACACATAAATAATGCACCATCATGAAGGGGTGAGCCATGCATTCCATGTCCAGTCCTCTGCCCGATACAATCTCCACATGTAGAAAGCATTCACTGCGATTATCTGGACAAGGCGTCCCACTAGTAACTGAGATGGCCACTCATATTTTGAACTGTCCAGCAGCCAAGCAAGTGAAGGTGAACGGCCACTCCATCCCTCCAAGAAGTGACTGCTAAGCTGAGTCAACATGAAAATGATGGAAAACTTCAAGAGAAATGGGGATTTCCAGGGAGAGAATTCTTCCTCTTCAAAGTTTTGTACGGTTGCATTAAAGTCTTCATCCTAGAATAAATGAAAAAATGAATTACATTTGTGTGGCGGTCCAGGAAAACCCTTTATGTTGATAAAAATTTTGATATTGTGTCTGTATTCCTCATTTATTTCTGAGCAGTGTGCTCTTAATAGTGGAACACACTTAATAATATGGACATGCGCAGTACATAAACAAGGATACTTAGTACAGTATTTCTGGTCCCGATTTTTCTTCTATGGGGGTATGCGTTTCAAAGTTTTATCTTTATCGCTATCGAGTATCAGAAGCTGAGATTACTATGTTGTAAGTTGCGGGAATTGACAAACTTCAAAACTGAGAAAAATGGCTTTACAGGCAAATCAAATGCATCATAAAGATGCATTTAGATGCACATGGATAATAGTACAGTGGAGCACGGATAATGCATACACCTTGGGACTGACCACAAGATGTACTTATTAACAGAAATAACTTTAACACATTCTCCTGGAGAAGAAAAATTGGGGCCAAAAATACTGTACCCAGTATCCATGTTTACATATTAGGTGTGTCTGAATTAAATGTACTCCACTGTCCTCAATAAAATCCATTTATAATATGCAGAATTAAGAAGTTAAACTTCTAAAGGAGATGGATAGAATAATGGTTAATGTGATACTGATAGTGATACAGGTGACTCCGCTTAATCGCCCTTCCTGGGGATCACGGAAAAAGTGGTCGATTAAGCGGAGAAGGTAATTTCGGCCATATTTTTGGTAATGGGGTTAAATTTCTTTGATGTTGTGGTTTGATATCGTGCATTGACACCTTCTCGTCGCAAGTCTACAGACTCAATTCTGACGGTGTTGTAGCACACAAAATGTTTGATCTCCGCGGTCTTTCTCATTGGCCACATCGCAGTAGCCCAATAAGGAGTAGGATGGCACGGCCGGGATAGACCATTCATCCACATGACACGTTCTCTATTCTAACCGAAATCCACCAGACAG
>JAWQUT010000151.1:840490-977045 GCA_033807755.1 Ellobium chinense | reverse complement strand
GGGGGTATACCACAGCTTTCGGCGCATTAGCATTATCGATCGGGCGAAGGCAGTGATGCGTAGAATCTGACGAAGGGGGACAAGGGGAGGGGGGAGGATAGATTTATCACACCTATTTCGGGGTGGCAGCTGTCACTCAGTGAACCGATCTGCCATCCGTCGTGTAGTTAAACCATCTGTGTACATTATTTGTTTGTCAACTGTAACAGTGTAACCCTTCAACCGCTGATCTTTGAATTCAGGGGCGCTGAAGAGTGGTCGATTATCCGGAGTGAGAGGCGATTATCCAGTGACTTTTATAGAAAAAATTCGGTTCCCTGGGAAACGAGGCGATTAAGCGGAATAGGCGATTAAGCGGAGTCGACTGTGTAAATATGCAATTCTGACCTTGTCAGCAAAAATCACTTTGTTTTGTACCTAACACATAAACTTGGTCTTCGTCTTTCTAGAGTTTTTCTGGCTTGCCACACATTTCACAAACAGGAACCCCACTCTCTCACTCCTTCCCCTTTTTTCCACTCAATCTTCACATAGCATACTCAGACTAGAAGTGCAGACTGGTGAGGGCCAATTACAGTATCACCAAACAGGAATGATATTTTCACAAATCTTTATGACAACATGCCAAAATCCATAGTGCTATCCAGCAAATGAACAGTTGTGTCTTCATATATATATGCCGTTATTGTACTGGCAAAATTTCTTTGTTTGATCTTCTTGACTTAAAACATTCTGTTATCCCATGTCTTGAAAAAGCATGTACATGTACCTTCAGCATTTATTAAAACATTAAAATGCTGAGAAAATATCTGAAACTGAAAGACTGATGAGTGCTGTAAATTATGTTCTACATTATATGAATATCTGTAGGGCCAAATTTTCTTTCACATCACATCTCTCAGTTTTCATCAATAAAATAAACATGATGGGCATTTTAATCTCCAGTTACTGCACTTACAGGAAGTTGCGTTAAAACAACAATGGCAACAATTTCACTGAATTCAAACTCAATGATTTTGAGTTTGATAACCAAAAGACACAATAAAATTTTGTCACTAATTCTTAAGATAAAAAATTTTGATCAGAACTGGAACTTCAAAATATCAAAGAAAAGTTCCAAAAATCCATTGCACAATATGCCTCCATCTCTGAAATGTAATTAACATTTTCTTACACCCCGTGTTGGTAAGCCACACAACCATCGAATCCACTGCAAAAAGTGCACATTTATTGGGCATATATTTAACATTCCATACATTCAGTGCAGAAATTACATGTTTCTTCCATACAGATGAGAAAGAATGCATGGGACATGAGAGGTGTATGGCAAATATAAATAGGATGGTATGTACATGCAAACATCACTGAAGTCAGCTAATTAAAAGAAGATTGAAAGAGGCTGTACCACTGTAAGGCATTTATTTCCTAAACATTGGAGTATTTCTGCATGGATCTAATCAATTTCATAATGATTGACACAAAATCTGATGATTAAAGCCTCCAGTCATAACAAGACAGTGCATGCAACAACTCACCTTGTCCTGGAAGAAGTTCCTTGTGATTTTGTCAACTATGAAGAGGATGCTGTACAACCTAATAGCCAGGAGACCCAAGAAGAAAGGACTAACAAATCTCTTCAGAAAGAATATGGACCGCTGGGCATTAACTGGAAAACAAAACACAAAATAGAATGTCAGAGTGCTGGCCAAAGTGCTAGAGACAGAACTCCAAAAGATGTCCTGATTAAATGAAGAAATTTGAGTAAAGCATGTGAAATGTTTCAATATTACAGTCGAGCACGGAAAACTCAAATTTCTCTGGGATCGAAAAAAGTGTTCGAGATTTCCGTAATTCGAGATTCCCGTGACAGCAAAATATTTTCACAATTACCATGGACTAGAGGGACTGGTAAGGAGAGTTAACCACACGACACTGATCTGCTCTGATCCTTACATAATTAGAATTACCTCCCTTCCCCGTTTCCGACGTTTCACATTAAATCATGACAAACAAACACTTTAACAGATATAATCCAAGTTATCTGAATTTAATGAACAGAAGACGAAAATCACCCGATTTCGGTAGAGTAAATCGGACTTCGGTGCGTAAGTGTAATCCTGATGTGTTCGACGTTATGCAAGGAAAAGAAAGAAATTAGGAGCGGCAGTCTACCTATCGCCCCGCCTCGTCACTATGTGCGCATCGCGTCATGTTCGACGCAATTTATCGCAGCGTGTGTTGACCTAGTCCACCACCCGCCATGTCGCTCTGCATGCTCAATCACTACAGGACCCCCCTCCCGCTGATTCAATAGGTCCACACAAAGCATTGTCTTGATCCCTTGTCCATCACTACGGCACTCCCGCACACCTTTCCCTTATCACCAACACTGGGACGAGCAATGCCAGACAAAGAAAGGCTTTAACGGTCATTTCGCCGCTTTGAGATGGGGTAGATGATGATGAAATCGTTTGAGAAATGCGTGTTGTGAGTTCGAGAAAATCGTGTTAATAATACAAAGAAAATAGAGGCATTTAAAAGGGGCCGATAACAGCGTTCGACATTTCCGTGAATTCGAGATTAGTGTGTTCGAGTTTTCTGTGCTCGACTGTAATATGTCTGAGTATGCATTAAAATTCAAGCATGTTGTGTGCAGAACATGACTGACAGTTTGGCAGTTATGAAACAAACAAACAAATAAACAAACAGGCAATAAAAATAAACAATAGCTTTCAACTTCTATGTAATAAACTATGAATGATTCAACCTGGTTAATAGCCTTGTTCACAGCTGTGAGACTGAGCAATTCAGAATGCTAATAAATAAAATAACTGTAGGCCTGTCTGGGAGAGAGGCAGAATGAACCATTCACAAATTTAAATTCAATGGCATACTTCACGTCGGAGTAGTTTTCCAAATTTTAGGAAGTAACAAATTTCCTACTGCATCCAGAATTTGCGAGTTAACTGTCCCTCCAAATATTACAATACAGAAAATTGGTATGAATAATATCTCTAATGTTTGAAGGATGCATGCACATCCATCTAAATCGAGGCAGTGTCCACCACCATTTGTAGGCATGACTTTCTTTCCAACAGTAATGATCAGATAATGCAGGTTTAAGGAAAATTTTCAGTTTTGAACTTCACAGCCATTTATGCACATGAATAATATACATTTCTTATTAAAAAGGTAAGTCATTTTTGGTATTTATTGCATTATTCATAACAAATGGCTACTTCATCATAATCTAGGTAATGAGGCACTGCTGCATGAAAACCATAGTCAATCACATATTGATTTTGGACACTCCTGATTTAATATGCATTAAGAGAACCCTCCACACTTTACCTTGAGGAAACAAAATGCATACTGTGAGTTGCTATGATGAAGAAATTAAAAAATACTGAACACCATAAGGAAGTATTCAGACAACCAGACAGGCCTCATAAAGACATTGGTGCTGATGATGATAATGCAATGATTGTGTGGAGAGGAATAAGAATAAGATATCGACAGTGTGACGGTGCACACTGTGTAATATACATGAACTTACCTGAACTTGTGTGCAAAATGGAATTTAAAATGCTCACCAAACTTGAATCAGAAAATGATCTGATGAGAAAGGAATAGTAAACATATTCTTTCTGTGGAATTAGACTTTTCTATCTATCTTAAAATCAAAAGTTACAATAAAAAAAAATATGCAGATGTTTCTTCTTATCCTTGACATAAAAACTGCCTTGGAGATGAAAAATGTTCCCCACATCCAGAAATGAAGTGAAACTTAATTATACACTGACCATGTATTAAAAGGAAATATGAATATTCAGGTCAGTGTAATAACGTGGTTTGGCGGTAACAAGTTATATTACTGGAAAGACAAGAGTAAAGGAGGCTAAAACAGATGTAATAATTAGTCTGCGGTAAGTAAATTTTCCACAGAAAACCAAAAGGAAAGGAATGGTGACCTGAAATCACATAGTCTGAAAAAGCTCTGTGGACATGTTTTAACTGATGCTGTCTTCTATTCTAAAAAGTAATCCCGCAGACTTACTTGTGCCACAACAGTGGCTCTGCTAGTGGTGAGCTGATCTGGTCTGTCTCAATGACCATCAAGTATAATAGGGTGATGCTGATCAGGGAACAAAAGGCACAGTCACTTATGATACCTGTGAAAACAGATGTTGCTCTAATATTATCATCATTCAAGATTGCGAGGCCAATTTTGTATGTATTTTGCTTCATGCCATCTATTACTTACTGTAATGGCCAATGACAGCATACAGTATTTCTTTCAGTTGCCTTACAACTTACAAAGTTACATACATGTTAACCCACCAGTCAAAATAGATACAATCATTCATGAGACTTTAAACTTTCTTGATCAGTTATCCACTCTATAACTGGGAAAATCAGTGGAGGATAACAATACCAAGAGCAAAAGCAACAAACAGCTGTAACACTGACTCAGAACAAAGATGCTTGACTACATGGCTGCCCTTGCATCTATTGTTTTCACTATATCATGATACCATCTTACTGACATTCTTGACAAATCCTTTTATAAAACTGGTATAGATTAATATAGGGAAACAATGATCAAACATTACAAGAGCAATACATTATTTACAGGCTAGCTCACACTTATCTACGCTGCAAATAAATGCCCCAGGAGCCATTAAAAGTTAGACCTTTGCAGCCAATGGAAATTGTAACTTATTATGAGAAATAAATTTTCTGTAATTTCTTTACATTTGGTAGAACTTATGCAGTTTCATTCATCCTGGAGACCTATATGGTGCATGAAATCTTACAACCATTATTATTGTAGGGGTAGATAAAGGTGCCTGGCAATAAATTTTTCCCTTCATTAAATGATTTTGAATTATTATGCATAATGCCATTGACATAGGACAAGTTAGGTGGAGATTATTGACATTCTAAATCCACTGAAAGAGAAAGCTAATTATAAATTATTTGTTCCATTAACGTAAACACAAAAACCAAATTCTTAGTAATTATACTTTGTATTAATGTATGCAAATTTTATTACTGTACCTTCATGAGCCATGAGCATCATATTGTGCACAGCGATCAGAACACAGATAACGACAAACAGACATCTGAAATGTACAACATGACTATGAATCTGGCTGATGTTTACAGCGACAAGTATGGATACTAATCATGCCACAGTAATGTTTACCCAAGCTTTCTGTAGATTCAGAGTGATGTTCATCAAGGAAGTGTATACACCATATTTCTGCTTTTGCTTAAGAATGTAGTAAGCACACGGAAACATGATATCTTGACAGATATTTAAAATGAAATGGGCAAAACACCCCTAATTTCCACCACCACTCACTGATACACTCAGGCTTCCAATCATTATGTAAAAGTAACTCTTAGAATAAATCAATAAATTAAAGTGAATTGTGTGCACCAACAGTCCATCTTCCACAGTTAATTAATTTACTTACAAAACTTGACTGCCTGCTGCATTATTGTATATATCATAGGCTAGAGATGCAGTCACTGCATAGCAGAGAGAGGAGAACAACAAAATAGTACCCTGAAAATAAATAAAAAAGAGGGAAAGGAGACTCTAAATTTCTTTAAATGTGAAATTTAGGATAACACTAAAAAAAAAAAGGCACCACAAAATGCTCCAGCTGCACTCGGTTCTTTGAACAAATAGTAAATGAGTAAATGAGTAACTTTTAATTTGATCCAAATTTACAGTGGAGCACAAACAGGACTCTCTAAGCACCCGTTTTGAGTTGAAAAACTTGATCCTGGCTCTTAGAAGATTAAATATAATATGTCCAGATTAAGACAAAATTTAGAATATTCATACTGAAAACTTTGCATGTGCAGTTTCAAACCTGAAGGAAAATAATTTTTGAGAACACTGCATTGGCTAGTTCAACCCATCAGCTTTATAGTAATGTATAGGTTTATGTTTTTCAAGAATGTGAATTGCGTTAGTCCAAAAGTCATGACTATTATGAAGCATTTCTAAATTCCCTTCCATCCCAATTTTTTGAAATAAATTATATATTCTCTCTCACATGCAACAAATCAGTGCACATGCATGTTAGCCCCATTTCTTGATTTACTCAACCCAATGCCAGCCAAAGGTTAATTATTCATTATTAACCAATCAATGTGATTGGTTGTGATCCATGATGATGATTACCATGAACCTGACTAGGGCAGGTGACCCTTAGTATTCCTTATGGATCATTAAAACCATGCTGAATATGACGTAATTTCGCAAATTCTAAGAGTTTGGGGTGAAGTGAGGAAGGATAAAAGAACAAAAATTAAGATTACTGAAAAAATTCTGAAAATAAATTTGTTCTGTTTCATTATTAAATCCAGTGTTGTGGTTCCTATAAAGACACCTTATATTTATATGCTGACTCTTCATTTTGCTCGATCTGATCAGCTGCAGACTGACTGTGTCGCATCACAAAGTTCTGTAACACAACAACCTGTTGATAAGAGAAGAGAATACCATTATAAGTTAAAAGAATTTTTATTTAATCCATTACAGCATGGCCAGTCTTATCACTATAATAAAACACCAGGTACATAGGCCTACAGGCATTCTAGTTTTTATATTTTATTAAACAGAAATATTTTTAAAATCATTTAAGTATTATTTAAGTAAACAAGTAAGTATGTCTGATTGTCATTTTTGCTATTTGTCATCAGTTACAAAAAACATGATCTTTCAAAAAGTAAACTGCAAAAAATAATGTAATGTGATGAAAAAAGGAAGTGCTTCATATGAAGTGCTCTGCTCTGTAGCACTAATGTTTTGATAAAAAGTCTGACCCAATAGAAAGGAATTAAATATGTTCATAAAAGAATTCCAAACCTCTGCTATCATCAGCACCGGTTCAGTCAGCCAAATCACTTTGTCATATAGCCAGACCACGGGCCAAGGAGTCAAAGATATTGGGAAATACATCATGGCGCCAAACAGCAAAAAGTTCAGCAAAGGCACAACTCGAAACTGGATGATACGAGCAAAATCAATTTTTGTAAGCCAGTGTCAAAAATCATTCACAGCAGTAAAATTGTCTTAGTGGAAAGATTTCCACAGGTACCGGTAACAACCCCTGAAATAAAAACATACTAAAGAGGGATTATTTTGATGGGACAGGATGAATTTCATTTGGATTATTTATTTACCCCTAACCCTACCCCTACACTAACCCTACCCTTACTCCTAACTGGCCTAACCCTACCCCTACCCCTAACCCTAAGGGGTTGTTGCCTGCGGAAATCTTGCCATCTTAGTGTACTCTAAGCCTTTTAACTTTCAACTAACTATGACTACTTGAACTATTTCAGAATTCACTGATAAAACTTAGGATTCCAGGAAATGTAAATAGTTTCCAGCTCTATCCTGCAACCTTAAAAACTGAATGCAAAACACTTGCAGTCCCGCAATCAAAAGAGGGCTGCTTCTGCTTAATAATGTAATGTGATGAAGGACGAAGTGCTCTGCTCTGGACAAGGTTGTCTCATGATACAACATCGATTGGCCAAGTTAGAGAATCCATCTAGGAGCCATTGAGGACTTGAATTTTTTAATTGAACTGATGGCAATATCCTGTGACTCACCCACTTAATGCTTAGTTTAGGATTTGGGGCAGAGTAAGGGATAGGGATGAGTGAGAGGAAGCAATCTTGGATAGTTCCCCAACATTATAATTATTTAGGAACTTTTCCATGTGCGCTTTCTCATTTCTTATCTAATCCTGCCCCTAACATTCAATCAAAAATTTACTTTAAGTAAGCGACAATGCACCCAAAACAGCGCCACTCTTGAACAACTCTTTTGGTCTTAGATTAACAGCCTCATGGAAAACCGACCACAACACTGCAATAAGTAGTTTCTGCAGCTGGAGTAGCAGCGCTGCTCATGTTATTTTTTCATACAACAAACTCGCTTACTTCCATAGCCGCTGAAGGTAAAGCTTAAGATCAAGCACCTGGTATGTGGTTCCAGGATTTTGTCTGATTGTTAAATAGTCTAAATGTCTAATAACAGTGGGGGTTTGGAAGGAATAATGTGTTCCTTCCATTTCCTGCTACCTTGCATAGTAAATACAGTTATTTGACCTGTGTATCTGTGCATGACCGGTGTTGCACACCTGGGCCACATCCATATTACAATTTTCTGCAGTTTTAGAAAGAAAACACTACTCTTCCATAAAAGCACTCATTCTGATTCCACCTTCACAAAACAGATTCTAGGAGACCCGCATTATAAAGTTTAGTAGTTTAGTCTAAGGCTAACTGGCTAGGCTAAGGCAAGGTAAGGCTTACCAAAAATTGAGGAATGCATGCTACTAACAAACTGTGAATAATCAGAAGTATGGACAGTCTGTAGATCGTATCTACACCGTAAAAGGAACCCAGTAAAGGCACAGTTACGAGGCAGATATATGGCAAAACTTCTATCAGAGCTATCAAGCAGCCCAAACCAATTCCAAAACACATGATTGTTGATAGTTTGCAACCATATTGTTTGTGATTCCAAGTCTCCGTCTGATTGAATCTGCCGCTCCTAAATTATCAACACCTTTTCCGAGCTACAGACTATGTACGATCTACTGGCACGTACGACCACCGTCTGCGATTTAAACTTTTTTGTCTTTTCCTTCATCATAATAATATGCAAGCAGACTAATTTCAAGATTAGTCTATGTCGAATACAAACTTTTATGTAAGCATAAATGCTTTGTTACTAGAGTAAGCGAGCTCACTGGACACTTAACGAACATCTACAACGTTCAAGGCCGAACAGTAGATGTTGGTGCTATTCTCTATCCAATGCAAATTAAAGCAGCTTAATTTGAGAATTAACGGAGATGCATTTCATTTTATCAAGTAAAGGCGTCATATCGCCTCATAGTAATTGCACTCAGAATATTTGTGACAGCATACTGCTTCTGAATACACATGTTACACTCTCGAATGGTAACAGAAATGCAGGACTGTGTAGCGAATATGTAACGAAAAAGTAGTGAGTACTTTTTTGACAAAAATTGGTAGCTTTTAGCGTTAAAAAAGTAGTTGTAGCGGTAGTGAAAGTAGAAAAAAAGTAGTGAGTACTCACACTACTCTTTTTGTTCAATTTTTTTTTTGGCCCTCCGTGTTTCAATTTTTTTTTGTTCTTGAACACGACCGGCCGACCGCCTTTCAATAGCCCCGTCGGCAAGGCCCCTTTTGAATCGTTCTGAAATACAATAACTGTTGATATTTATTATTCATTTTTCCCTTTCTGTCCTTTTAATGAATAAATGTTATTCTGTAAAACAGTGACATTGTTTTGATACTGTATGAATCATTCATGGTTATTTTTTTTCATAATCATATATTATACAAGCTCATTAAAGTAGTGAAAAAAGTAGTGAGTACTTTTTGAAAAGTAGTGGTAAAGTAGAGAATACCAAATTATGAAAAGTAGTTTTAGAGTAGTGAAATTACTTTTGTGATCACGTAACTTGTAATTAATCAACTACTAAAAAAAAAGTAGTGTTTTGCAACCCTGCAGAAATGAATGCATTACGTCTGAAGTAACGATTTTGAACAATCTCTCCAAGTCCCGAGAAAGAAAAGACTAGAAAGAACCCACCTGATGACGTATAAGCGGGAACTTATAGACGATTATGTTCATCGATCGTATCGTATACTAGTAGTATGCAGCCTCACCACCTTCCCTCTCATCCCCAGAATGTAAACTAAAACTGAACATCAAAGAATCTTCAGATGCACTAGGCAAGTACATGTATGTCGATAGCATTGTGCTGTAAGCATATATGGCCAAGACTGACAGATCCGTCCTGTAACAGGCAATACGGTCTGCATATCCAAACGTGCATCTCGAATGTCAGGTCATTACAGTAAAGAAAAGTCTTGCTCAGTGAGTCAGCGTGGGATTTTTCCTCTCTTATTTGACTGTGATAAATTTAATCATCCTAACATGATAGGTATGGCTTATGGCTGTGGCAAGAGAGCTAGTAGTAGTAGTTTACTTAGACTAGACAAGACAAAGTAGGGCAGTGCCAGTTGTTTACGGGGCTTTCCCAAAAGACGGCGACCTGTGTGATATTTATATTAGTGGTTCGTTCTTGTTTCTGGATTAGCCGTTGTTCTTTCAGTCCATTCGTGATATCTTTATCAAATTTCTCGCTTATACTGGTAGCTATAGAAATATCCCAATAGGTCTATACCCAGGAACCTGGCCAGACAGGTAAGTTTGTTGTATAAAATAATCCGAATGCGCGCCCAGCGTCAAAGGACTGATCTACTATCCTCCCTTTTGTGCAGATAAAGTAAAATGCAGCTTCATGGTTCCTCACCCCCCCCCCACCCCCATCCCAACGACTCTAATCTTACTGTTACTGATGCGAATATGGATGAATGAACGAGAAAGGGACAATGCAATAATTTAAACTGGGTAGGGGTTGTGGAAGAAGCGGCCGAAAATGAAGCATGACGAGCTTCTCGGTAGGCTACATTTTACACGAATTATTAACATTTTTCTTGTTTTGAAGTTTTATTTTTGGGGGATTTGAAAAAGGATCGTCCCCTCACATACTTTGTTAAAATGGTGGGTTAACATAAAAACGCATATTCATACCTGAAACTCGGTTCCCTCGGCTTGAGGACGCCTCAGGGGACCGCGGTCTCACCGGCTTCAATAAAATTGTCTTTTTATCGTGAGCCATTTACCTTCACAATAGTCATTTGGCTAATTTCGAATAAAATTTGATTCGGTGCTTCTATTTCTGCTCATCCTAGTTTTACAGCACAGCGCAGGGGAAGATAAATACGATTAGTCAGAAAAATTTTGCCATTGTTTGTGACCGAAGGTACCAAAAGCAATTATTCTTTAATGCGATAAACTGCTGTGTCTGTACGCATAGGACCATAGGAATGCGCAGTGGAAGCTTTCGCCTAACGAAACTTACGTAAATGGCACATGCGAGGTTTTCGAACTCTCTAACACTTTGAGAAACGCGCATAGCATGTGCCAGAAATTTCTCGAGTCTCGAGTGATCTGCTGATGAATACAAGGGACAAAGTAAAGCTAACTTTCTTCCTCAGTCATCAGTTTTTTTAGCATATCACAGTAAACCTTAACATGTTAAGTCTTGTACGTTCAATCATCTTTTTCAGTTTCAAGAATCTCTGATGACTGGATTGGCTTTGTGAAGCATTATTGACATTGTTGTGCAATTTGTCACTTTGTGCAATCAGTTTTCACAATTTCTTGGGACTCCACTGACCAGAATAGCGCTATTCTTATCCTGTGACAATTGTAAATGTGAGCATTACTAGGATGTGTCCTGCCAGCAGTGACCTTATAATGTAAAGTCAGTGAAAATGATATATAACCTGTTGAAGTTATAATAGTCTATATAAATTAGTGCATATATGATGAATAACACATCTTATTATTTTTAGAAGATATTTGTCAACATGGCGTGAAGGAGACTTCTGAACATACATTCTATTTTTGGAAACTGCAGAACTGTTCTGGTAAAGTGAATAGTTCGAAACATAGGATATATAGAAAGACTCAATGAGAAGAACTGTCACAGTTATTAGGCCACTGTAATCTTGTGTATCTGACGGCATGGTTATGGCAAATTACAATGAATTCAACAATAACAACTATCTGCCAGGATTTTACAATGGTGAGTTTACAATTATTTTATGACACATCGTCATATTACTGGCATTAGTAAAGGCTTCTTCTAGAGGAATTTGTTGAATCACCTTAAGTTGATCTTGCTCACTTTTTTTTTGTAGTATAGGTTTAATTGTGTAATTAGCATCATTTCTTGTAATCAATTGGAATGTGAAACGTTTTATGCATCAAAATTGTTTTTTTTTTCTGTATGCAGTACTAAGAAGATTCATATGTGGTTTGTAATTTGTAGTATCAGAATGGGTCATAAAAATGAAAAATGGTTTAGGAAAAATTAGATTTAGAGATTATGAAAATTATAAATGCATTACATTAAACACTTGGTTTGAATTTCGGTTCTTAATTACACAAATAGCAAATAATTGGTCACAACAAATAAATTCAGCAAAGTGAATTTAACACTAGAACAAAAAGAGAAATAGAAATCTTGAGAACATGTGAATTCTTTCTACAGCTTAGACTTGGCAAAACAGCATATAAACTTAGTTTGAAGTACTGTACTATGTACTGTTCATAAATTACTTTAACTCTTTTGAGGTGATTCTGGGGCAAGATTTCCACAGGCAGCAACTTGTTGGTTAGGGTTAGGAGTTAGGGGTAGCGTTAGGAGTAAGGGATAGGGTTAGGGGTAGGGTATATCTTTAGTAGTATGTTCTTATTTCGGGGCTTGTTGCCTGCGGAAATCTTTCCGATTCTGGCAAATGTTGCATTTCTTAAACAAATTTCATAGGAGATGATTGTCACAAGCCTTGAAGGGTCACATACCTTAGCCTCATACTCCCTCCAAATCATGTAAAGCACTTGAATTTTGAAAGTTAACGTGAACATGTGCATAAAAAAACTATCCTCCGGCTTCATTCTAATTTATGTTTTGAGAGGACTGGAAGATTGAATGTTAAAGAGAAAAAAACACTCGCCTGGAGCAGTGTGTGTATGCACAGCCAATTTTTGGCCATTTTCAGGATTTTTTGTTTTGTTTTGTCTTTTTGGCTTTTTATCTTGGAATTGGGCTTTAAAAGCACTCTGTTAAGGACGGCAAAAGTTTGGATTTTAGGGACATCTATAATTCATATCTAGACATAAAACTTAGATCAGAACAAAGATTGGGCAAAAAATATGGGAAATATTGGGCATAACTGAAAATGAAAGACGGCCATTTTTTTTATTTTATGAAGAAAACAATTTTTTTTTGGGTGGGGGTATTATTTTAACACTGTAAAAACTAACGAGCATTATAAATGAATGAATCATTTATTATTTAAAAGTTTGACATGCTAAATTTTATCTTTACAAATTTCATTATTAATATTATCATCGCTGTACTTTGTATTTTTTTAATGAATTTTCAAAAAGGATCAAGAATTCCCAGTCCTGAATGATAATTGATAGTGCACAAAAAAGAAATAAATCTTGAGAGAGTTAAAATTGTACATAGGAATATAAATAATACACTTTCATACCAATGAAAAATACTAAATTTACTTCCTTTGTTAATTTTTTTATTGCAACATCAATATTTTTAGCCACTCTCCACCTGGAACTTAGCACTTGAGAATTTTTATGTTTATATAGGGTATAAATCATTAAATGTATTTGCATGATCTTATTCTTATACCCATTTCAATTTATACTTGGCTTTTTGTGTATATCAAAGTACCACGTCAAAACAAAAGTGTTTGAAAATAATTATTAATTTAATTCACCTTTTTACTCTGTGTCAGACATGGCTACGGCAACATTTACGCCTTATCCACCCACCACACAGTTCAGAAGCCCTGGGGCCCCTCAGAATGGATTCACCTTCACCTCTCCTACACAAGGGAGCACTCTTGCCACCTACAGACCCAGTATCCAGGTATACTTTTGTTTGTTAGTGCAGCAGGTAAATTCAGTGGAACTACAATTCAAAATCATTTTTAATGGAATTGAGTTGAAAAGGTATTCACCGTTAACATTTAGACTGTATTAATGGGCGTGTACTATATCTCATTAAGTTTTAATGGAAATGAGCTGAAAAGATACTCTTCCATTCAATCTGTGTAGATGATCATTTATTGTACCGCTGAGTCTAATTAAATCATTCATAGTCTTTAACATTGCAGNTATATATATATATATATATATATATATATATATATATATATATATATAATATTGGCTGAGCTCATGATCAGTATGATTTGGAACATTTGTGAATGGTCCTCCCACAATACGCAAGGACAGTTATACAAAGAACTAGAAATGGAACAAGTTATGTACTAACCGTTATAAATTTTTGCCATGTTTTTGTCTTCAAAGACCACAAGTCCCATCAGCAACTTGAGCGCTCCAGGTGTTGGCACATCATGGCAGCACTCCATTCCTGTCACAATGCCATGGGTTGACATGAAAGCAGCAATGTCTCAGCGTGGAATTGGCACAGCAACTGTTTTCACAGGAGTACCACTGCCAGCATAGTAAGTATTTTTTCTTGCTTTTTTCTTTTTTTGTAGCACTTTACTCACATGTTGTAGCACTGTAGCACTTTACTCACATGTTACTCACATGTTGTCATCTGACTCAGATGTGACAGCAGATCTAACTTTTGTGCAATGGGATTTTTATGTAGCATTGACCACCACAGTGATTTTGACATCATGGAAAGTTTGTAATCATACGCAATGTTAGTATTGAAGACACTGTTTTGACACTGTCATACCAAATTTCTTGTAGGGACACAGAGGGTGTTTTTTTTTTTTTAAAAAGTACTATGTACACACTTCAGGAGAAATAACAAACTAGGACAGGAGTGTTGAGTAAAATTGGTTTACATTGTGTAATTCCTAATGGAAATGCCGCATTTTTACTTGCTTCTGCCTTTGCTTTTCTGTGATGATGAGCACATAAAATATTAACAGCTCTTGTGAGTAATCAGTCATTTAAACATCATCTGATTTGTTTCCAGCCCTGAACCACAGCATTTAAGCACTGCCACTGTAAGATGTCCCAAGCGGAAAGCTTTAGATCTGCCAGATGAGTAAGTAGAGAAAATCTAGCCATTCAGGTCACAGTTAGACTAGTTAGAGCGAAACCACATCAGGTTTGGATTGGGGATGGGGAAAAGGATGTGATTTACATTCCTGTGAAAGATTTGTAATGTTCGCTCAGGTTTAGATACTTTGCTGAATGATGCAATTTTGTGCTAACCCAACATATGGTGGGACTTCAGTATTTTCTCTAGACTGCACAATTGCTCTGTTCATTAGTTACATTTCAAAATCTCCCCTAAAAATACACTGAATGGGCTCCTCTCCCTTCTTATCTGCATTCTAAAGTTTGCAATATTTGAGAAAAACCTAAAGTCCCTCTAAAAATTTACAAATCTCCTGTCAAATTTATGGCAAGTGGAAAATGTCTCCCCCAATTTATATGACCTGGAGAAAAGACTGACATCATTTCAACTAATATGAGCTGATTTTAGAAACTGAATGTCAGTTTGTGGAAATTGGTAGTATTTCTGAAACATTTAATATTACACCATTAAGAATACCTAATTACCTGCATGTTTCAGCTCCGTTATGTTACATTCTGGGAATTTCATGGAGAAAAGTAAGTGTGGCTTGTTGTTTGAAATCCGAACTAATGAAAGAAGGCTACGGTGGTAGAAGAAACATAACTGATAAATAAAAGTAAACGTTTGTGAGCATAGAATGTTATTTACATCTATGGAAATATGAAGGAAGAAATAATAACAACAACATTATACTTTCGCTGAATGAAATTGTGGCTGGGAAGAAAGGAATGGATGTATTCAAATTGTTTCTGTTAAATTTTTAAAATAAAATTTTCCTTCAGAGCCCCAATGTCCAAGGTTTATCTGTGTGCTGATCAGTTAGCTAACATGAAGATCAGCCCAGGAGTGCAGCAAGCCAGGCCCCCTGCAATCGACAGTGGAAATGCCAGCATCCAGTTTTATGCTGGTGTGGATAGAGTCCAGTCAAAAAGTGACATTGAAGGGTGGCAGCGATTTAGAGAAGTTGAGAGCAGGTAGGGTTAGTTTATGGTTAAAACAGTGGTTATAATATAGTTAATAATTTAAGAAAACAAGAGTTTTTATCATTATATCCGAAGTATATATTTGTGAGAAATAAGCTACTCAAAGAAAACGCTGGTGTAAATAAGGGTTGAAAGACGTGGTCCACCATTAGTCATACTGAACTATTTTATGCCACTGTTTTATAGTAATTTATACATGAATAGTTGAGATCATGGCCTAGTGATTTTGTAAGTTTACCTCTCATAGGTAACAATTTACATAGGATACATCCAAGTTAACATTAGCTGTGGCACCTTCGTCTGTGGGAATTTTAATGAACTTTTGGAAGTTTTCTTTTTTTTGACCATCATATGGAACTGCCATTCACATGATTTTTTTGTTTTTTTTTTTCGTTTTAATATTCATAGATTGGATGTTGAGCTTGATGATGACACAGACTTGAGCATGAGTTCAAATGAAAGCACAGAAAATGGCCCTTGCTTGAAAGTGGCAGATGGTGTTCTTAAAAAGGCAGCCAATAACTCACCAATCTTACCCCGCAAAGTCATGGAAGACATGTAAGTTACTGGACTGTTGATGAGCAGTGAAAACATGGATAGAAATAAGTTAACAAGTATAGATAGATGGGAGCAAGGACAACATTAGATATGCATTTATAAGGATTAGAAAGTATCAGATCTGAAAATAAGAGCAGTAAATGGTTCTAGGAATGGATTGAGATGGATTGGACCTATATCAAATGCTCTGTTTGTGAGGGCACAGTAGTAAATACTGAGATATTGAAAACTTTACCTGGCATTTGATGAATTATTGATTTTGAAAGCGAACTCCCCATTGTCTGTTCATATGTACAGTGAGTTTCACAAGCATATCTAGTACAGTTGTTGCACAAACAGATGGCTGCTGTGTGATGTTGAAATCAAATACAGAGGCACCTTAAATAGGCATTCTCTGAATCGGTATCTGTCTTCTGGCATAGCCTAAAATTTGTTCCATTTTGTGCACTTATTGGCTAAATGTGGTGAACCTTGCTACTATGTACACTTTGTTACAAAATGTAAATCATGCATGCACTAAGCTGTACGTTATATTGAGGTTCTACTGTAATTACTATTTGAGCCTGACATAGGAGAGCTTTATCATTACACAAAATTTCACTGGAAACAGAAGCACTGTTAGAAATTATTGGTCTTTGAATATTTTAGAGATTTTAATATGTCACAGGAAATGTCAGTCCATTGCTTGATATTATTATAGGCTACCTTTATCATATTAAGTGAATTTCTGCCTCCTCCCACAGCACCAAACCTTGTATGCAAATAGTATTGTGGAAGTCACCAAGTGAACTCATACGTGAAGCTGCAAAAGAAGACAACCAGGTCACAGCATCATCCACCACAAGCACGTCTGACAGCATAGTGGACAGCAGTAGATACTCTCAAGGCAATAAAACAGACATCTGTGAGAGGTTACCTCTGACCTCTCGAGACAACATAATGGATGTGGGGGGCCCAGACACAGTGATGCAGGACTCATCTGATCTGTCTCTACCATCACAGCATTCCACCAGCTCTTGCAGTCTGTCCATGACAAATGTTCTTAAGGCCCCATCGCTCTCCAGTAGGGTGGCACTCTCCACTAGTGGCCTCAGCAGCAACAGAGTGAGCACTAGCAGTAGCAACAATACCATCCTTGAGGAGCTGGACATGTTTGACACCATTGATGATGACATGCAGTTATGACCAAGGCTGAGATCATCTTTTGTTTTTACTTAGGTGTCTTAGGCTTGACAGTCATTAACTATCATTATATGTGGTAAGTTATGCATTTGTCCTAAAATTTCACTGATTCTCACCATATGGGTGTTCAGATCATATGTGCACAAGGTATCGGCTCATGACTATGGCATGGGAGCAAGTTTGGGGTCCTAAATTACAGGCATTTGAAAAACTGTAGGTTTACTTTATTTAAGAAAAGATTGAAAATAGAAAATGTGAGCCAACACAAATTCAAAGGCAATCCAGCATGTCTTCAGGCTAGAAGATCTTCAGGCTAGAAGATAATTTCTGAAGAAATATTATGTTTTACAAGATCATATGCTATGTATAATGTTTCGATTGTATCTTTATTCATAGTTTAGTATAATGATCTGGGTCTTATGTCAGAAATCAACAAGACTGATCGTCTCACCACTCCGTGGTCCTAAGGTTGGATACTTGTATGGATGTTCCTGTTCTTCGTCTTGGTCAAGAAGTTCTGTATTCTGGTAAAATGTTTTCAGACAAAGATAAATGTGAGCCAGTATCAGTACTAGAGCAACATTTTGTTCAAAGTTTGGTTGCAAAAGCTCCGTTATTGGGCACTTTTATATATGAGCCAGTCTATTTGAAAGACCTTTTTTAATGGACAGCAGTGATGTTCCAGAATTTGTAACCCTTATAATCTACTAGGAGGTCCCTTTCAGTCTATCCCATGTGTACAATATGAGCTGAATAAACAAAGTTGAGAACAGTTGTGTAAGACTTTGGTCGTACGTAATTTGGTTAGATGTGAAGAATATTAGTTAAGGAGTATTTCTTCTGCTCTCAAGAGTTCATTGTTTTGTCTTTCGTTTTACATTAATCCTTTTTGTAGTTTCCATTGTTCATGTTTTAGTACATATCTTCTTACAAATTCAAATACAGTCTAACTACTTTGTAATGAACCACATGATCGAAGATGTGTTTATGATTAGGATGATAGTGTGAGCCGAAGAGTTGGCAACACCGACAGTCATTGTGTTACCTGTCTGAACAGATTCAGCTGACAGAGAATAATTGAAAAGGGTAAAATAAAAATTCTGACACTTTCAAGGCTTCCTTGTGCAGTTTCATGATGTTATGCCACCCTGAAAGCCCTAGATTTTAGCCCTAATTTCACCATACACTATATTCACACAAGTAAAATATCCATGTTTCTGTATCATGTGCTGGTGAATGGAATGACTCTTGATTACCTGCTGGATAATATTACATGAAATCTATAGGGTCCACATACTTTTTTCTCTAGGACTGGAATTTTCTCTTAATGCAGTGCCAGGCACAGTGCAAACACTGGTGTGCCTTGCTAGATCAAAAGCTGTCTTTAATGTTTGAGTCAAGAGAATGTCATCACATGGTGTGGCTGATGAAGGCTGGTTTAAATAAACTAACTCTTCAGAATGTTTATGTAGATGGTTTTGAGTTGTGGATCAAAACATCCATGCATGCCACTTTCCCAGCACATTCAGAATCTGCAGATTTGCAACTCATGGGTGCATTCAGTGTTTTCAGCGCCCTGATATCTACAATACTGCGAACTTAAGAATTATATTTATTTTATCTTAAGGGAACATACTGTCTCTGGGCTCAGAGGAAATTTCAAGATAATTAAATGTTGAGTTATGGATTTCAGGAATCACAGGTCAGACTGAGTTATTGGCATCCTTGAAAAACATGGTTCCTTTTGAAAAGGAGTTAGATTGTCATTGTGTTTACTTGCTACCAGTGTCTTATATCATTAAAGAAATAAATGTTTACATATTCGTGAAGAAGCATTTCAGACATTTTATTGTTATATCATGTTCACCACACAAATTCAGTTGGTTGTGTAAATAGTGTAAATAAGGTTGGACAAATACATAACGCCATATAATAACACTGAATTTATTGTCTAGTTTTGTTAAGGTATGAATGTTTGAGGAAGTTGGGATGTCATAAACAGTGATAATGTCATTGTCTCCATGTTGTGGTAATCTTATAGCGTACTTTTGTTTTCATTTTCCAGAACTATTGTTTAGCATCTTTATGAATGTCTATGAAATGAAAAAAAAAACAAACTTGATGACTATATTATAAATTTACATAAAAGAAATAGGCCTTGATGACTAAATTATAATTTTACCTGAAAGAAATAGGCCCTGATGACTCTAATTATAAATTTACATGAAAGAAATAGGCTCTGATGACTAAATTATGATTTTACATAAGAGGGCTGGCACATATCATTTTAATTACAGAAATGACATGACTGGTTGATTCATCTGAGGTATAAATCAGTCAGGACATCTTGTTCAGCTCCTCGATTCTGTGCAGTTGTGACTATGAGATTGATGATTTACTACTGGTTATTGGATGACATAGTCTACAAGTAATTTTATTCCAGTATTGGCTTCTGTTGTTTGTTTGTGTTATGCCCAGTAGCTGCAGAGTGTCAGATATTGACATATATCTGTTCCGTATTATCGTGTTAGCACATCTTTTATGTATTATTTTGTTAGCACAAATAACTGAAAAACATTAACCTGACCAGTGTGAAAGTGCAGGCCATGCATAATGCCACAGTCATAGGCAGTTTGCCTATCTCACTTGAGTCAGTATTTGAGGGATGGAGGAAAAACTGTTAGACAACACAAGAAAATAGTGTCAATGCCAAGCTTTGATGCCATTTTTTAACCAGTGACTTTTTGACTTAACATTATCTGTGACATTTGAAGGATATACTGGATTTTAGCAAGCACAAAAGTAGCCCAGTTTGCAAATTGCCTATTTCTGAGATGAGTAATCTGCATGTGACTGACGATAAATTTCAAGGCTGTGGTTGTGTGCTTTTGTAGCAAACTAAAGATTTTTTTTTTTTTAATGGTTTGGGTAAGGTAGAGGACACCTGTTGTTGGTCTTGCATGACATAAAATTTTTGAAACAAGAGATTAGTCTTGAATGTTGTGTGTTGAATAAAGGGTTGTATCTTCTGCAAAATAAAAAGAAACGCTGGTGAAGTGAAGGGCTGAACTGATAATTCATCAGGTTCCAAGTTAAGTGCAGTCTCATCTTACATTACAGTTATCTGTTGATGATGACTTCCTGATAAGACTGAATGCAGGAGGATGTGAGGATTCACAGAGTGACTCACCACAAAATTATGAGGACATTTTACAACCAGATAATGTATCTGTACTGGTCACATAGTAATGATCATTGATATGGTCATCTGGGACACACAGTTGAGCATAAATGACTCAAATTCTTCAAAATTGCCTCATCTTGTTTAAGTTTGTCAAATTTTGAGGAATGCATGAAGCACTAGTGCAGAGAAAGAAAATCGGGTCAGAAAGGTTTGTTTGAGGGAAATGTAGGTTTGTTTGAGGGAAATGTGCTTCAACATACATGCATTTGAGGTATTCACGCTTGGCTGTACGTACTTATTTTGGTGAAGATTGCTTGGTTATACCTTAAGGAATAAAGAACTTTAAAGGCATATGCTTGAATGTGGATTATAATAATGCAATAGTAACTTTTGAATTCTGTTTGAATTCCTGTCAGGCACTGATTTAGCAACTGCATTGCTGTACAAATGAGAGATATACCTTGCAGAGCTAATAATATCTGAGGGGATGTGGATTTTACCAAAATAGTTGTGTTTGTCATATAACTCTAATGCACTTCAGTCAAATTTGAGAGTATTAGTGCTGTACTGTAGAAGTGTGGTTGTTTGTCTCTTTTAGTGAGGATGTAATTTTGGGTAATTTCCATGAAAAATGAAAAAAAAATTCAGTTCAGTATTTTCCAAAGGGTGTATCATTAGTAAAAATAATTTGTGCAAGGGATGGTAACCTGTGAGAAGGTAACACATATGCTATTATTTCAGCTTACTACCCCACATTATTTGGACATATTTGATGTTTCTCAATCAATATGAAGCAACATTGCTTGTTTGATAGCTCTGTAACATCACTCCAGATTATTTTAGGCTTCGGTGTCATACATACATACACGTGGAACTATCATGTGGGGTTTGCAAAAAATTGATCCTTGCAAAAAGCCATCTCGGACTCTTCACAGAAATCAGATCCTCACAAGAAAGAAAAAAAACTAAATACTTCAACAGCATGCATGCTCATTAGGTGGGAAAACAGTATGCTGGAATTTTACCGATGGAAAAGTATTATTTTTAGGTAATCATTGAAACCACACAGCTGTAACACTGCCACATGTTTGCTCTTGCATATTGGCATGCTTTATTTATCACATTATTGTAGCTTAGCCCTCAGAATCAGACTTTATGTCTCACATACTTTTTTTTTGTGCAATAATCAAATTGTTGCACTATCCAAAAGAATGCGTGTATGCAGTATTTTCACAGGATAACTCAATTTATAGGAACAGTAAGCAGTGTATGTGAATGATTGTTTCTAGATTGTCACAAGATGTAAGCATTTTGTCTGTTAAGATTAACTTCCTGTTCTGAGAACAGCACTATAACTAAGCAGCAGATATGTAACTCACTTCATGTGTAGATCTACATGTAAGTTGTATGCCATGAAATTTATTTATTAATGGCTTGCAACTACACCAAAGAGTGATATTACTATTAACAATGTGTTCTTCATTTGCTGGCATCAAAATGCACTGAGAGTGGAAGGATTGCAGGCTATTGTATGTGGCAAGTTGATAAATCCAACTGAAATATTACAAAAATTGCAGGAAACATAGACTATTGTTTTATTGAAAACCTAGACAAGAATTTACTTACTCATCCCTGACAATGTTGCTCTACAGCATACAAATATATAGAAGTTCTGTGTAGGTTCATTCTAGCTGATGAGAGAATTCGAAAGTAACAACCAGTTTTTATAATGTATAAATTGTAAAACTGCTTTTACCCAAATCTAAAGGATTGATATTTATAAGTTTATAGGGTAGTTCTTAAAGATTGGCCACAGATGAGTAAATGTTACACATTTTTATCTTAACCTTCCCATTTTCATATTATATATATATGATTTCAAAACACTGCTTACAGTACCACTTGAAAACTCAGTTGGAAGCATCGCACATTTGAGCAGAAAAGTGAAAGTCGATAATAATCCTTATTCAGGATTTGAAATGCATGTTGACAATGTTAACAAATATAAAAGGTTGTGAAATGTTCGCATATTAGTACAATTTATGATCGGTGTTTTAAGTCATAGTATTCAAATTGGAAGAAATAAAAATGCAAGCAGGGTAGTATGAAAGTGAGATGATATGACCATTTTTGTTGACTAAGCACTTTGAAGAGATATGTTGTGGTCTGCATATTTTTTTTTTCCTTCCACAATTTTTTTTTTTCCACAAAAGATCTGACATTCACATCCCTCTTCACACCGTCACAAAATATTAGACCCAAACTCCATTTGCAAGTATAAAAATCAGATTAAAACATTTTAGGTCGCAATTCCACAGAATGCACGCAAGTTAATAGTTATTTAATTAATTTTTTTTGCAGGTTTTATCATGCATGACACTGACTTGAGCTCTGCTAGCTGATTTTTTCGAGATTTTACAGAAAAAGAAAGAAATGGATAATTTCTGAGCAATAGGTATTCTCAAAATTTCCTCACAAGTATAATTTTTGCACTTAGGTGTATACTATCTGTTGACTCTTTTTGATGTTTGATCAGAAATATTTAAAGATCATTGGGAGGTTTGCTGACTGGAAATCTGCATGATGAATCCTCCATATCTTTAAGATGGTTTTATCATGAGGATTTCTCCATATTAATGGGCAAACTTGCTTAACCATATCTGGAGTAGATTGAGATTTTTTTTTCAGTTCTCTTGTAAAATTTATAAAAGCGGCTTTGTGAGGTTTTATCATGCAGACAGCAATATCCATCCATGCTGGTCTTCACCTTCAGCTATAAGGCTACAGATATATGTATATATCGATGGTGAAATCGCAAACGGTGTATGTCATATCAGCCAAAATTTACAGGGGAAAGAAAAAACTGTTTCATGTATCATCACTTACCGAGTTACACAGTTTGATCATTTGACAAAATATAGACTTTCTGTCGCTATTTTAAGTACATAGTGTGTAATGGCATATGCGTGAGGTGGTATTCTTCAGTTTGGTACCTAAAAGCGGAACCAAAATTTTTCGGACTTGCACAGTTTGCGATTTTCACCATTGATACTGTCTATTATTATTATATTGTCTGTGTTGACTTGAGGTGTTGTTCCACAATTTAGGTCAAATGCAGAGTTTGATGATTTTATTCTTAGTGTTAGGCAGTGTCTAGCTAACATCCTGGTGCTCAGTAAATGAGAATAGCAGGATCTTAGCTTAAGTGGATATATTAGCGAATGATCCAGGGTGGAAATGGGAGTAGGTAAAAACAGAAATATAGCAGGATCATAAATCAGTGGGATGTTAAGTAGTGGGATCTTAGAAATTTATTGAGAAGTCCTGTTTGAGCTGAACAAAACTTACGGATGTATCAGTTGTCTGAGGAATTAGATTTTTTCATGCAAATAAATGGTTGCAAATGATCCGCTTTTTCTCTAAATTTCATTTTTGTGGATCGACATGGCATGTTATCACAGACAATTTTTGTTGGTACAGCAATATTGCTTCAGAGGTATGGTTTAGTATTGTGTCCTTTGGTTTCTTTTGTGATAGAGCTGTGACTGTGGCACTTAAGAAAACCTTTGCACTCATGGCCCTGTGTAAATAGTATTAAAAGTTCCAGTTTTATTGTATGTGTGGATACCGGACTGTGAAAAAGTCTCATTTGGTCATATGTCATTATTCTGAGTGTATGAGTTTCACCACTCAAAACCGAGAGCTGACTGATCGTAACGAACTGAAACTCCAAAGAGCTTGCAATGCAGCAATAAGCATAGCTCTCTTAATGCTGATTTATTGATTGCCAGTTCCAATAGTAATAGACTACATGTGGACAAACTTATCACAAAAACACTGAATACAAAACTTGTTTTACTTCAGAAGTTGCCCTTGATGTGTCTTGGGCAAGTTGTAAACTGTGCTTAACATAAGATATTTTAGTGTCCTCCTTATTTCATATTATAAGCATCTTTTAAGTGTAATTCTCATGCCCCATTTAAGCCTTTTTTTCTCTCTTGCAGTTTTTTAGTTTTCANCGTCAAACTCGAGTTTGTCCTGAGTCTGGCGACAAGAAGGTGTCAGTGCACGATATCAAACCACGATATCAAAGAAATTTAATCTTCTTACCAAAAATATGGCCGAAATTACTTCCTCCGCTTAATCGCCGCTCCGCTTAATCGACCACTTTTTCCGTGATCCCGAGGATGGACGATTAAGCGGAGTCGACTGTAGTTATTTATTTAATTTTTTTTGCAGGTTTTATCATGCATGACACTGACTTGAGCTCTACTAGCTGATTTTTTGAGATTTTACAGAAAAAGAAAGAAATGGATCATTTCTGAGCAATAGGTTCTTTATTCTCAAAATTTCCTCACAAGTATACTTTTTGCTCTTAGACGTATGCTATCTGTTGACTCTTTTTGATGTTTGATCAGAAATATGTAAAGATCATTGGGAGGTTTGCTGACTGGAAATCTTCATGATGAATCCTCCATATCTTTAAGATGGTTTTCTCATGAGGATTTCTCCTCTCCATATTAGCAGGCGAACTTGCTTAACCATATCTGGAGGTGGATTGAGATATTTTATCAGTTCTCTTGTTAAATTTATGAAAGCGGCTTTGTGAGGTTTTATCATGCAGACAGCAATATCCATCCACGCTGGTCTTCACCTTCAGCTATAAGGCTACAGATATAAGTATATATCGATGGTGAAAATCGCAAATGGTGTATGTCATATCAGTCAAAATTTACAGGGGAAAGAAAAAACTGTTTCATAAGGTCATCACTTACCGAGTTACACAGTTTGATCATTCCACAAAATATTGACTTTCTGTCGCTATTTTAAGTACATAATGTGTAATGGCATATACATAAGGTGGTATTCTTCAGTTTGGTACAAAAAAAGCGGAACCAAAATTTTTTGGACTTACACGGTTTGCGGTTGTCACCATTGATTGATATATGTATATATATATATTGTCTGTGTTGACTTGAGGTGTTGTTCCACAATTTAGGTCAAATACAGATTTTGATGATTTTATTCTTAGTTTTAGGCAGTGTCTAGCTAACATCCTGGTGCTCAGTAAATGAGAATAGCAGGATCTTAGCTGAAGTGGATATCTTAGTCAATGATTCAGGGTGGAAATGGGAGTAAAAACAGAAATATAGCATCATAAATCAGTGGGATGTTAAGTAGTGGGATCTTAGAAATTTATAGAGAAGTCCTGTTTGAGCTGAACAAAATTGACGGATGCATCAGTTGTCTGAGGAATTAGATTTTTTCATGCAAATAAATGGTTGCAAATGATCCGCTTTTTCTCTAAATTTCATTGTTGTGGAACAGGACATGGCATGTCATCACAGACAGTTTTTGTTGGTACAGCAATATCGCTTCAGAGGTATGGTTTAGTATTGTGTCCTTTGGTTTCTTTTGTTATAGAGCTGTGACTGTGGCACTTAAGAAAACCTTTGCACTCATGGCCCTGTGTAAATAGTATTAAAAGTTCCAGTTTTATTGTATGTGTGGATACCGGACTGTGAAAAAGTCTCATTTGGTCATATGTCATTATTCTGAGTGTATGAGTTTCACCACTCAAAACCGAGAGCTGACTGATTGTAATGAACTGAAACTCCAAAGAGCTTGCAATGCAGCAATAAGCATAGCTCTCTTAATGCTGATTTATTGATTGCCAGTTCCAATAGTAATAGACTACATGTGGACAAACTTATCACAAAAACACTGAATACAAAACTTGTTTTACTTCAGAAGTTGCCCTTGATGTGTCTTGGGCAAGTTGTAAACTGTGCTTAACATAAGATATTTTAGTGTCCTCCTTATTTCATATTATAAGCATCTTTTAAGTGTAATTCTCATGCCCCATTTATACAAGCCTTTTTTTCTCTCTTGCAGTTTCTTAGTTTTCATGGTCATGATTCTGACAAATTTAATCATGTCATTTTTTGCTATGTTCATTTCATGTAAACTTTATGATGCAAATACTTTGTTATTGTGGTGTGGCTTTTGTAAATGTGATGCGTGGACTATGGGAATAAAGTTGCATGTTGACTTAAGCATTAAAGAAATCTTGTTTACTTGTGTCAAAAAATATTGGGCCAATTAGGTGAAGTGAAGAGAAGTTTACTGAAGTATCGTGTAAAGAGGTACAGCTGAGGAAGTTTAAAAATGAAAGCAAACTACATGGTGTCTCTTGATATGCTTGATGATTTCCTTAGTCATTTGCTCATGACCGGTGTCTGCGCATCTCAGCAATTTCTTTGTTAATAATCTATATTTTTCAAAATTTCATGCTGTTCTAGAATGAAAACACTCGTCTTCACTAAAAGCATTTACCGCAACTCCATTTTCGGAGTACAGATTCTGGAAGACCTACCAAAGCTTAGGCTTAGATGTGCAGACTCAGGTGGTAGAATACTATATGAGAATACTTATAATTGTATATCTATATACAAATATGAAAGGCGAGCATGCAGAACAAAAGGGGGAAAGGTGAAAGAGATGGAGGGGCAAAGAGGGTGTTGACAGTGGAGCAAGAAGAAGTCTTCAAGCCAAAAAAAGCAGATGATTAGTGGAAGAAAATGGTAATCCCAGAAGTCGGGACCGTGTTCAAGAAACTATCACAAAAAGCCTAAAATGATCTCAAACCTCCAAACACTGAATGAGTTGTTTAAATGGTCACAAATTTTACACAATAATAGAAAAAAATTAGTCATGAACAACATTTCACAATGGTTTATTATAGTTGTAAAGATTACCAGTACAAAAATGACTAGACTAGTAAAATGCAAACATCAGGAAAAAGTAAGTAAAAGATGATTACCTAGGTAAACACAAACACCCACCCTTTGATACACAGCCGCTATTATAGTGCAATCAGAAATAAATGGATGACCTATCTCCATTATGACTTGACAGAAATCTTTCAACGTTTACACACAGCGTTTCATCCATTTGTCCTTTCTAAAAGCAGGAACTAAAAATTATGATAGGGAAACATTTATTCTTAAAGAGACATGCTTTTACACACTAGAACTGTTTTGGGCAAAGGTTCTATAGTTTACCATAATGACATGTTCAGGGACCTTTCTGTAAAATGGACAAAATTACTACAAATAACTGTTAACTGTTGTTTACAGATTTTTGTTAAAGGATTTCTCAGACTAGTTGGCACATTTTCTTCAAAAATATGGTTTAGGAAGGACAAACAAATATAAAGCTGTGAGCTGTGTGAAAATTTTGAAACAGGTCTGGTGAGCCATAGCAGAGACACTTCAAAAAACTTCATCCATTTATTTCTATTTGCATTAAAACAATAATAATATGCATTTATTTCGTGCTCATTCCCAAAACAGGTGACTGAGAGAAGGAGAGAGAGAAAAAAAGAGCGAGAGAGAGGGAGAGAGAGACAACAACTTACAGATGCAACTGTACATTCAGGTAGCACTCCTGCACATACAATTATAATAATTTTGGTAAGATAAATATTAAGAAATTTAGTTTGGAAAGGTGTCAAATTTAATCAAAATACTGTCTAAGCAAATGTGTGTTCAGCAATTTCTTACAATTATTTAGAACATTTGTGTCCTCGATGACAACAAAATGTCACCTTATCTCTGTTCCTGCATCTTTCAGGGTTACTGCACTATGGTAACAAAATGAAATGGTTTACAGGACAAAGCTAGATGAGTAGTGGAGGATTGAGGATAACACATGGCACGGCTATGGTGAAGAGAGTAACAACTTCAAAATACATGTGTTGCATGGTAACAAAATTGCAAGAAGTTCTTAGTGTATAAAATAGAAATTATCATAACATCTCTGCAAAGAAAAGTTACAGTGCTTCATTTAAAATACTGATAGTGTAACTAAAGGATCACCAATAACAGGTGAAAATCAGCATTGAAAATATACCTTTATAGACTGACTGACATATCATAACTGTATCTTTGACTTATGCAGTATGATCTATTACATCAAAACTGAATATGTCGACCTGAAATATCTCCAGCGCACTTGGTATGGAAGTTGCACAGCATGCAATGGAACATACAGCATCTGTAAGAAGGTTGAATTCCTTCCTACAGAAAGCCATTAGAGTTCTGGAGGATCAAGGATGACACATCAATGTGAAATGAAGCTGCAAAATAATAAGCTGTCCACATTGCAGCAAGTCAATAAATATACATTAGAAATCTGTTAACACAAAACTGAAGGGCTGGGCAAATATAGATGAGTCAAGCGAGTTTTGTGCTTTGTCATCACCTCTGATTGATGCAATATTTAAATCTGACAACCAATGGACAAGGGGATGTAAAACCGTAATGGTTGCGCAACAGTAGTGTTATTGAAGGTACTCTGAAACTCTTTATCGGATTACTGAAAGTATTTTACTATGGGTAAAGAGGGCCTTTGGACGGGGATTTTTTTTTCATTTGGCTTAATTCGGATTTCAGGGAAAGTGCTATCATGTTAAATGAACCCTACTGTATTGACTCTTTCAGTTCACATCATCCTTGTTGCTGTATAAGATCAAATACATGTGCTTCTCTTAAAGTTAGGTGGAATATCACCTTCTCCATCAACATGGATATTACTACATTTGTAGAAATGTGTGGAAAATTCCCTATGTCTTATTTTAGGCAAGTAGGTAGAAGATCAAGGAATTCATAAGTCAGAGGGGATACATTCAACACAGTCATAACCAATCATTTAATGACTCGGTTGTACTCTAAAAGAACAGAGTTATCAAGAAAATGGTGTCAAAATTCTATGGTTACACGAGAAAACTACAAACAAGGAGAAATGTTTTATCCTGATCACACATAGAAAGTAAAGAAAACAACACAGCAACCACATCTGCCCAGCCTTGGACAAAATGGTTTCTTTTATGAAATTCACCAACATAATGAATTTATGCGCGAAACAATCATGCAGCTTATCGAAAGATGTACACCGGCATAGTATAAATGCAGTATATCTTAGGATAAGGTTCTTTGTGTCTCTGTCTCAACATGGTAAGAAGCTGTAAAGTTAACGTTGATTATTATATCATGTTTACTTCTCTTTATTGTTCTTGTGAAGTTGAATGTTTTAATGTCTTGAAAAGGCAGTTTTTCTGTTTTCTTGTTCATATATTACATTTGCTGTATGATGCCCTATAACCTCACATTTTTGCTTCTCAAATGAGGGCACTTGTTCATAGTTTTCCAGTTAAATGGCTTCGCACAACTGTTATGCTTGGGTTGTGATGGCAAGTGGCAATTCTAGGTCACTCTTTTGCTAGTCTAGATGTTTTGGATAACATGTAGCAAGGGTGAGGGATGACAGTCTAAATCTGGGGCAGGACATCAAGGTTTGCTGGCATGATGGGGGGGGGGGGNGGGGGGGGGGGGACAAGGTTCTCAAAGGGCTTATTGCATGGGCGTGGTGGCTGTCTGTTTTGTGCTGTCAGGCTAAGCCAGACTTCAATTTGGTCATGATAGAGGATAACGATGGTCAGCACCTGATGGATCCAGTGGAAATGGGTGGCAAATTGTTGATAGGCATAACAGCTTTTAAGGCTAGGAAGAGTGCCTACGTTGCTACCACAGGCCTGCTCTCACCCTGTTATCCCCCAAGAGCCAGACCCAGTTCCTTTTCACAAAGATTACAACTCTTGGGTGGTTGTTGTCAATATTTTCACTCTGTAGAGGTGGGACAGTTGAGGAGTTCATGATTTCTGTAGCCAGTGCCTACACAAAATTCAGCTACTTATAAGGCTTGAGGCCACAGTATGGTTTCGATGGGTTCAATGGGATCCACCTCAATGAGGCGGGTCAAAAGAAATTGTTCAAGTCAATTAGGGGTGCAGTGATAAGGGCTAAGAAATTTTATCAGGGTTTCTTGAAATGACATTTTGGGTGGACAACGCTAATGAGTATTTAATTAGTCAAGTAAAGGGTGGCATAAATAATTCTTTGTAATGGAAGAGTGCAAGAAGAAGAAGAAACTGCTTGACTCATATGGTTATCTCCAAAAGTGTTTACATGGTTATGTGCCATCCTACAACTCCAGGTACTCACAACCACAGTACAGGTATTAGCCGACAGTATTCATCATAAGTCAACAAGAAACCCATTCCACAAGTCACCATATGGCTCACTACATTCAGTGGCGAACAACAACATTTCCAGCCATTTTACTTTTACACATCCATAGCTGGAATGATGACCAGACCCGCCTATATCTTCTCACCTGCCTGCGAAGTCCTGCAGCTGACTTTATTATTACCAGTCCTGATGAGGACAAAACAGCCACCCTTTCCAGCCTAGATGACGCCCTGCAGGACTGCCCCAAGGACTGCAGAGGCTCCCACTACTATTTCAAACACCTCGAAACTCGCATGTTCCAATCTGACAGCAAAACGGGTAAAGACTATGCTGCAGATATCCAGCGGTTGACCACACAGTAGTACCAACTACTATTTCAAACACCTCGAAGCTCGCATGTTCCAGTCTGACAGCAAAATGAGTAAAGACTATGCTGCAGATATCCAGCGGTTGACCACACTTGCCTTTCCTGCTGTAGATACTGCCACGAAGGATGTCCTCAGCCTCCGATATTTCCTGCCCAATCGCCAAACGCAGAAGTTATTGCCACAGATCGGCCCAGCAACATTACCAAAGCAAGAGAAGTGCTTGACATACTCATAGACATCACCACACTTTGCAACCCATCCAACCCTACCTGCAGTCCAGTCCAGCCTCAGCCTTCCCAGCCCGTCCCACCAACCAAGAAGCCCCATTGTCGCGGACGAAGAAAGAATTGACACTCCAATCTTTCTGCAGACCCTCCTCAAGTCGCCCCTCCGTCATCAGTGAAGCCCTCCAATGACAAGCCCTGTTCTGAAGACAATCCCTGGCTGAGAGGTGCTCCTGTCTCCAACAGCAGCGATCCTTGGAGACACTGGCCCAAGAGATGATGTAGATGACACAACACCTCCAGTCCGGTTTTCAATGGTCCCAGTTGCCTCAAGGTCTCCTTGCAGACCGGCGGGGAAGGACTCTATAGCCAGATGTTCTGATTGTTCTGATGCTGTACCATCCCTGTGCCTGCCCTCCACCTGAGATGTCGATGTTGTACTTCTGACGTCCCCACCTTCTTGATGTGAAATGACCTTGCCACTGTCCTCGATGAGCCCTGCTGAGTGTGTGAAGTTCTGGACCTGAGATGTGCGCCACGCCCCACCCCTCCCTCCACAACACCTCTGCGAGATGTTCCTTTCTATAACAAAGTGTGGTGATGTCATTTCATGACTTGTTTATAACTTCATTTTGTATTATTTGAATTTATGCCATTTACTTAATGTGCCATGCTCCACTCATGAAATTTTGTCACAAGTTACTTGAATGATAAGATTGATGTGTATTTTTCGCACTTGTAACTGTTTCTATCCACGCCGAAGCCTCTGATGTAGTAGCTCTCCGATATGTCAGCGTAACCATGTTATATTTCACACCAATTTCACCACTGAGTTAGTCTAGTTTGGTCTTAGTTAGAGTCTACGCCTGAGGGCAGTCGAGTCAATATCTGGCTCCTATGAGGATCTTCATGCATTCTTCCAATGAGGCTGACTGGAAGCGGTAACTGCTGCTAAAACATGACATCTACACTACACTGATGTATAAATAAACTTCGCTGTTGTCTATTCTACATGGCTGTGTTCCTGACATCTGTTCATAACTGCTGCTATTAGTAGAGGCTCAAGTTCGGCTAAAAGCCCATAGCCAAGCTCGCCTCCCCCGCTGCACTACATCCTCATCTTCATGAGCTACATCAACAGACTACAACAACCTTTTTCTCATTTTATTACAATACACACTGTTAGGAAGTTGTGCTTCTCAACATGGATGGTGCCATCATCTTTCCTGGTTCATGGTGAGGCAGAATTCAGCTGAATGCAGCACAGTGATGTACGAATGAACACACAGACAAATCTGTGAAAGAATAAATTTTATGCCATATATCAACAGAGGCACGATTCCATTAAAAAACATTCCATATGAAATTCACTGATAAGAGGAACTGTGACTCATGCAAAGATTAGAGAGCGTCTCAAAATTACAACGTAAAAACTGTACAACATATCAAGGATTGTAAGAGTTTTCAGTGTGTAAGAATTTAAGAACACGGCAAAACATATACATCTGAATGAAAACCACACCTGCTGAAGCTTCTCACTTAATAAGCGAGCATTTTCTCACCAGTATCATATGTACACAAGTAATTTTAGCTATTCGTGAGCTGAGAAGTTAGAGATTAGAATGCAAGTATAACAGAATATGTTATAAACTATGGAAAAAAACAATTTTCTGCCAAAACCTCGAGAAGCAAGTTGCTTGTTTATCTTTATGAAATTTATATTACATTTATCCAACAGATTGTTAATTGACAACTAGATCTAACCTTCATCACGGACTAAAGGCAAACTCCAAAATCTTCCTCTGAGAGTCTGTGATGTCAGGATGCCAGAGATCAAGCATGAAAATGGCACGGATGTCATTGCCCCTTGTTCCCTTGTGATGAACTGAATGAGGAAAAGCATCACTGAAGCAGATCACTTCACCTTCTTCCCAATGACAAACTTCATCTCCAACTTTGAGAATGCACTCCTCTTCAGGAACCTTTAAACCTATGAAAAATAACACAAAAAAATGTCATTTGTTTAGGGGGAAATGAACCCACTGAAAAATTAAAACAAAAAGTGTCATTTGTTACGATACAAATTAACTCCTGGAAAAATAATCACAAACAAATGTCACTTACCGTGGGAGAAATGGACCATACAACTTCATAAGTGTCTGTGGTCATATTAACTTACTTATGGAAATATATACACTACATGCCAAACCACATTAACTATTGTGCTGCACCAGTCAAGTGAAAATCATCAATTATTGTGCTTGAAACCTAAGTGACAACAGGCTGGCCTTTCATTTCATGCAGATATTGTTTTTTTAACGCCTTCTTTTTCAATCACGTTGCATGGTGGAATTTCAGTAGTTCACTGAATATCAAGGGATATGCTTTCTTTATTCACAGCACTATACACTGCTCAACAATGTATGTATTAGCAGATTTCGCATATTGTTAGTGCTTACATACTTACCCAGATGGCAACGAATCCTACAATTTGTAGAACCACAATGTGACGCAATATCTGTTCCTGGGTGAACCACAGAAAATGATGCATCCCCAAAAAAGTTTGCATTCATAAAGTATGGTATTTTAGTTAGGATATCCATTGTTAATGGGCAGAACTCTGCTGCTTTCGTAACTCTTCCTTGATCAACAAGCAGTGCAATTTCCCATTTGCCAGTATCTGTGATGTTAGATTTCCACAGACATTTTGTTTCACTGAGGGGACTCTTGTAAAGATGAATGAACTCCATATTAATATGTTCAAAAAAATTACTTAAAACCTGCAATGCTGGAAATTCACTTGGAGACCACAAACATTCCTCCCTGAGACCAGACAATTTGAACACAACTGGTGAAGAACTTTTGACAATGGAGGAGTCTGAAGCTGCAGATGTAAACTCAGCAAGCTGGTATTTGCTTGGGTTTTTCAGATGGTTTAAAGACTTTTTAATATCTGCTGCTACATTCTGAACATCATTTAGGCCATTGGAAACTTTGTCATCAGCGTAATAGCTTAATTTTGTTAAAGCTGTTTGAAGAATTTCTCTGTTTCTGGTGCATCGGATGCAGTCAGGTGAATTGCACAAGGACGCTGGTGAGTCAACGGCAGCAGTGGAATCTTTTCGCGTTTCTCTCTGAACAACTCTGACTTTGTACAGTTCAAGCGCTATCACAACCACAATCAGAAACAGGGCTGCAAGAAACAGGTAAGCTGCAGTTTCATCCATTACAGCTCGGTGTCAAAAACCCTACGTCCAGACAGACACTTGTGAATGTAAATAACACGGAGAGTCACTATAAATACACAGTAGTTACATGGATTTGGATGGATGCAGCTGTATTGCCACTGTGGGCCTTGCATTTTTTCCCCACTAAATTTGCTTCACTTTGACGGGAAAAAGCACAACTTTAATGTTAAAAGAAGAAAATCTAGACATCTGTCTATTTTCGCTTAAATTTCACTATTTACCCAACAACTTACGAAAAGCAATTTTCCCCAATGAAGGGCAGAGTGACTCTCGTAAAGCCAATTTATTCTAATGTTGGGGAAAAATCGCAATTAATGGCAATATTAACTGGAGCAGACGCCACCCGGAAACAGTTTAAAATCGCGCTGGTAGTAGTGTCCCTTCGAAGGATCCCTAGCAATAAGTTAGTATACAATATGGCCGCCGTAACCGCATAGCAACCGGGTCATGCCCATTGGTACCTAAGAAATAGTCCCATATTTCGCGGGGAAATTAACAGTGACTCACGCACAGATACCATTATTGATATTGCCTCGAATCAAATGTGTCATTTGCTTTTAATTTGTATAGGTTAAGCTGGCAAAAGCAATGAATGATAAGCTGTGTTACGCGGAAGAGGGTTCGTTGCGTAACATAGCCCAAACAATTGTCAAAATGGTGGACAGTGGATACCACGATCAGTAGTAGGTAGCTTTGTAAACTTCGCTTAGATCCCGTCGAAAGACACCTCTGTAGATGGTACATACTGATGCATCATTAAAATGGATGACCCAAGAATCGAATGGATCCGTGATAGAGTCTATGCAGCCCTAGATGTGAAAGAGAATGAGGTGTTCGATGAACTCCTGGAACGAGAAGATGGAGAATATGAGCGGCGTCTGGGAAAATTCCTAAATGATACACCAGAGGAGGGCGAAACATCAGTCTTATTGTACAAAATCGCTCGAGAAGAAGAAGAGGAAGTGGAAGTTGAATGTGGTATGTTATTTTTTTAGGGTTTCACTTAAAATGGCAAAATCTTCAGGGATACTAAGATCAAGGTTATGGTTTCCAATGGTATCCACTACATCTCAACTACATTAGCATTTTTTTATGTCCATATATATGAAACTAGGTTCAAAATTACATTTGCAGCTATTAGTACCATAAGTTTGGTCATTGTAGCTGCCAAATTCTGAAAAACATGTTATTCAGTCAATCATACATAAACTTGTTATCTTGAAATCTGTATGTTAAATTTCATTCTTATTACATCAGTCAAGAAAAAGAAATAAGTCATGTCTCTGCTGTTCCTTGATGCACTGTATTATAATAATGGCAAGTGTTCAGTCTCCATTTAATCTTGTCTCTGTCATATGTGCTTCTCCACAGAGCCAGAGATTCCAGACATAGAAGAGGAAGAGGAGGCAGGAGAGGGAGCAGAAGGGGAGGGCAATGAAGCTGCTCCAGAAGCAGAGGAAGAGGTACAGGCTCTTCCAACTTCAGATCCTGATGCAGAGAAAGAGCAAGATGCTAGCTCAGCTAAAAAAGGTGAGGATATGAATACATATCAGGCTGATATAGTCATTTAGGAAAATCTGGGCTTCTTATTCCTGAGATGGATAGATCAGCCCACACAGTGCATACTCATACATGCCTGCATACCTACATTCACCTTTTGTAATGTAAGCAGTCAGTGTTCATCGTCACAATATAAGAAAAACAAAAGTTTATTTTGATAAATGCTATGTGAGTTTATTTCTCCACAGACTTTGCTCAAAATTGCTGTGTGAGTCACAAATTTACGGTAGATGGTCTTTTGTTGGTAAACAGTGGTGCATCTCCCATCTCTGGTTTTATAGAGAATGGATTTTCCCACATGACATGACCTGTTTCATTATTTAAATTGGCATCCATGTATATGGCATCGCTATGTTTGTGATGTCTGCAGCCAAGCTGACATTATGAGGCCACAATCCTAAAATTTGCCAGGTGTTTAAAAGGAGCTGGAGTCAAGAAAAATCATCTGGCATTTTGATTTTTGTCTTACTTTAGTCCTTACATTGATGCATTGATCATAGTAATTACTAAAAGAGAAGCAGTATAAATGCGTGTAGATGTGTTTTGGTTGTTTGCTTCACACAAATATCTCTGCAGAGTTGTGGGTGCTTTTACTAATATTCCTAAAAAAAGAAGATTGTACTTTCACGTGAGGAGACTAAGATGACAGTCATTGGCTGATCAAAATTCCAGTTTGATAGTTATCTATAATTTTGTCATTTGTCATTTGTATCAGTTATCATATGTTTCACGTTCATCAGAACAAGTGGTTTTAAAATTACCATATATTCAGTAATAACTGAACTGTTCGCAGATGAGTGTGGAAATAGCTTAATATTATGTGTTATGCTCAGCAAGGTTCATAGACCACAGTTACTTTTCCACTCATGAGTTAATCCTCTCCGTGACCAGTGGAACTGTCTTTGAAGTTTCTCATTCCTTGAATGTGTACCTGTGTGCACTTTAGGTCTGGTAAGTGATGGATTCCGCAAATTTGAACAGTATGACAGTTTGATAACATTGTTGAGATTTGAAAAGTGGGGTTAAATGAAAACTTCTTCTTTCTAATGTCATTTCAGGCAAAAAGGGGGATAAGAAGAAGAAAGGAAAGGAAGCAGCCCCATCTGAGAAAGCAGAAACCCCACAGCCTGCTGCAACTCCAGCACCAGAAGAAAAGTCTGAGGGTCAGGAAGGGGGAGAGGAAGGAGAAGGTGATGGGGAGGAGGAGGAGGCGGACAGTGCTCCCAAGACAGTGAGTGTTATGCATTTGAGTTGTGCTGGTTATAGTAGGGTCAGGAACTGAATTGTGCACTGATAAATGCACAACATTCAGAGAAAATAAAGGTTAGAAACTCATATGGTGAATAAATATTCAAGGATTTGCGGATGGGAAGGGGTACATGTTGCAGTGAAAATTAACTGTGTTGTTGGCTTCAGTACTCATTTGATTTCTTTTCATTTTTTAAATAATATCAAAATGAATTCCTTACACTGGTTTTGTCACAAATCTGGTACTTCATCAGCAGAAAGTGTCTGACTTCTAGGCATATCTTTTGACTGTGAAGTTTAATAATATTGATATCACAGTTTGCATGCAATACAGGAAATCATAGATGCAACATAAATTACTAAACCAGCCATAATCAAAAAGTTGAAGATGGAAATAAACTTAAAGAAGTGTGACAAATTATAGGGGCTCCATATTTCCTATATGTATACTGCATTTTGGCATTATCCTCATGCCTAAGGACAATTTAAGTTACCCTAACAGCAACTGCATCAGATGCTGGTTCAGTTTGCAAAATCTGACAGTATTAATTAAGATTTTATGTATCTTCTGTCCTTGCCATAAACAGAAAATCATCATTCAGAAAGTATGGCGTACCTACCTGCACATGTGTTATGAACATCTGCCAGAGGAGCACACTGACAAAGAGTGTATCTACTTCTTGCGCAACACAACTGGAATGGTTCCTCTCCCAGCATCACTCACAGAAGCTGAGGAGACTTTGCCATCGTATATTGAGTATGGAATACTCAATGGTCATTCACTAGTCATGCTGGAACAGATCATTACAAAAGTAAGAACTGGTACATGTCTTAACTTATTTGTTAATGAAATAGGAGTCAATTCTCCCTATATATCATTACAGCTCTAGGAAGATAGCTTGCATAGTAACCATTCCAACAGTCTTCCTAGCTAGGGGATGAGCATTGCCAAATCAGTTCAGGGCAGTTCCAGCATAATGCCATGTCAGTTACACTAATTTCTCAAAAACCATGGTTGTTTCTTTCACATTACCATAAACTGAAACTGATTGCCATTGAGTCAAAGCTGTTTGGAAATTAATGTAACTGTGTGATATTCTGCTGGAATTGTCCCACATCAAATCTGAGTTTGGGATGAGAGGAACAGTTTGGGATGTGGGTTTAATCCATTCCTATGGACAGGTCAAACTGCGCCCAGCATGTCTTGTATCTTTTTGGGGCATTGTGGGGAGGGAGTTGAATTAATATGAATTTATCTCTCATCTCATGAGTGGGGATGGGTTAATGAATGCATTGTGTGTTTGCCTATTTTGTGAAGGATGGGGTGGGTGGGGTGTAGGGTAGAGGAACATAGAGTGAGGGAGGAATGGACAGTGATAGGAAATAATATAAAAGAGTAACTGTTGTTTTCAGATGTTTATAAGTGTAGTGTTTGAATTTGATAAATTATTCATGAATGGTCCTTCTGTATAGATGGCTATAAGGCATATCTTAAAAATGTGTGTCATTCCTTGTAACTCTAGCCATTATTTCAACATGGTTTTCTCCACTTCCTCTAAGCACACTGTGTCTTTGTATTTACACCATACCCACAACTTATATTTCATAATTTTAGGTGTATATGCCCTTGCTGTCCTACAACCAACACCGAAATGGAGGAGCAGACTCAGGCTCAGCCACAAAAGCCCAGTCTAGGGCTACAAGTCGACAGGACACCAGTGCCTCTGGGAAAGAAGAAATGGGCAAGCAGGCAGAGGTTGTTGAGTCTAAATCAAAAGCTCTACTTAGGGACGAGTTCCTAATCAACATGCAGAAGTTTGCTGCTGCCATTACCAGGACCTTGCAGCAGATAGAAGGAGAGGTTAGTATTTTTAGCTGGATGATGATTTCATATCTTGGGCTTCTTTTCACTCAATACCACTATATTTTTGTATTGTTTAGGGTGATGCTGGTCATTGACAGTTAAGATCCGTTACACTAACTGATAATTTGTTATTCACTATTTTAACATACTTATGTGAGAAGGGTGGTGCGAACTGTTTAAAGGCTTTGGAGCAAGCCACAGAAATATGGATAAATAATATAGCAAGCATATTACTGGATGCAAACAAACAAACAAACAAACAAGCAAACTTACTAACTAACTAACTAACCAGCTAACTAACTAACTAACTAACTAACTAACTAACTAACTAACTAACTAACTAACTAACTAACTAACTAACTAACTAACTAACTAACTAACTAACAATATTACAACACAAAGAAGAAGAGGGAGTAGACTCTCTAATGCTCACCTAACTGTACAGCAAATAGTCAGATTGTTCCTTGAAGTCAACACGAGAAAGTATCAGAATATATATATGAACTTGCTGAAGAAAAATGTGTTTATAAAACACCAACACATTTTATCAATATGTGACCAGTTTGTTTCTCTTTTTGATATTTGTAGGTCCGTCTTGATGTGCCAGAGATTGAAATCCCTGACAATATTGAAGAGGCTTTGAAGGATGAGGCCCTTGTAGACTTCATCCACGAGAAATGCCTGGATTGGCAGCGCCAGATACAAGCAGCCATGGAGAGCCTGCAACAAAGAAAGCGTCAGGGCAATGGCCCTTTGGCAGAGATTGATTACTGGCGTGAAAGGAATGCTGCCTTCAGTGCCCTTGTGGAGCAGCTCAAGATTCCTCGGGTATAACATAAATTTTTCTTATATCAGTGGGCATACACAAAACTTTGGTAGCTGGTAAACAAGTCATTGCATGGAACAAATTGTGATTAGTACTACTGTTTGTCACATAAAGGCATTCTACATTTTGCCACTCGGAAATTTGTTTTGAATTTTTGCAGTGTTTTATCACAGAATTGATGACAAAACTTGAATAAAATGGGTCTTTTTCCTTGCTCCCTGATAGGTCGCCCATATGATTGACATTCATATTGCAGCAGATGGAGATTTTGAGGACATGCAATCAGAACTGAACAAGTATTATGTGGAGGCCAAAGACAATGTCAGATTCCTGTCAACGCTAGAGAGACATTTCAAGAATGTGACCTATGGTGCAACTTTCCAGGTTTGTCAGTTGGATCCATCCAGCATCACTGTAGCAACTCATGATTATGTGCAAGCTTGTATGGTATATGAGCCTAGACATAACAAGTTCTTTACAATTTCACAAGCTTACAGCCTAGAGCTTTCATAAGAACAAATGCAACTTTGCCATATTGTTCTTAAACAATATTTTCTTCAAGTAGTTTCTTAATTGCCGCATCCACAATATTATCTCACTGTACTACCTAGAGCTCATTTGACATTCAGCACTGATAATGCTAGCAATCTAATTTTAGGCTGCTTAGAGTGGCACCCTGACATTCATTCACTTCAAGTTTTTTATTTTGTTTTGTTTTGTTTTAGTTTTGGTCTGAATAAGAACAAAACAAATTTCTGTGTGTGCTGTCATATAAAGTTGTGTCTCCTTTGCACAGGTTGTGACAGAAACAGTTCCGTCCATGATGAATGCCTTGCGGATGGTATGGATCATTTCCCGCCATTACAACAAGGATGAGAGAATGGTACCACTGATGGAGAGAATTGCCTGGGAACTGGCAGAGAGAGTTGCCAAAGTCATCAATATCAGAGAACTCTTTACGTACGTAGTGCACGGAAATATATTGTACGTAATTTTTAGCTCACGTTCTGGGTTATTTCAGACTTGAAAAGATGCCAGTGGAAGTTTTCTCTGCTGAGTATTCATCGTTGTAATAGGAAAATGAAATTCACAAAAGATCTCTTAGATTCCAGTTATTAGTCTTTGCTTCAGAAGTTAAAGTTTCTCCAAATTCCACTTCACATTTATGTCTTTGTCCCCTTAGTATGAATGATACAAAATGAATGAGCAGATAATTTGTTTGTCATTCTTACATTTGACAATTAGTTCACATCCAAATAGTGAATTAAAATTACTATTGTTTTCTGATAAATGGGGTACAAATATTGGCATGTTTTTGAGGGGGTGTAGAAATGTACTATTTTCACAACCTACTGTTGTGCTCGGGTACAAGTGGCTGTTGTGTTCTCAGTGAAGACATTTTACCATTACTCATCGGTCAAGTATAAACAAGAAAATAATGGTGAGGAGGGGAAAGGGAACAGGGAGGAGGGGAGAGGAGGAGGAGAGGAGAAGGAGAGAGGGAGCCAGACAACTGTCCTGGCAGTTGCTGTTTTCTGAATATCATGTAATGGTAATTCCCAAATGGGACACATAAAAGAATGTTCTATCAGATTCAGTTGACTTATTCTGGATGATTGCATCATCTCCTAATCACTTGCTTCTGAGATGTTGTGATGGAGTGAAGTTAGCTGTATTTTATTAGAATCTCTATTGGCAGACTTCGCTGACAGTCTCCGCATTGTACTTTTAAACTGATCTGTTCCAAGAAAAACATGGTTGCAACACTTTCCTCAGTCTAACTACAGATGAAGTGAAACTGAGGACCTCCCAAGCCAAGACCATGCTGACGACATGGAGAGAAATTTACAAGGATGTTCGTCAGAAGATTGAGGCATCAGGCAGAGATCAGAGATGGGAGTTTGACCGCAAGAGGCTGTTTGAGCGCACAGACTACATGGCCAACATTTGTCAGAATCTCTATGATATTGCTCAGGTTTGGCCTGTTTTATTGCACATGAGCATATTCACATTCCCAGTTATAGGAATTGCAAGCTGTCATCTTTTCAGTAGTCATCATGTACTGCAGAAGTGTACCAGTACCTGAAGATTGTTGCTTAAAAACCAGTTTCACATGAATGTTGAAAATGTTACAGGAGAAGCAAAAGTCTGATTGAATCTGGGGTATCTGAAACATGCATGAGATTCTTTTATCCACTATAGAAAAACTAGCTTGGATACAATTAAGCTTTGTAGACATTACAGAGCTCTTGATAAGAGCTTTTGAATGATGAAACAGGAAAATTCATGCCATAATATTGATAGGCAGATCTGGCTCTCATATGACAATGTGTAATTGTTTCAACAGCAATCTGAAACATTTTGCTGGCAATCAATATGTAGTGAAATAAATCAGAATAGGAGAATAACTCACCTCAGAGTATCAGAGTAAATTGCTGCAGAGTAACAGAGAAAATCACCTTAGAGTAGCAGAGTATATCAGAATAATAGAATAAATCACCTCAGAGCTGCAGAGTAAACTGCTGAAAAGTAGCAGAATATATTGCTGTAGAGTTACAGAGTAAATCAGAAAAGCAGAGTAGTTCACCTAAGAGAAGCAGAGTAAATCATCTTAGAATACAGAGACAATCACTTCAGAGTAGCAGAGTACATCAGAACAGCAGAGTATCTCAGCTTAGAGAAACAGAAAAAATGATGTTGGAGTAGCGCAGTAAACTGGCCAGGTGTAATGGAGCATTTATCCTGTAACAATGATAATTATTAGTGTTAAATAGAAATTCTTGCACAGTAAAGTTCAGCTCAGATTTGACATAAAGTGTGTTCCCTAGCTAAGTGTGTAACTTTGAACTTTTTTCCTTTAATATCAGGTTCTTGAAGAGTTCTACAACATCTTTGGTCCAGAGCTAAAGGCTGTGACAGGAGACCCAGCCCGAATAGAAGATGTGCTACTCAGGGTAGACAAACTTGTGGAACCAATAGAACAAGTAAGGGACCTCTGTTAAGAGAGTTTTCATTACTGGTGATGGGAGTCAGGCATCTCTTAAGAATAAAGGTTCTGCACAGATATAAGGGCAGGATTTGAAAAGAGACACAAAAGAGGGGGAAGCGGTACCAGAAGTTGATTGTCAAGCAATTAAACATGAAAAATCTCTTCCCTGAAAATGAAATAAAAGTGCAGTAATGTAAGTAAGGTATATGACACCCCATCCTTTCTTTTCTGATTGGGCTGTTTCTAACAGTATCCCAGTGGTTTCTGATGCTAATTCTCATTTACTGCATATCCATGGGTTAGGAGGAAGCTTTGGTACTTCTTGTCATTCTGAAATATGATAATGCATATTAACATAGACAATTGGTGTTAGAAAAGGCAATAAACAAACCGTCCTCTTTATATCTAGTTTCATAAACATGTTTAGTCGTTTTTGTTGGTGAGAGCAAACTGAGAAATAACATGGACCACATTATATAAGACAATCATGGTTGACCTCTAATCTGGCAGTATGCTAGGTTTGCATTTTGTGTCTTGTGTTCGTACCAAAATTGAATTAACCCCTTAAGCATGAGTGTTGAATATTTTCACGTGTTGGTGGTGATCTGGGAAGTGCTAGTGTTGAATGTGTATGCTGCTTTATAGTCAAGGAAGTGGAAAATTTCAAGACAAAGTGATAAGATGGCTGTAACTAGTGAGGGCGTTGTGTGGACTGCAAGTGCCTAGTATTACTAGAGTTAACAATGTGTAGAGATAATTCTTTAGCACTGATGTCTGTTTTAATGTATCCACAGCTGACCTTTGATGCCTTTTCTCAAAAAGAGATGCCACACTGGAAAAGGATCATGGACACATTCTACAAGGAGGTGGTTGAAATTGAAAATGAGGCAAAGTCTTTCATTGATGAGTCATTCCAGTCTTTGAGGTCAGCAGAAGGTGCATTTGACATGCTGCTGAACTTCAAGCATTTGAGATCGAGAGAGGCAATCAATAACCAGATGATGCAGAAGTTCAAGGACATCCTGGTGCAGTATGGGAAAGAGGTTTGTATTCCACAAATTTTGCATGAAACAGTGTTTTGCATTAGAACCTTGGTAGTCATGGAATTGAAGTATATTTATGAAACTTTGCAGTAGGTCATTTCATTATAATCATTTCATTATAAATATGTTTTGGTGACCCTGACTAATTAAAGGGGTTGTTTAACAGAAAGTTCTCTTTTATGCATAGATGCACTGTATTTTCTTTCTGAACACCATAGGTGGACACCATGGACCAACTGTTCACAGAGTTCAAAGAAGGCCCACCCCTACACAAGAACTATCCTCCCATAGCAGGCTCCATCTTCTGGAATCGCTCTCTGTTTCACCGCATCAAGCACACAATCATCCGCTTCCAGACCATGGAGGAGATGATGACCTCAGATATGGGCAAATCAGTGAGTTAACAAGAATTTTATAATTTCAGTGTTATCCAGCTTTGTAAGGAGGAAGTATGCATCCTGATGGTATTGATTTATTTGGTGATGATTCAGAATTTTGGAATTCTGGCCCTTCATCACTGTGGTGAATTTAGTATTTTGACACATGTAGTTGAACCTCATTGAAATAAATCAATATCTTATTATTGTTTGACATGTTTGTCTCATTCTGATTATTGATGTAAATTGGGATAGGATTAAAAAAACAAATAATTGATACTTGGTCACACTTCATATTGCTGGCTCTTTAATTACATTTACATTGCCGTTGGAGTTCCAATTAATGTTAATGTCCAGAGCTTTACTGGTGTTTGCCTTTCAGCAGTAAAATGTGGTCACCCATGATATATAGTCGACTCCACTTAATCACCCTCGGCTTAATAGCCTTTTCCGCTTAATCACCTCATTTCCCAGGGAACCGAATTTTTTTCTATATAAAAGTCACTGGATAATCGCCTCTCACTCCGGATAATTGACCACTCTTCAGCACCCATGAATTCAAAGATCAGTGGTTGAAGGATTACAATTGACAAACAGATATGTACACAGACGATTTAATTGTGTGACAGATGTCAGACCGGTTGACTGAGTGACAGCTGCCACACCGAAATAGGTGTGATAAGCCTCTCCTCCCCACACCTCCCCCTTCCCTTGTCCCCCTTCATCCCATGCTACGCATCACCGCCGTCGCCCGTCCGGTAGTGCTAATGCGCCGAAAGCCATATTGTCTCCTCTCGCCATGCCTTCCGTCTCAGCGAGGCGGAGAATGTAAACATCGTATTGGTGGATTTTGGCTAGATCAGAAAACGTGTTATGTGGATGAACGGTCGATCCCGACTATGCCATCTCACTCCTTATTGTCTGCTGGGCTGCTACGAGGTGGTCAATCAGAGAGACCATTGAGATCAAACATTTTGTGCGCTACAATTCTGTCAAACTCGAATCTATCCTGAGTCTGGTGATGAGAAGGCGTCAATGCACGACATCAAACAACGAATTCAAAGAAATTTAACCCCATTACCAAAAATATGCCTAAATTACCTTCTTCGCTTAATCGCTTCTCCGCTTAATCACCTACTTTTTCTGTTATCCCGAGGAAAGGCGATTAAGCGGAGTCGATTATATGAGATGTCATGGTTTGTTGAAAATGAGTGTGAGTTTGCTGTCAAGAATGGTAATGCATGGCTTTCATGGACATTATCTACATTTAAACAGGAAATAATAGGTTGATGATACTAACAGTAAATGCAAGAGTGATAATAATCATGAAAATAACTAATAACTGAGACTGTGGTTATATTTAGTCCATTTACCTGGCACACACGGAAAGGCTAACCAAGGCAAAAAAACACTGATAAGGGTTAGATCCCTCTGACAACTTCAGAGCAATGGCTGTCAAGGTGATATGAGATAAGGAGTGCAATTGACTGATGTATTTTGAGCTGTGGCTAATAGCAAATAATTCCATGTGCATCAATTTTACAGACAAGAGCCAAGTATTTGTCTGTTGGCAAGAACATGCGAGCCTTTGAGGATTTCAAATATGAGCAATGGAAGGAAAATGTTGAGATGACATTGCCAGGTCTCCTCAAGAGAAACCTGTTGGTCAAGAGGTCATACCAGGTGGCCGCACCAACACCAACACCTCAGGCTACCACATCCTTGTCGGCCATTGGTGACAGAGGAGAGGAAAGAAATTCAGTGGTGGAGATTCAAGGTGGGTTAATGTTTCAGGTATATAGAATGTTGTGAAGGGTAGACCTTGTGTGTGGAATGAAAAGTGAGCAATTCAGATCAATGATTTACTGACCATAATAGAGACAATGTTGTAACCATCTGTGTTTGTTCTGTGTAGTATTATAAGCATATTGAATCATGTTCCATTGGTTTGCCTAACCAAGGAAATAGTTTCAGAGATTGCAGTATACAGGATAACCAGTTGTGGGGAAAGGTGTATAATTAAGTGAGCAACAAAAAAATATGAAGATATTTTACACTGGACTTCTCCAATGAATTGCTAAATATTTGCAGTAAAGGTAAGTGTCACATCTGTGGCATAGCACAGAAACTGACAGCATAGAAACATTGACATTGAAACTGACATAGAAACTGACACCCCTAATCCATACTAGTGACGATATGTATAGATTTAGACAGCTGTCAGAGTCTTCAGCTTGTATCAGGTCCCTTGCCAGCTATTGACAGTTCTATACATGAAACAATGGAATTAGTTCAATAAGTGTTTTGATGTTTTTGTTTTGTGCATATGATCACTTGTATGGCATGGGGATGTAAGTGCTGTCCACCTCTCTGCTATATCATGGATCTAAAAATTAACTCAGGTGTAGATAGTGGCTTTGCACCAGAGGTAAGTGTCACATCTGTGGCATAGCACAGAAACTGACAGCATAGAAACATTGACATTGAAACTGACATAGAAACTGACACCCCTAATCCATACCAGTGACGATATGTATAGATTTGGACAGCTGTCAGAGTCTTCAGCTTGTATCAGGTCCCTTGCCAGCTATTGACAGTTCTATACATGAAACAATGGAATTAGTTCAATAAGTGTTTTGATGTTTTTGTTTTGTGCATATGATCACTTGTATGGCATGGGGATGTAAGTGCTGTCCACCTCTCTGCTATATCATGGATCTAAAAATTAACTCAGGTGTAGATAGTGGCTTTGCACCAGAGGTAAGTGTCACAATTGTGGCAGAGCACAGAAACTGACAGCATAGAAACATTGACATTGAAACTGACATAGAAACTGACACCCCTAATCCATACCAGTGATGATATGTATAGATTTGGACAGCTATCAGAGTCTTCAGCTTGTATCAGGTCCCTTGCCAGCTGTTGACAGTTCTATACATGAAACAATGGAATTAGTTCAATAAGTGTTTTGATGTTTTTGTTTGGTAGCGTGTGTAAAAAGATAACCCTTTTAAATTAGTCTTGGTGATTGGTGGAAATAACATCATTCATGTTTTAAAGTGAAATTACCATAAATGAATCATTCTTTCTCTTGTTGGCATGAGCTTCTGAAATTTGATATATTAGGAAATTAGAAAACATGAGATCTTTCTGTCTTCATGAAACTTTGAACATCATGTTGCTTAGTCTGTAACTATTGGTGTTTGGGACCGTTGCTCAAATCTCCTCATCTTTGATGCATGCTGGAATATTTTCTTTCTATTCTTGTGGCATTCCTGAATCTGAGATTTTTAGAGGACAGATCTAATATACTTATTCGTTCATTTTCTCCTGAATGCATGTCTTGCAAACACAGTTTCTTACTGAGATTCCTGATAAGGACTCTTTGCTTACCACAACCAACTTTGCTTCATTGCATTCTAAACATTTACATCTTCCACTTAATTGCAACACTCTCCACATGACAATATTTCTGTTTGAAAGTCATTGGATAATCATAACTTATTCACAACTATTTTCATGTTTCTGAGAAACTGTGATTAAACTGAGTAGAGTGTATTTATATGATGCCTAGGAAGGAGGCATTTAAGAACATGTAGCTGGTTTTCATTTCAAAGAAAAGTTTGATTCAAATAAGACATTGTGGGATATGATAAGAAACGTGTTTCTTCCACACCGTTTACAATCATTAATGATGATCCTTTAGCTGCGCAGCAACTTTCAAAAAAATAATTTTCTCACATGGGAAACATGATGTGGCTGGGCAAATTAACTTGCATTACCAGTGGCAGTGGTGATCCTCTTGTCATTTTATCATGGGTTGTGTAATTTTAATACTTTTGCCTAATGTTGGTTGCTATGCAGTCGGAGTCCCAAAGGAAAAGAATGCCCCTACTGAGATGGCACTCCAGCGTAAGTCAGCTCGACCAGTTCAATGTTTTGTTTTTGCTATTGCCCTGCTTTGACTAAAACTTTGCAGATTTATTCATGCTATGAATATTTGCTCATAATAGAAATCTTATACAATACTTCTCTTAAATATTTTTAATTCTGTAGTTTTTAAGAAAAGTAGGAAGATTACATCTGTGTTAAATGCGCTTTTGAAAACTACTTTAGTATAGTTTATCCATTTCACTAGTGGTTCAGAAAGGTCGAGGTGAGAGAGAGAGGGGGTGGGAGTCTTAGGTTGCAACTGAGACAAGATTATGAAATTTATTACCTTATGGATCCTTATAGATATATAGGCCAATTTCTTTGGGTCTTTTTTGCATCATAGAAAAGTCAAACATTTTTATATTCCATAAAATTTATACCAGCAGCGTGCATAACTGATAAGTTTAAAAGAATTGTCATACACTTCTTACAGTCGAAAACTAAGGTTTGCTCTTTTCAGTGGTGTGTATCTGTACTGAACCTCTTTTTGTTTTTTCACTACATATTACTCTGTCTGATTGCTTTTTATGTCACAGATTATTCATTTCCAGAGATTGGTGTTCGTATTATTTTATATCCTGTATAGTAGGACCCACTAAATGATGCTAGCGGAGCTCTGTGTTTTAATTCATGTTTAGCCAGAATGAAAGCCCACAGAATTAAAGAAAATTTTGCCAGTAAAACGGACTTCTTTATTTATTCACTGTATCGAAGCACAAAACTGAATTCTGGAGAGCAGTTTTAAATCATTCAGTGCAAAATGCCTAGGGCTTAGATAGCAGATATTTCAGAGGCAAGTAAAAATAAAAAGGTATAAGAAGTTTCTAGATCTTATTCCTACACAGAAACATCTCTCTGTTTGGACATGTTGTGATTTGTACAGATTATGAATCACTAAGGTCCTACTGTATTAATGCTAGAGTATAATTATCACTGCAGATATGATATAGTCTGTATCACTGCTTTTGATAGAAGCTAGAAACAGTATAATGTCTAATCACATTATCAGTAATGGAATAGCAGTTTGTTCTCTTTTTTAGACTTGCTAGTTTATTTATATGTATGTGTAGGTATTCGTTTCACAATTATATATTGATGTATGTAGATAAAATTATTAGATAAAATTATTTCATTTGATGTATCATTGGAATGCGCAGTTCCACTGCATAAAAGAAACAAAATGTATTCGTAAATTTTATACCGCCTTTCTAGATGTGGATTTTATATCATGTTTTTTGTTTCTTTCCTGAGGATTGCGCTTGGATTGTAAGCCCTTCCTATCTTTTCCAATTACCTCATTTCATGTAGGAAATGTTCATGATATTGAGTGACAGGCTACTGTCATTACATCAGCATATTCATCCAGTTAATGTCTTGCTGTCCTTTCCTCCATATGCATTTAATATCCCCTATCAAAGTTTAATAAACTGTCAATAGCAGACTGCTTGTGCAGTCTAAGTTTTAGACAGCGAAGTTTTAGACAGCCCATCTCGTATTTTGCATCAGTCTTCTCTGACAGTCCTTCTTGCACCCTTTGATGACTTGATGTCAGATCTGTTGTGTTTTGACCTCTTCCCATCCACTGAATTTGATGGAGATCTTTCTTTAAATGTGCTAAGTTGAAAGAACTGTTGAATGTAACAGGAATTATCTTGTCACACAGTTTGATGAAATGGTGTAAAGTCTATCTTGTTTTGCCTCTGTCTCCTCACAGTCTTCTTTGAGACATTTTTAATTTTTCCACATTTATTTCTACTAATTTCATTCAGTTTGTGATCAGCTATACATATTTTTGTAGCCATAAAACTTTCTATTGTAATAATGAAAGTAAATGTAGTTACTTGTGTGGTTTTGATAAGCCACAGATCTTTCAGAAATACTGAATCATTTGAACAGCCAGGCAGTGAAGTATTCAGCAAACAAGATACCAATTAATTTACTTCCGTGAATCACATTATTTTTGTTCAATATGGCCATTACAGCAGCCAGGCAGTGAAGTATTCAGCAAACAAAATACCATTTAATTTACTTCCGTGAATCACATTATTTTTTTTCAATATGGCCATTACAGACTTAACCAAAGTGGGCTTGCCATGTTTTGGCTTACCAGTCACTTTCTGTGTGCCCCTCTCCTCAGTCCCTATGAGAACTGGATGAAACAAATAGTTTTGCTACAGTATGTGATAATTTTAATTATGGCGTTTCCTTAATCCAGTCATCCCATTCTGCTCCCTTTCATGCTGGAAAGTCATTCATCTTCAAGAAAATGACTCTCTGATGAACAGGAGTTTATCATCACCCACAACGAGTTATCAAGTTCAAGTGAAATGCTTTTCATATAGCTTATAAATGTTGAGTTTCACTAATCTATAATATGTGCGTCCATATGATCACAATATATTATAGGAGGCACCACTATTCTGTGGAGCTTCCAAATTGTGCTTGATAGACTTTCTTCTATTCTATATACACTTACTGTGTATAATAAAGGAAGACCAATGCTGTTATTTTGACAGTGATGTACATAACATATCATATGTTTAGATTTATGAATGACATACATATATGTATATTTGTGATGTATTCATTGCTTCAACGGGAGCTAAAACAGCACATTTCATTTTTGATTCACAAACCAGAATGAACACATGAGATTTCACTCCTATGATATTGTATATGTTGTAAGTTTTAAGCAAGAATATTGTTCAGATATGATGATAATCCCTGGAAAGAAGGAGAGATATGATGGGATCATAATGCTCCCAGTGAGTGCTGTTGCATCACTGATTGTTGTTGCAGCTGTGGTAACTCATGGTCTGAGTCTTTCCTACTGTGGTTTTCTTCACAAGTGCTGAAAAGTGATGGTATAAATCCGAGGAACAAAATGTTAAAAAAATTTCTGATGTCTGAAATCAGTAGAGATTTTCTTTGTCTGTCACTGTATTTTGTACCACTTAAAGATCGAATTAGTGATGCTTGTTCGTTGATTTTATTTCAGTGATGAACACAGAGGCCAAATATGTGGTGGACTTTGACCTGAGACTGGCAGAGATTATCTCTGAGACAAAGTATGTGGAGTCTTTGGGCTTCATGGTTCCAGAGCTGGCAAGGAATGTTGCTTTGCAGGTATGCTAATCTTTGCATTGATTGTATGAAGGAAGTTGGAAATGAAGGTCAGATACGTTTTGCAGTCAGTCTGGTCTCATGGCCTGTATCTATTAAGAATCAAATGTAAGGGCACATGATCTTAAATTGTCACGCAGAGTACTTTGTACTGCACATAATGACAAGCTCAAGGGATGGAACAGTTTAGGACTGTCTGGAAATCTCTTATTGTGAAGAAAGTTTACAATAATTCTCCAGTGGCATTAATATAGAAAACACAATATGGTGTCCATTATGGAAGTAGAGCATGCTATCCATTACACATCACAGACTGATAACTGATTTTAATTTTGTTGTTTACCAGTAAGTAGCTGAAATTTTCCTTAGGCTCCCTAACTATACCCACCATTACAGGGATCCTGTAAAAACGTTCAATTCCTGACAACAAAGTCATCCATGATACTAACTGTATGATTGTCTTTTTTCTCCTGTGTATCCAGGAAGAAAAGTATATCCACTATGTGGATGGCCTGTCACGGATGCTGACCCGCTACCATACACTTTTGGCATCCCTGGATCATGCAGAGGTAAGTTAGTGTGTATGGCATGTAAGGGATGGGGATGAAGAAGGAAGTGTTTAGCATGAACCTGAGATTTTTATATAAAATTTAAACTGTAAAGAGCATGTCATCCTTGCAGTGCATGATATTAAAGACAAAATATCAATAAAATTTATCAGGTAATATTATAGCTGGTATGGCTAAGGAATGTAAGCACCATGTGGCTCTGTGCTATACCACAGATATGACACTTGCCGCAGATGTACACTGTCATTCATCTGCATCATTTAGAGGATGAAGCAACCATCTGCACCTGAGATGAGTGTCACGTCTGATTTGGCATAGAGGGGGATGGTGCTTATGCCCCTGTACCATACCAGTGATGATATTTGGGAAGCTCATTTTACGTAAGCAGACGACATCAGCTATCCTGTGTGACTTCCTGTACCCAAATGTATAAACTTATATTGACATATAATTCATATGAATATGTAAGGGTTGAACAAAAATGGTGTAGTTTTCCAAATCAACACACAGATAGAAGTTTAAATGCGTTATTTCTAAACGGCTGTTTTCTTTAGAATGACAACTGAGAATCTGAGGAAATTAGGATTTCATGAAGTGTTTTCGGCCTACCTTGTGAATGAAGACTAAGGCATTCTATACTTTCATCTCGATAAATGTGCCAGCTTATTTATTCCTTTTGTTTTCTTGTCTCACAGGCCGCACTTCTAGATGACCATCAACGAGATCTGAGAAGGATGTTGAGGCCAGGTGCCAAACGTCTGAACTGGAACTCTCTTGGCATCAATGACTTCATTCACAAGTGTGAATCGGTCAGTTTGCTCTTTAACTCTCAATTTATCCTGCAAAAGTAGCTGTAAAGAGATTATACAGTCGACTTTGAAGAATGACAGTCTGGTAAATTGCAACGCCCACTTGATCACAGCATTTTGCATATTATTTTATCAAAATGCTATATTTTAAACAAATGTAACAGGTTAATTGCAGCTCTTTTCAGTTGCAACTTTCTCATGCTCGGGAAGAGTTGTTATTTAGCAGAATTGACTGTACAAGGAATCATGACAAAACTGAAATGTACTGCTAAAACAGACTGAGCGCAAAAAAAAACAACAACAAAGATATCTGTTAAAAAACAATGTTTATTTCCAGGTAAACTTGCATTTGTTAAATGTGGAGACCTGTATAACCATCATTACAGCTTGAACATTTTTGATTTTCCATGCAGTTTTAGTATCCAAGATGTTTGAAAGCCAAAGAACAAGATATTTTACAACATAAGTGTTCTAAACTTATTAGGAAATTATTATATTAGGAAATGGTAGGAAGAAAGATATAATTATATTTGCCATGTTCGAGCTGCAGATGATAACAACAAATTTGTTTGATATTTTTGCAGGCCATTGCGAAGTTCGAGTCCCTAGTCAACCAGATACAGAAAAATGCCAGAGACATCAACCAACGTCTCACCATGGTTGAACATGCAAATATGTTCAAGGCACCAAAACCCAAATTCCCAGGTCATTTGCCAGGTTGCAAGGTAAGAGAAAAATCACATGAGACAGTCTACCTAGAGCTTGGGAGAGGAATAACAGGCAACATAGATTGATCGATAACTTAATCAGATCGTATTATTTCTGAACTCTGTCAGGCTTTTAGTTATGGAAAATTTCATATTTTCTCTAATGAAACTGTTTCCACAGGAGTATTTTGAGCACATTGAGCAGGAAAGGGTGAAAGATCTGGAGATCATGGCTCGCAAGTACCGTGCTATTGGACCCTTGCTGACCAAGATGGAGGGTTTGGTGGTCCACACAAATACCGGTCGTTCCCCCAAGCTGGCTCGCTATTATGCATTCTGGGAAAGGAGGGTGTTTGAGGCTCTCACCAAGGTGAGTTGGGGTTACATGTCTTCACTGGGCTTTGAAAATGACCTCGGTTAGTGTAGGCCATATTTTTTTTTTATTAAGGGTATTATGTTTTTTATGAGATTAAGGCCTATGTTGACATGCTAAAAAGGTTAAAGTGTGCCAGTTTTTTTTCTGCTAAAATTGCAGATTTAAAGAAACATGCTCACTCTTGTTTGGTCCTTCATGTTCTTTCAGAATTATGAAAATGACTCAGACCATTTTCAAATCACAAAGAAGATGTGGTGGACGTTACTGACACTGTGTTTGACAATGTTGTTTGTGAAGGTTTTTTTTTTTCTAAGTTTTTAATAATTTTCTGTCTAAGATCATGGAAGACGCTGGTGATTCCTGAAAGTTTAGCTACTGAACAGATGGTGCTAAGTTCTAACAGTGTTACCCCAAATTATTGGGTGGGATTACTTGCATCTCATAAGTTTGGTATTAGTTACATGTAGAAAAAATGATGGAAATCACCGAGAGGTTTATGGCAATGGCAGTTGGTACTAGAATTAAATTATGAAGGGTTGTCCCTTTACTTCTTAGGAGTCAGCATTTACTGTGACGCTCCTTGTTTTAGCTGTAGTTATTATTGATCAAGGATGTTTGCTCTTGTGCATTGTCGCTGTGAGGAAGTGGGTAAAGCTTAGACATGAGTTAGAAATTTGGGATTTCTAGTAGGAGCCTGGCAATAATGCCAGTCTTGTTAGTGGAACTTATTATCAACGGTTTTGTGTTGCAATAAGTGAGGCAAAGACATTAGCAGAGCAAGCACCATTCATGATATCAGAACACACTTTTTTAGTTCTTCTATGTCAGTCACAGCCATCTTTGTTTTATTAGAAACTCATGCTTCCTTTTTTTAGAATATCTAAGGGACTGTTTACAGAATAACAGAACCATCTTTTTGTTTCCGGCAGTTATACCTGCTGTGACCAAACAGGCATAGCCCAAGCATGGACGGTGCTGCAAATCAGAGAGAAAATGAAGAAAATACTCACATATGAAAAAATTGTGATTTTAAAATTTAAATTATGTTTCACTCTATAGATGATCATCAACAATCTGGTGAAGTTCAGTGCTGCTATTAAGACCAGCAAACCCTTGTTTCAAGTGGAGACACTGCTTGCTCCCCCTGATGTGGTGCTGCACCCACAAGCCAATGAGGTCTACAAACTGACCTTGCAGTGTGTCAGGGATTGTGTGGAAGGGTGAGTAGTGTAAAAAATGAGAAAAATCAGAGAATCTATATTCTGTTGCTAATAATTGGTTTTCCAGTGGTTCTTATTTGGCCTCTGCTGCATCAGATATACTTTTGCAGCAACTGCAGAGACTAAACAAGTACAGAAATGAAAGTTTAGAACAACCTAGCCAAATGATTATGATGCTGTGGGTTTGATTCCCAACACAGTCATGTTGTGTCTTGGCAAAGCATTTTCTTCACATCAGTTCACATGTGTGAAAAATAGGTACCTATCTATAGGCAGTGGAAGATATTGTCAGAATACCAATGATCAGCACCTGTAAATGGCAGTGAGACTGTATGTTCCTCAGGGAGTTGAGAAAGTCCTGGGATGATCAAGCCTGCTGGGGTAATAATGGTATGAGGTGGAATGAGTGAGTGTTAGCTTGGATACGAAACTTATGAAATGGATTATTATTGTATTATTATTGAGAGTGCAGCAAAAGATCAAAGTTCTGATTCTTGATTTTATCTGTGAAAAATCATACAACTGAGATGTTGCATCTGAAGAACCAGGCATGAAGAGGTAGACCACAATATGTTATCGAAGAAAATTCTTCATTTCCCTTTCATATTTCATTCATGACTCTGCCATTGTGTTGATATCAAAATGTCTTACAAAAGAAATCCATTAAATTTCCTTTTCTCTCTTGCACAGATCAAAATCATTTGTCCGCTGGATGAATGGGAGTTGCCTGGAATGTGCCCCTCAGAAGGTTGAAGGGGAGGATGAGCTGTTTGTGTTCAGCTTCTTCACTGACATAGCCATGAACCCAGACATCATTGAGCTGGTGCAGAAGGTGCAGAATGACATCAAGGGTACACTGACCAGTCTACAGAGATACCTGACCAGGTGGAAGAAATACAGAGGTGTCTGGAAGGTGGATAAGGTAAGACTTTTTCATCTGAAGAAGAACCCTAAATATTCTTGAAGAACTTTGTTTATATGCATGCTTATGCCAATTTTGCGGAGAATTGTGCAGGTGATTGGAAGACTGACATGGTTATAAGCTCTGAGAATTCAAACGTTCTTGCGACCTTGAATATTTTTTAAAAAATCTTGTTTTTTGCATGCTTATGTCAGTTATGCTGAAGTGTGAGAGCAGTTTGGATGTGTGTCTGTGTCACAGGTGAGTACAAGGCTTACACATGGAAGTTAAGGAACAGCACTCAGACAGTAGGTATGCAGGATTTGAATTACTGTGAAGTTAAGGTCCGTTTGGTGTGATGGTAGCATGTTTGATCTGCAAGGCTAGAGGTTCTAGGTTTGATCCCCAACAGCGACAGAAGGCTTTCTAGTGTGTGGTTTCAATCTTTTTTCTCCAAACTGATCTTTCAGAGTACTTTTTGATAAAATCCCTAAAGGCACACTTTTCAGATAAAAGTGGACTGGGGTCACATTCCTCCCCCATAATGACAATGAAATAGATTCTAATATGCCTCCCAGTATGATTTCCTACAGAAGAATTACTGAGGTGAATGAAGGATGGACAAAGCTATCAGCTCTGAGAATTCAGAAGTCGTGCCTGCATGCATACACATATGAATCTGCAATTACATAAAAATCACCTGGTATTCTGGACAGTAAAGGCAATTGTAAGTGTGGCCATGATAATTATAGGATTTTCACATTGTTTTAAGCAACTGTTTGTATCTGAATCCTTTTAAAGCTGTACCATGTGGTCAGCATTTTGGATGTCCTCATTCTGTTCACCCCAAGATCTTTTGATCAATCAAGATGCTCACATTATCTTTTTGCAGCAAGCAATTGCAGAAAAATGGCTTCAGAAGGGTCCAAGTTCAGTTGATTTTGATGACAGACTACAGTATTATCACAAGACAATTGATGACATCTCAGGGATGAATGACACAAGGGACCAGGATTGTATTCGGCTGCACATGGGCCAGCTGGCAAGCTCAGTTAAGGACCATGCCAGAGAATGGATCAAAACTCTGGGCAAACTGCTGCAGGATTCAGCCAAAGAGATGCTGTACTCACTTCATAACTTGCTTGATGTAAGTTAACATAAAAGTCTTGTGATATTAGATGGTAATTTTGAGTTCAGAGTTATTTTCTCACCTCAAGTAATCTTAACAGTATACATGACTCTGCTGTATGGCGATCCAAATAGATATAAATTCACAGAAGTTGTCCTTTTCCGGTTGGGGTGAGATATCTTTTAGCACAAAATATTGCTAGTGAAAGTATTTACAATGGATATTTATGATCAAAACTGATAAAATATGGTGCAAGTGTGATTGTGGGGTGAAGAGATAGTTATTTATGTCATTATATGTTGCTTTGATTTCTTCTTTTGTAGTATCGGTTATGCCTGAAGGTTGCTTTGACAGTGCCTTAGATGGCAAAGAAAAGAACAAGGAATATTTATTTTGATGGGCATGACGGTAAAGGAGAATAGTTATGAAAGCTGCAGAATAATTTGCATTGAACTGTGAGAAGAGGTGTGAAGCAAGCTTGCTTGCTGACTTTCATTCTGTTCTGAATCATCTCATCATAGGACAAGTCAGATGACTTGGAGCAGACACCATCAACTCTGGATGACCTAAAGTCCGTCCTGTCCACTATCTCAGACATCAAGACGATGTCACTGGATGTAATGAACAAGATCCAGGACATCCAAGAACGATACAGAACTCTTGCCATGTATGATATTCATGTAAGTATTCATTAAGTTTTCTTGCAGGCCTGCTTCTACCATTGAAGGAAACAGATTTAATTTAAGCAGAGTTTGAATCTCACCAAGATCATGTTGAAGTATTATGTGATAGCATCTGTATTTGATAAGAAGTTGTTTTGGTACCTTGTGAGGATCCCAGCTTAATGGATTATTCTAGATCATTCATAACCAGAATCCCTCATTTACTTGTATAATTTTTCCAGTAGTTCATGTTCTAAATGTGTTGATCAACAGGTTTGTGCCAATTCATGAAATGCTTGTCAGATTAATTTGATCTCATTGGTAATCAGTGGCTAAACAGTATCATTACTGTAACATTGTCAGAAAATACATGATTTGATTTACACTCAAAATCAATCATTATACTTAATGATGTAATGATAGATCCATAAGGGTCTACACTGTGAGAGTTATGGGCATCTGTGCTTCATGCTGTGACATTTAATGCTAAGAAATTCCACTATGAGATGTCTTGTTTGGTCTGATATAATTGGATCATGTGTTATCAGGAATCTGCCTACAGACATTAAGAAAGAAGTTTTGCATTAACCAAGAAAAGAAATCTATTCTTGCTGTGAAATTATCTATTATTAAGTCGATAACACTTATTTTGTGCATAAGAGGCTTAGGTATAAATTCTGTTTAGATACTCAGCTGTGTGATATTTATACTAGTAAAGATACATTATAGCCTGTGTTTAGAATAGACATTACTTGCATGTATTATTTTGATTTTAACATTCAAGGTTGTGGATGCAGAGAAGCAGCTGCAAGAGAAACTGCCACAAATTTGGGATGACCTTGTACTCAAGTCCAAGAACATTGATGCTAGTCTGATCAAGGTCAAGAAGAAGTTCACAGAGGTCAGTTTTAGGTCCCTGCCTGGAAATCTGAGATTTTCACATGCTGTGCAAAAGTTTTGCAATTGATGCTTTACATTGTCAAAAACATGTATATGATTTAGGTTGGGATTTGAAAAAGGTATCATCCTGCAAATCTTTGAGCACTGGATTATTTTGCTATAATTTTAGCAGTTTGATTATCAGACTTAAAAGTTTGCAAAGCATAAGTAAATTTTGAGCAGAGCCATTGGTCCTTTTTAACAGATCTAGCATGTCTGTTCAAAAAAGCATAGTATTCGATCATTCTTGATCAGAGTTAACTGTTCCTCTCTGGATACTCAGAGTTACCTTTGCATGACCTTCCTAAACACCTTGTTGTTTGATTATAAAGCTAATGCCCTCATTTGGTCTTTTGTTACATTAACTCTCGCTACTATTACATCATGGTGAGAGTGTTATTGCTTCACTGGGCTTGATGCCATCAGACCACGTTAATACCAGTCAAGCTAGACCAGAATGAGCTTCTCTCAGTTGAGCATGAAATAACATTAACCACATCACCCATGAATAGTAGTCAGAGCTACTAAATCTGGCTCTAGCACCACACAGATAGTGATGACACTTACTTTAAATACTTTTTCAACATGTGGTTTTCATTCATTCTTTACCCAGATCACACAAGATCAGATCAGTGACTTCAAGAAAGCCTTGGCAGATTTCTCAGACAGATTTCTGCTGGAGGGGCCAGGAGCTGTGGGAGAGAACCTGGACAAAGGTATGTGACAGTGGATAATGTGTAATGTGCTTCTTTACCTTTTAGTTTTGAGTTTCAGAGAAAAAGTCAGCATATCATGTAATGAATTTCAGTGTACAAAGCAAGATATAAAATGGACTTCACCAGAAAACCTTCATGTGAAATGCTTTGTTTATGAGAATATCAGCAGAACAATTACAGGACATCACTTCAGTCTTGTGACCTCATGCATAAACATGATTAACTCACAATTTTGTGAAGGTGAAAAAACTAATGGATCTTAAAATGATAATATGAGAAAAAAAGTTATGATTATATTATTTATTAAAACTAATTTTATAGACACAATTTTTTTATCCTCCCAAGATTTTAAAGTTGCCCTTTATCTATAAAGTCGTGACAATATCACTTTTTTTCAATTGTGTGGCTAATCAAGTTCCTGTTTGAAGTCACAAACTTCAGTTCTTGCTATTGACTTCCAAACAAAGAGGTTGTTTCATACAGTTACCAAAATCTTCCAACATTGGCTACAGAATGCAGGTATTTTGTGAAAAGATATTCAGGTGACGTCTCATTTTAAGAGGAACAGTTTTAGAGCCTCCATGTTTTACCTGAGTTCCCAATCTCCTGACAGCCATATAATATCCTAACAGTTATCACTGAAAAGACAGTTGCCAAACAGTCATCACTGATTAGACAATTTCTTAATGGCCATCACTGAACTGATTTTCAGGTGTGACGTTGATGAAGCAGTACAGAGAGGAAGTGAATGAGCTGGAAGCTAACAGACAAGAACTGACCAATGCTGAAAAGCTGTTTGAGCTGCCCATCACAATGTACCCTGAACTCATTAAAGTCCAGAAGGAGATGGCAGGACTGGAGTCTATTTATCAGATTTACATTGACCAGAAGGTACACAATTTAGCTGATATATTTATGGCAATACCATGAATGTGAGCAGTTGGGAGATGTGATAGGGTCACTGGGCTTACACATGGAAGTTAGGGAACAGTTCAGGCAGTAGATATTTAAAGATTTAAATTGTTGTGAAGTTAGCATTCCTGTAGTATGTCGGTAGCATGTTTAGACTTGCATGCTGACAGACCCTGGGTTTGATCCATGACAGGGATAGGAAATTTTCTGGTGTTAGATTTTTTAGCCTTTCTCTTTGAAATTAATCTAAAATCCATCTTTCACAGGAATTTGGTAAAATCCTTAGTGACACAGTTTCCAGATATCTTTTTGGACTCACATTCCTCCCCCTTCATGATAATGAACTTTAGAATAGTGTCTTACCACCTGGTAACATTATAATCAGTGCAAACTCATTTTGGATGTTTTGAAGGGATGACTTGAATTCATTATTAATTAAAATTGACTAAAATCTTTCCATTGTTGAGGGCAAAGGAGTCCTTTCTTTATATGTTAGAATCTCAAATAAAATCCATAAGTTCAGTGCATAACATATTAATTTATTATCAAGTTTTTGCCAAAGGGCATAGGCACACAATCAGGCAAAAAAAAAGTTACATCAGTACATCACTAAGGCTCCACTATTGTGTAGCTTGCATGACAACAGCTAATTAAAAATAAACTTTGCATAAAGATAACTCTCCATGTTACAAAGGGGATCAACATGGCTGAGAGGTGAATTTACATGGCATAAGCTATTCACAGTGGACTAAGGTCCAATTTTCAAAATGAGAGAAAGAGAAAATGCACTAGAGGTATTAGGAAACATACCATAGATGAGTGCATTAGATGCCATGAAAAAATTGAACTGATGGGGGGTGATTAGATTAATGAATATGTACTCATGAGGAATATGTATCATTCATATAAGATATATGAATGTCTTATCATGTCTTGATTGCCATTACAGAATGTTATAACACTGTGTCTCAGAAAGAAAATACTCAGGTATATTTGCTGTTTTTTCTTACCATTCAGGTTGCCAGAGAACAATGGTCCGAAACACTGTGGGCCAATCTGAATGTCCAAATCCTACAAGATGGCATTGAAGGCTTCTTGAAAAATCTGAGGAAGCTGCCTCGTGAAACAAAACAAATGGCTGTGGCTCGATGCCTGGAGGAAAAGATGAAAGAGTTCCGTGATTCCCTCCCCTTGTTTGGAGATCTGAAACATGAGGCCTTGAGAGAACGTCACTGGAAAGAACTCATGTCCAAGACTGGGCAGAAGTTTGACATGAACCCTGACACATTCACACTGGCGAATATCTTTGCAATGGAGTTGCATCGCTACAAAGACACAATCGGAGAAATTGTCACTTGCGCTTCCAAGGAAATGGGAATTGAGAAGGTGAGAAAATGATTTCTAACTAATGAGAAGGTGAGAGAAGGTTTCGAAGTAAATAAAGAGAAATGCAGTCAACAGATGTAGCGGCAGCTTTTTGATTTCTCAGTTTGCTTGAAAAACCTCATCTCTTGTCATTGTGTGAACTAGCTTGTTGTGTATGAAACTCAGTAGATCAAGACAAGTAAATTCATCAATGTTGCTCATCTGAAAGTGTAATTATTCACTGATAACTGAAGACATGTTTATACATTCTTGACTGTGCATTAACCAGAAACAAAGCAGCATGCTATGGCATTACATTCCCTACACTGATCTCCTCATTTTCTTGGAAATTGTTCGGCTTTTGTTCTCATCCTTACTGTAAAGCTTATGCGCATGTGAAATTTGTCTTGTCTTTGCAGGGAGTGAAAGAGGTGGAAGAGACATGGAACAGCATGAAATTCAGTGTTCATGCATACATGAAAGGAACTTCCAACAGGGGCTACATTCTCGGAGCTGTTGATGAGATTCTGCAGAGCTTGGATGATTCATCAATGAATCTGCAGGTATGTTGTTCTTCATATGTCTTGCAGCCAGTCAGAATGAGACAAGGAACTGAGATATCAGGCCCTTAGATGATTGGGACCATCCGTTATCAGATTTGTATGTATTGTAGAAATCAAGAGTAAAGTCAGAATTCTACACAACTTTGATTTTAAGGACATATGGTCAGTAATTGTGGATAACTGAAGCACATATCCTGGGCAATACTGATTACAGTCAAATGTCCTTCTTTGACCAATGGGACATACTACTGTAATCAGTACTGATTGTGATATAGGAGGAGGACTCTGACAACTAACAGGTTCATCAATTTTATTTCCTCAGAGTATGTCAGCCTCACGATTCATTGGGCCTTTCCTGAACAGTGTACAGAACTGGGAGAAGTCCCTGTCCCACATCTCGGAAGTTCTGGATGTGAGTTTATTTATATATTTGTCTTTGCTTTTAATTTCGTCCATTATAACTTGAAAGTGGAGTGTAACTGTTAATATTTTAGGATAGCTTATTTGCTACTCTGTCCTTTGTGAACATGACTTTGCTAAGTTATATTTTTTTTTAATTGAAGAAAAGGATAGCAAAGTGAAGATTCTCTCTCTTGGTGGATAAATAGTAAAGTAAAGATAAAGAATCATTGAAGACACTTTGAAATGTAACTGAGAGAGAGAGAGAGAGAGAGAGAGAGACAGAGACAGAGAGAGAGAGAGACAGAGACAGAGAGAGAGAGAGAGAGAAGATTTAATATGAAATGTAGGATGTGCACATCTCCATAGAGTCTTACATTAATATATGAATGCAGATAGAAATCTGTCCTCTTGAAGATACATCCTCACTGAAGGCAGTTAAAACTGTAAGCAACAGAGACAGATCAGAAAGAAAGAGGAGATTTACTTTGAAATCTAGGACATTTGTATCTACCAGCGTCATACATTAATATTTGGGTGTTGATGAATATCATTTTTTTTTTCCTCAGGTATGGATGGTTGTTCAGCGCAAGTGGATGTACCTAGAGGGCATCTTCATTGGAGGAGACATTCGTTCACAGCTGCCTGAGGAAGCAAAGAAGTTTGACCAGATTGATAAAACATTCAAAAAGGTTGGTTAAAACTTCAAACACTAACAACATTAGGCACCTGTGGTTCACACAGGGCCCTCATCGCTTAATCCAGTGTTGGTCATCTTGGAGATTACTTATCCCTGATTGTGAGGCAGCTGCACCAGTCCAATGCTAGCATCTCCCAGAACATCATCAACGTACAAACAAATTTGATGCTCACTTTTACAGGGGTAATATTTCAGTAAGAACCAAAATGATAGTTCAAAAGGGTAAATTTATGTTGAGTAATAAAATCAGATACAAGAAACATCTTCTGGGCAATTCTCACTCGTCCAAATATTAGAATGTATTATGAGAATTTGTTTTTAAGAACATTTAATTTTGTATGCTGTTGATTTGTATGAAGATTGAATTTGATATGTAACACGGAATTTAAGGTGATTGTTGTTGTTTGGACCATGTTAAAAGTGGAGAAGGAAGGGATAACATTGTGTGCAAGAATTTTAAAACCTGGTATTTCTTGGTCAATACTGAGTCCTAGGACTGGATTATAGACGTTAAGACCCTCCTATAATTGCTCTACCCAGCTGTCAAGTTGCCAGTGAGATGTTTGTGTGCTTGTAGTCTCAGTGGAGTGGTGGATTACAATCCTGTTTTCCCTATATTTCGTGGTCGACTTCCTAGTGTGAAAACCACACGTGGTAAAATTAAATAGAAAAGAGTTAGATTTGTGGCTGATTTTCTGGAATAGTCAAAAATGCAGCTGCTTTTTTAAATTGGTGGAAAAAATTCCTAGGAATACCATGATTCTGGTTTAATAGGCAGTGTAATTTTTTTTCATACATATGCCAAGCCTTGTTTTCAAAGAGCTGAAAATCATCTAATTACCAGGAGCTCATTAGTATGTATGTAATATTAGTTATTTATGTGGGAAGTAAGACATATCGGTGTCCATCTCACGAATGGACATATGCAACAAACTAGCAAGTGTCGTATATGCCCCTTAGTGAGATGGACAGTGATATTTGGTACACTTAATATGACTTGGATAGATTACTTCTGAGATGTTGTTTGTAACACAGGTAAGGAAGTACATGTTTTCAAACATAATGAAGGGTTTATGTCATCATGTTTGGTGCTAAGCGTATTGTCTAATACCAATTGCAATTTCCTCTATCCAGATTATGACGGACACACACAAGACACCACTCATCAAAACCTCCTGCCATGCCACCAACCGGCTACAGGACCTGCAGGCCTTGAGTTTAGGCCTGGAGAAATGCCAGAAATCACTGAATGACTATCTGGACTCCAAACGTAATGCATTCCCACGCTTCTTCTTCATCTCTGATGACGAACTGCTGAGCATTCTGGGATCATCTGATCCAGAATGTGTACAAGAACATATGATTAAGGTCAGTATTCTTGTTCTTTTTCTCTCTGCCATCCTTTCTCCTTGCTGCCTTTTATCATCCTTAAATTTTGTGTGTGCATAGGAAATTTGCTGACTTGCATTTTGGTACCATTGTGTACTATGAACAGCATTTAACCGCAGAGTTTCTTATTAGATGGAGATCAGTGGCAGAAGAAACTTAAAATTGCCTTAAGGAGTTATGCACAAAATCAGAGTTCTTGTTGTGTAACTTTAGAGTCAATTCAAAACAATGTGCTGTACAGGGACATAGTGTGGGGGTCAAAACCAGGTAGTCAAATTTGCACATTGATTAGGGTCACTCTACATTTTCATTAAGGGGAGGTAGGGTAGCATGCTTGAAACAGAGAAACACAATATTATAGCGCAAGTTTTGCTTTACTACCTAAAGCAGGACAACAACAACAATAACATCAACAACAACAACAACAAAATTCAGCAACTTTTTTTTTACTCTTTGTAGATAAGATTGATGCCTTTTTCCTTCGCGTCGTAAAATGATCAAGGATGGTGTCGTAAAAGGAAAAGAGAATTTTAATGACACTTCTTAGATCAACTTTGCTTACATAAATAACATTACGTTTCTTGTTTTTGTTTGACACATAGTTGAACGTGTGGAGTCTTTTAGTCGTTATAAGATGTTAAACAAGTGCTGAGCGCAGGCAAACACTGACTGCTTCCGAAACAGTTACTAGCCACGTTTACTGAGGGGCTTGAATAAATGCATGCTGTCGAAAACACAACATTTCAAATTATGTAGGGTCTAGACCAATACTAGATCAAAATCTAGATCTACACTTGATCTAAGTCAAGATCTAGCCTCTGTTAGAAGCACCGAGACAAAACTGAAGCCTTAGCTTACATTAACACGCCTGACCCCATTCAAAGTAGGCAAATGGATGAGGGGAAATCACTCATCTGACGTTTTTCATTTCCTTGTCTGTGTTCCGTAGTCATTTAGATGCTTGCCTACAGGCATGGAAATTTTACCACTGCTGACGGGCACAACTGGGGCTCAGTCTGGGTGCAAATGCTGATTTTTTGCGCCTCCTAGAAGAGGAACTGCATGCGAGTTACGTACATAATCAAAGTCCAGAATGACTACTAGACTGGCTAAGCAGCTGAGTTACGCCTGGGGCTCAATCGGGGTGCAAGAGTCATTCTTTGACATAATAGAGTATACGAAGCGCGGCTCGAGGCGTTGACCTTTACAGTAAAACATTTCGAGTGGTTTGCGCAGGTCTTTTTTTCTTAGTCTACTATTAAATTGCTAATTCATAAAGGGCGATGAGAGCTGGCATTTCTTATTTCAGTACTACTGTGGTAGTCATCTGTTGTTTTTAAGAACTGAATGATGCATTCTTTTTCCAAGCGGTAGTCATTGACTATTTGACTACCATTACGCTACGCCCCTGGTGCTGTAGCTCTGTTAAGCTCACTACCAAAACATTTGCAGTTTTGTCACTCTTATTAATGTTTATATTGGGACATTGCAAACAAATTTTCCATCAATGCATAGAGACAAAAGCACACATTTCATATCATGTTCTGCAACCTTGAAACACACATGGTTACAGTATGGATATATTTTAAGGCATCAACTACCATACAGAGAAAGTCTGGTTTGGGGTTGAGTTTAGGGTTAATATTCTGTGATAAGTAGGCTTAATCTGATCTGGTAGAGGAGGAGGCAAATTTAATGTGACTTTGATCTTTTGACATGAATCATAGAACTCATCATATGTCACAAAACCATATGTTCCATTAATATTTCATGGAGTGAAAGTGTGGTTCTGAAACATGTTGTGAGTTGTTTGTCCCACCAGAGAAAGGGCATAAGCCAATGTTACAGTGACATGGTCATTCTTGGGGGTTTCCAGGATCAAGCTGGATTATTCTGCTAGAATAATGTCAACTATTGCCAGTTGCTGGGTGTCTCCAAATTTGGGCTAAAAGTTCTCTTTATTTCTCCTGTGCAGATGTTTGACAACATAGCAGCCCTGAAGTTCCAGAAAGGTCCCAACAATGAAATGCTGGCTATGGGAATGATATCTGCTGAGAAAGAGGAGATGGACTTCCACACTCCAGTGACAGCTGATGGAAGAGTTGAAGACTGGATGACCGCAGTATTGGGAGAAATGAGAGCCACCAACAGGCTTATCACCAAGGAAGCCATATTTTATTACAGCCACAAGAAGTCAAGGTATGTTAGTGCAGTTGGGAAGAGAGAAAAATGAAGTCAGTATGGGAATCCACAATGTTCATTATTTATTTCATGAAAGAGTGATTTACTTGCTCTCTTTAGTCCAGATCACTGACCTGATGGCATAATTGACAAAAGCATAAGTGCTTCCCTTCTCCTAGGTCCAAGCTATGTCAGGCTTGTATCAGCGGCATTGTTCATGTTAATCTGACTGAATGTTAACACGCTATAACATCAACATCACAGGTGAGAAAGACATGTATATATGTCTGAGAGGCAGCAAGCTGTCATTGTTAGCCACTGAAAAACTATATCATCATCATCTGATAGACTCTGTATGTGATCAGATCAACAGTTTTGTGACCACACATTTATGTTTGTAGATCTTAGATCACAGACATAAATCAAGTTGTCATTGTCTCTTTCAGGGTGGATTGGATGTTGGACTACCAGGGTATGGTGTGCCTGGCCGGCAATCAGGTGTGGTGGACATGGGAAGTGGAGGATGTCTTCCGCAAGGTCAAGAAAGGTCAGAAGACGGCCATGAAGGATTATGCCAAGAAGCTTCACAAGCAGATTGATGATCTTGTAGTCAAGGTCAGTGGAATGTATTATCTCCAACAATGCTATTTGGGCTAGAGTCTTGATATTGTTTGCTTAAGTTGTGTCATGCCACTTTGTAATGCATTTATGTTACTGGTTGCTAAAAAAAAACAGGTTTTCATGAGAATCTAATTTTCGCAGAAAGTCAGATATGGCTTTTGTGAGGATCTAATTTCTGTGAGCCCTGCATAATGGTTTTCTCCTGTGAGGATGTGGGCATAATTCTGATTAATGGGAACTAACTGCTTATAAAACATATTTGGCAATCATTGTTTGTTTTGAAGAGAAACATACCGTAATTGATAATGTCCAAATTGCGAGGAGTTAATAACAGCTTTTGCACTTCTCATGGGGGTTATTGTCTCATATGTAAATTTTTAGACTAGTAAGATATTTTTTATGAGTTTCTGAATGAAACCTTTGTTTTTTTTGTGGAAGTAAGTTTCACATGTGAACCCCAACTCATGAAATTCATAACAAAATTAGATCCTTGCAAAAAAATACTTATGCAGTAATTTAGACAAAACCAAACCTTTTTCTTCAGAGATACTCTTGACAGTTGCCATATACTATTCCTGGTGATGGTACTTTATTCTAAACTAATGATTTACAAATTCAGCTGGAGATACAGCATGTGATTCAGATATTCGAATATTTCTGTAGGTGAGGTCACCATTGTCGAAGAATGATCGGTCCAAGTTCAATTCAGTGCTCATCATTGATGTCCATGCCCGTGATATCATTGACGCTTTTGTCAGAGACAGGTGAGTGTGAACAGAAACTTTAGAGTTTTTGGAACACATTTGATTCAGGATTAGGGAGAAAATATTTATGACAAAATATGACAGTTGTGTGAATTTCTCTTTCTTTATGTAGATTTGTTATGTTATTAAATTAATACAGGAAATAAATAAATGAAATCCACAACAAAGTAATTGCTAGTCACTGCAGTGTAGTGGCCTGGTTCTCCCAGCTCCAAAGCCTTATACACATTCATTCGTGAGTTGAGAGGAGAAATAGGAATAAAGTGTCATTCCCAGAGACACTACAGTGTAAACTGCCTGCCCAAGAGAGTTGTCAGATTATGAGAACTATCCTCAAAGCTTCCATGCTGCTTCCCCTTATCATTCAAAAGAATAACTCTTTGAATGTGCATTAAAGAGGATAATTCTTCATTTGACAGCATCATGGACCAGCGAGAGTTTGAGTGGGAGTCACAGCTGAGGTTCTACTGGGTGAAGGAACCAGATGAGCTGGTCATCCGTCAGTGTACAGGAGAGTTTGGGTATGGTTACGAGTACATGGGTCTCAATGGCAGGCTGGTCATTACTCCCTTGACTGACCGTATCTACCTCACACTTACTCAGGTTGGTAGCATCCTCTCTTACTTCTGTTCATGTGAAAAGGGGATAAAAAATGTGCAATTTATATATGCTTTAACTTGGACCAGTAGTTTAAAAGGTAGAACACTTCTCAGAAATATGCATTGCAGAAGAATTTATAAGGAAAATTTCTATTGTCCGTTATGCTCTGTACATATCCAGTAGAGTTTTTGTTCTCCCTGCTGAATTTGTTCCGTAGTGATTCCAGTCAGTATTTTTTTTATTTTTATTGTTTTATATTAAGCTGAATGAATTTGCCTTATTTCAGTCACTGTAAGAAATTTGTATTGCTAAATTGTTCATCCTTTATCATCACCCATTCTTTTAATGGGTTTTGTTTGATAGCTCAATGAACATTTGTGAGGTGGGGCATAACCACTGGTGACAGACAACCAGTTTAAAGGTGGTGTGCCTTTGACTAGTGAATCTGATCAAGGAAAGCAACACAATTTTTATTTCAGCAATTCAAAACAACAACACAAAGCTATACAAAGAAAGGTGATTTTCAAAAATATAAAGCCTCTCTAAACATTAGACCTAAACTGCCATGGAACTTGGCCTTGATAAACAAAGAAGCATGTCAGATTTCACAGTTGTAGCTGGCTTTGTAATGAAATGCATAGGTGTTGCATGAATTTGTCTCCTCAGCTGTATAATATGATTTGCTCATATTTGCAGGCCTTGTCCATGAACCTGGGTGGTGCCCCTGCTGGCCCTGCTGGTACAGGAAAAACAGAGACCACTAAAGATCTGGCCAAAGCCCTGGGCTTGCTGTGTGTTGTCACCAACTGTGGAGAGGGTATGGATTACAAGGTAACACTTTCTTTGTAGCTGAGTTTGTGGGATAATCAGAGAGTAATCTGTATGTAGAGTTGGTGACTGATGTGGATTTTAGGATTCAAGTGGAAGTAGTATACTCAGAGCTTTTCTAGCCACAGAAAGGGAAAACTCAGTAAAGGTATTGGAGTGATCCAGCAGTTCGTACAATATATATATACGAACATAATATGTATATGGAAAACTGCTAGGAATTTCTGTTCCATGCAACACAATGTTACTTTTGGCTACTAAGATGTTACTGTTTACATTTTCATCTCACATTAAATAATCTATTCCCTCAAACAGGCTGTGGGAAAGATCCTGTCTGGTCTGTGCCAGTGTGGTGCTTGGGGCTGCTTTGATGAGTTCAACCGTATTGACGTGTCTGTGCTGTCTGTCATCTCCACTCAGCTGAAGACCATACAGAATGGCCTTGTTCTCAAACTGAAGAGATTCCATGTATGTAAATATTGCCTTTAACTGCTAAAGTCAGAGTTGTATCTAAGATATATAACTGGGCAATAATAGTAATAATAATAAGAATAGATTGCATTTGTATAGTGCCTAATCCCCTTTGTAAATTGCAGATTTTCTCATGTGTCACACAACCCATATCCAGTTGAAAACAGTATAATAAGTAGGCAAAACACAGAGACACACACATTTGCATCCGTGAACACATCACATACATGCGCATGCGGCCGTGCTTAAATGCTCACAAAGAGTAGGAGTCTCAAGTATGATATGAGAGAACTTGTTTAGTCTGGGCCCAAGTAAGTCCTTAGCAAACCAGTGATATTATGATATTGTTTAGTGTTATGGATATTGTGCGCACATACTTTTATTTCCCAACAGTTTGAGGGTCAAGAAATTGACCTGGATTCCAGGGTGGGAGTGTTCATCACTATGAACCCAGGTTACGCTGGCCGAACCGAACTGCCCGAGTCAGTGAAGGCCTTGTTTAGGCCAGTGGTGGTCATTGTACCTGACCTGCAGCAGATCTGTGAGATCATGTTGTTCTCTGAGGGCTTCCTGATGGCCAAGGTGAGTTGTATTTCTTCACTTGATTATTTAGTAGTATTTAAAATATCCTAGAGCAGGGACTTGCTTGTCTTCGAATCTTTTGATTTTGGTTAATGTCATCTAAAGGGACAGTCATATTGTGACAGTGATATGAAAATGACCAGAGACTTATACCATATATGAATAAAAGTACCATGTTGTTCATGAGATAAAGGCCTGTGCTGACATGTTAGAAAATTAAAATGTGTCAATATTTTCCTGCCAAAATTATTTTGCTTTGCTATGAACATGTTTTCCCTACATTCTCTCAGAAGTGTGAAACATGGCTTTGGCATAATTCAGTGATTTAAAACAAAAAGGTTAAGAAATTAGTTACAAGCTGTATTCTAAGGCAGGAGTTGACGACATATGTCTGTATGCTTAAACTGCTGACCAAAGTACCTTATTCGAGACCCAGTTGTAAGAAGATCAGAGGAGAGCTATTGCCATAGATAATGAAGATAACTACTTAATTGCACTGTTTGGAGGTTTTGTATTTCCTGACCTTCTCTTCCAGCATGATATGGGCTATGGTCTTATCAATTAGATCTATTTTGTTTACTCTTCTGCAATGTTTTTTTTTTGTTATTTGTGTATGCTTGAGAAATCAGATTAGATTTCTTTTAACATGAAGCTTTTCAAGGAAAGTTCTACATTTTCACATTTTCACATTTTTAATTTTTCAAGTATTTCTTCAGTGTGTTTTCTCTTTTGGCATTTTTTTGATGTGCAGAGATATGTAGCAGTATGAGTACCTCAAAATAACTTCTTGTAATATATTGTCTTTTTTGTTTGTTTGTTTTATTTCTAGATCCTGGCCAAAAAGATGACTGTCCTGTACAAACTTGCCAAAGAACAGCTGTCCAAGCAATACCATTATGATTTCGGTTTGAGAGCACTCAAATCTGTGCTGGTCATGGCTGGTGAGCTGAAGAGAGGGTCACCAGATTTAGCAGAGGTAAAAATTTAGTCACTATGTAGCTGTACCATTGGCTTTATTTAGTTGGTTTGCTTACTTATCTGTTGTTTATCCTCTTTGAGAATATTCGACCTGTATTTGCATTGCTGTTGCTTCTTCTCATAGCAACTGTTATGTGAAGTTACACAAGTTGGACATTTTAATGATTTGTATGATGTTGATAGCAAGTGAAGCTGATGTGAGCCAGATTTACATGTCTGTCATCTCTATTGGTGTGGTAATTCTTTCCACGACATGTTGTTTTTCTCAGGATGTAGTCTTGATGAGAGCTCTTCGTGATATGAACCTGCCCAAGTTTGTGTTTGAAGACGTGCCCCTGTTCTTGGGTCTCATTGGTGATCTGTTCCCAGGCCTCGACTGCCCAAGGGTCAGATATCCCAACTTCAATGATGCTGTGGAGCAAGTTCTGCAGGACAATGGATATGCTTTGCTGCCACATCAGGTATGACACTTATGGATATTGTTGAGTTTGGTCTTATGTACCACCTATATACAGCTACCATCTCAACTGTATGCATGTAACCTGCTGAATAAATCACATCGTATATGTCATGTATACTAGAACTGTCTGTCATCAACAGCCGCGTATACCCTGGCCCGCGTAAGGCTGTCACAATCAGGGTCAGATATATGTTGTATAATTCAGATAGCCTCTCCTTAATATTGGATACTCACTTCACAAAGACAAAGCAACAAAGAGTTTAACTGAAAAGCTTTTCTATATAGAGATCAAACAACTGCAAACTTCATCATCTTGATCAGCTACAATCAATTTCCGTCAATGGACAATTTGGGAAAAGGGCTAATGGGTCATAGGATTTCTGAAATGTTGAACACGGCACATAGATAACAACTACTGGGTTTTTGTTAGGTGAGACAAATGAGATGCTGCCAAGTTAGACTCCATTTTGCACAAAGAGAACAAAACATGATCTTTGCTCCGTAATGAGATTAGACAAATTCCATGGACTTGCATATTCCAAACAGCAGAAAAACATTTTGTGCAGAAGGCTGATGACGGTTTCGCCTTAGTGGATTTTTAATGAAGTGGAATGCAGAAAGCTGTTGGAATGATAGCCAGAAGTGGTCCGTACATATATGTATAATAATGTATATAAGTCTGTATCATAACAATATCTTCTGTTTTCATCAGGTGGACAAAGTTGTGCAAATGTATGAGACTATGCTGACCAGGCACACCACAATGATAGTGGGACCAACAGGTGGAGGCAAATCAGTGGTCATCAATACTCTAGCCCAGGCGCAGACCAGGTGAGCTTTTTTGTTGGTTTTTGTCCACAGACCACTCTCAGTTATTATGCATGCGCGACTGATAAGCTACAAGTCCAGCAATCACTAATTCCACATTCCACTGTTCCATTTTCAGAGGAGTATAACTGGCTGGTAGACCACTGTTATGACATTTTTGTCTCTTTTTAAACAAATATTATGTAAAATGAATATCTTCATTTCCCCAGACTGGGTATTACCACCAAGCTGTTTGTCATCAACCCCAAGGACAGATCAGTCATTGAACTTTATGGTATCCTAGATCCAGTGACCCGTGACTGGACAGATGGGCTGCTGTCCAACATTTTCAGAGACATCAACAAACCCACAGACAAAAATGAACGCAAATACATTGTCTATGATGGTGATGTGGATGCATTGTGGGTAGAGAACATGAACTCAGTCATGGACGACAACAGGTTGCTGACACTGGCAAACGGTGAAAGAATCCGTCTGCAGAAGCATTGTGCTATGTTGTTTGAGGTGGGTGCATTTTATTTTGAATGCATGAGCATTGCTGTATTGTCAATTTTCTTTCAGTTTGAGTATTCACAGTTAGATGTCCTCAGCATATGTCTCTGGCTTCAGTTATAAAAAAATTAAACATCCCATTGCAGAGTGCTCTCTCATGCTCTAAAAAGCCTTTATAATTCACCATCTTGTAGTGGGAATGATGATAAGTAGAATTATGAGTGAAAAGAAAGGTTCTCTAATGACAGCTTGTTTTGATTGCAGGTGTTTGACCTGCAGTATGCCTCCCCTGCCACCATCTCCCGCTGTGGTATGGTCTATGTTGACCCCAAAAATCTGGGATACAAGCCTTACTGGCAGAAGTGGATTGCAACCCGGCCCACAAAGCAAGAGCAGGATGATCTCAACTTGTTGTATGAGAAGTATGTGCCCAGCTGCATTGACCTGGTGGTGGAGGGAATACAGGATGGACGTCAAGGAGAGAAGATGAAGACCATCGTGCCCTTGACCAACTTGAACATGGTGGGTTTGAGTGATTGATGGATGGATGGAAGGAGGGAGGGAGGGAGGGAAGCTGAAATAAGCATGAGCAGAGCAAGAGCCATCTGTAATGACAAAATGGCTATTTGGTAACATGTATATTTATTAATGAAATGAGTGCAAGATAAGATGTAGTCATCTAAATGGTTTTCAGTTTGGAAGCTTGGTATGAATATGGATAGGTTGGTAGAAGACAGTGGATGTGGCCTAATAAAACTGAATATTGGTCATCTTCTAATTACTACTTACACTTCCTGATCAAATCACAGCTTATACCAGTATCTTGCCTGTGTTAACCACTTTACTGAGAATCTCTAAGAGACCTTGGTCCCTTTGTGGTCATTCAAGTCATGTTCGAACATACAGCTATCAGGTTTTTTGTATATATCACATTACTAATCTGGATCCACATGGAGCTGGGTTCATCAAAAAAGGCTAGACAGCATGCTGCATTTGAATGACTTGATTTTTCCACAGTAAAATTACAGGTATTGTGCTCCGTCCTCATAGTACAGGGCTTTGTTCCCTGGCAGAGGCTGGAAAGATCTTTCTGAACAAGGATCAGCTAGGTTTATATAGTGTCATATGATGATGCTGTCCTTATGTCATCAGGTGTTCCAGCTGAGCATGATGCTGAATGCCCTGCTCACCAAAGAAGTCCCAGAACCAATGGAACTGGAAGCCTACTTCATTCAAGCCCTTATTTGGTCTGTTGGAGCAGGACTCCTGGAAGATGGGCGTGTCAAGTTTGATAACTATGTCAAGTATTTGGCCTCCTTGACCCAGATCCAGGAAGAGACCAAGTATGCATCACCAGGTATGTGGAAACAGTTGTTGCATTTTAATTGTCGTTCGTGGAGAGGAACCACACTTGTTCTTCAGTGGTATTAAGCCTCAGATTGGAGCCTAGCCTTTCAACTGCTGTTAGTCTAAAGAACAGCTGGGAGATCTCAGTCATGTTTCTATTTCAGTGTTTCTGTGCACCACAACATACCATCTGAATAATTCAGTTGGGGAGAAGGATATTAATGAAGTTTCATGATCTATGCAGATTTACTCATCTTTATTGTTTGAAGCAAAATGTGCAACACACTTGCATCACGTGAAAAAATCTAATGAAGTACTTGTACTGATTTAAACCTGTAGTATTTTCATTCGTTACATATTTGGTAATGTCTAACGTATTTCTTCATCATTTTAGTTGTTCGGATGCATTTTCGTAAGAAAATGGCAGAATTTTTGAGTGAGTTACATGTAGAATTATGTTCACAAGTTTACAGAATAAAAATCACTCCCAACATCTGTATAATTTTGTTGTTTTTTTTAAGTCTTGTATCCATTGAGATAAATCACAAGATGTTGTTTATCACCGAAGGAACAATACACATGTAATTGCTTGATATTTAAATTCTTTGTATACAACTTTTTCAAGACTAGAAAAGCCCAGCAATCTTTCAGATTAAAGTGGTGTTCAACACTATTAAGGCTGAGAGAACAGCTGGATTGTCAGTTCTTATTCATGTTTCACAAAGTTAAGTTTGGTTTTTGTCACCGCAGTGGCAACATCACCGCCTAATCAGTAAATTTTAATTTGCTTGATTGTTGTGGTAGAGATGCAGAATTTGATGAAGGTAAACATATTTGTTTCATGTTTCTTAAGCTTTTACTTGTTCACTTATGAAAATTATACTTCGTTGATTTTATGAAATTTTTGCATGTTAACACTGTGATCTTTCTTCATTATATCACCTGGTGATTATGAGAATTTTGCTCTTAAGCATTTTACATTTTATTCATTGAGACGGATTTGTCCAATTTGTCCTAAGGCCTTTTGGGTCCAGGTAGAGTGTATATTTTGATTCTTTGCAAATGGGATACATTATAGGTACTGGTTGATGCCCCGTACATATATTAATGCTTAGCTAAAGGAATATGATTACATTTGAAATATGGATTTGTTTACTTACTTCTTTGAGTCATGTATTATATTTTGCATAAAGCAAAAAGAAAAACTTTTATAAACTTTGTTGAAAATAAAATGTATGTCTAATTTGTATTCTACATGAATATCCACCAATGAATCTGTGTTGCTGATGCTGTTGGTGAGATCAGGATTCAGCAGTATATAATTGCAGAATTTCAGAATACATTTAGTGAAAAATGCAGGTCTGGAAGTTTTGTCAGTTTGCAAAACACTTGGTACAACAAATAGAGTCTCATACAACAGATATAAATGTGCATTTCTTATAATTTATCTTGTATACAAGCCATTCCAGTCATACATGATAAAATAGATCTATTCTGGAAAAGGAATTGAGATTCTGCCATTTGACATGCGAACGTCCACTTATACATATATGGCTTTATTTTGTACACAGTTTTTACATTTGTAGATTGGTCAACAACAAAATATCTGGGCCAGAGACACTAAATATGATGATAACACAAAACTCCTTGGTATAAATGCTGTTGCTCCACGGTCCTCCATGCATGTTGATGAACATTTTTGATTCAATCAACCCATTACCAAATTAGGTGAGCTGCCAGGTATACAGACCTTGTATGAGTACTTCTATGATGGAGAGAAGAAGCAGTGGATTCCTTGGTCCAAGATGGTGCCCAAATATGTGCACAATCCCGACCTGAAGTTCTATGAGATCCTTGTACCAACTGTTGACACTGTCCGAGCAACCTGGCTGCTGGAGTTGATGGTGAAAATCAAACGTCCTGTTGTCCTGGTGGGAGAGACTGGTACATCAAAGACTGCCACCATTGCCAACTTCCTGCGTACACTTGACCAGGACCAACATGTAAGTATTTTCAAATGAGAATGAGATATTATTGCAGAATGTGATGAAGGTAAACATATTTTTTTCATGTTTCTGAAGGAATATGTCATGAAAATTGTGCTTTATTGATATTGTGTATTTTTTTGTGTGTCAGAGCGCTGAATTTTCTTGACCGCATTGCATAGATAAAATACTGCACTTTTGATGTGCCTTGAATTGTTATGTAGAGCAGCTGTTTTTCTCAGCATGGCTTCTTATGACATGTAAATCATGACACATTGATCTGGCTTTTTCTTTGCCTGGTTTTGTTCTCTTGATTAAGAGAATACATTTTCTCGTTTGTGTTCTTGCATTTCGTACTATAGGCCATTTTCTTGTAGAAATTGCTTGCAGTTTAATATTTCACATACCCTTGAAACAAAAAGCTCATAAGTCTCACCAGAACTCTTTCTACTATGTTCAGCATGTTAATTCTCTTCATTGTCTTTTTTAAATCCCACAGCTTTTGCTGAACATGAACTTCTCCTCAAGGACCACCTCCATGGATGTACAGCGTAATGTGGAGTCCAATGTTGAGAAGAGGACCAAGGATACATATGGCCCACCACCTGGCAAGAGACTCATCATCTTCATTGATGACATGAACATGCCTCAGGTGAGGTCAGGAACCCAGAGATAGAGGTTTCTCTATTGCATAGATATTCCATGTGTAAGCAACCTCTATTGATAGCAAGGGGATATTTTCTGCTCAAACAGGTTTGTTTTGAGATAACAGAAGTCAGACTTATGGGATGTCACTGCACACTGCACAGGGATTATTTGCAATGGGCTTTCAGTGAAAAGGTTGCAATTCAAAAACTGCTGTAACCCTGTCAAGAATGATTCCTGAGGAGTTATAGAATTTTGGCTGCAGATTTTGTGAAGCCAGATTTGAAAATGCCCAAACCCATTCAAACTCTTGGGTTATTTAGAGAACCTAATACACCACAGTAAATAATAAGTTTTTAAAAACAACAAAAACTGGAACTAGGCCTTTAGTTTCATATTCATGTTTTGCAGGTTGACACCTATGGCACACAACAGCCAATTGCACTCCTCAAGCTTCTCCTGGAGAGGGGAGGCATGTACGATAGAGGCAAGGATCTGAATTGGAAGAACATGAGAGACATGGGCTACATCGCTGCCATGGGCAAGGCGGGTGGTGGTCGTAATGAGACTGACCCTCGCTTTGTGTCACTCTTCTCTGTCTTCAACATGACATTCCCAGACAGCGAGTCTCTGTTCAAGATCTACAACTCCATTCTGGAAGGTCACCTGCAACCTTTCCCAAGAGAGCTTCAGGAACTGTCACCCAAGATCACAGAGATGACCATGGAGTTGTACAGGTGGGTGGTTCACCACTGTGGGCAAGATGTTCCACAAACAAAGGAGCCGTTTTTGTTGATCAGCCTTTAAGTATTCTTAATAATCTGATTTAACACTATGGCTTCTATTACAAATGCAAGCATCAAAGCTATAGCTTATGTGTTCACTGAGAGACACATGAATGGCACATATCTGTGTTGAAGTTTTGTGCATGTATAAATACATGTATATCTACTTGTGTATGTAACTGGTAAAGCATGCTAATCCTATTTAGACATAGTGGACCGTGAGTCGTTCTGGTAACATACTGATTTATGTATGTCTTCTGTCAGTAAATATTATCAGCTACGTCAGCTGTTATCAAGCACCAGCTGTTATCAAGCAGTTCATTCTGTAAGACCAAGAGTAGGCAGTGCACCATGATAAGACAACATTCTTGTAGCTTCAGTGCATGCAGTCTCAAAGTAGAAACTGTTTATCTGAATTTCAGGCTACTGACGTGATACATCGTATATGTAGACCTGCACTATCCCACTGTTCTGTCTATCTCGCCATTTTATTGTTCCTCCCTCATCAACTTCTCCTCAACGAATATGTACAGATGTAGCATCTGTGACATAGAATTGTGCTCAGACAACCTTTGCATGAGTCTTCAGTTGCATAACTTCTTAATCACAATCCAGATAACTGCAATGTACATTTAATTGCAACATATTTCAAATAACAAAATGCTATATTTCTATATCAAAGTCACTGAATAATTGCAACTCTCTTTAATTGCAACTCTTTCTTTGTTTCTGAGAGCTTGCAGAGAGCTGTATGTTGTCATGTATGATCTAGAACTGAAGATAGCTCTGGCCCAAATTATATATGAAACTCCCTTCCACTGCATTTAATCTCTGAAATCTTCAGATTCATAATTCACCTAAATATTTTTCTTTGTTCAGCCATATTGTGAAGGAGCTGCCACCTACACCATCCAAGTTTCACTACATCTTCAACTTGCGTGACTTGTCCCGTATCTACAATGGCCTGTGCCTGTCCACCCCAGACCGCTTTAGCAAGGTGGAGCATTTCCTCAGGCTGTGGAGAAATGAGTGCAACAGAGTCATAAGTGACAGGCTCATCAGTGATACCGACAAGGACTTGATTTCTGTAGGTTTTTCTCTTTGTTTGTTTTGTATGTTTTGTTTCATTGTTTGTTTGTTTCATCGTTTGTTTGTTTCATTGTTTGTTTGTTTGTTTGCACTAGGGATGCCACTCTTCAAAAAAAGAATGTTGGAGCCTTTCAGAGATTGTTGGGTGACATCAGTATCATAAACAGAAAAATTAACAGCTTCTCTATATTTGAACCGTTCTCTTTCTGTGTTACAGAAACTAATTAGAGTTATCATGCACATATGAGGTTGTTTCTTAAAAGCTGTTTTTGTGTTACCTAACTTGAGCTAAGAATGACATATTGTCAGTCGGCTGATCAAACCTTGAGTTCCACATGGGTTAAAGAGTGGAATTCACGATTTAATCAGCCAACCGATGATATTCTAGAATATGAAAGTGCCAAAAGTGTCAAGAATCTGAGCAGTGAGTGGCATCCTTGAAGATTTTTTTTCTTCTTTTTCATTTGTTTTTTCCTTCTTCATTTTTGTATTAATTTCAGTTATTGATATATTTATCTTAAGTCAGTTTGTGTTAAAAAAAATGAGTAGCACAGTACCAAGATGGAAATATATGTTTGTTTCTTTTTTTTTTTTTGAGATGCCACAGCATTTCTTGAAGTTCTCAAAGCATATGCTGTGTCGAAGCATTTTATTGTCATTCTTATGGTAGGCTCTATTCAGTGGAGACTTGTGAGGAACATGGAAAAAGTTGAAATTACTTGGCATTGTTTGTGTTTTTTTCCAACTTGGCTATTTATATCTCGTATATACAAGGAAGTAAGAGGAATCCCTAGCAATGAGTAACAAATCTGGTCGATTGTGGGCTTGAGGCCATAGGGCTGTCCCAGAAGTAGTAACAAGAGTGATAGAAAAGAAAGAGAACTGAGATTGGGCATTTGGTGAGTTTTCTATCTCTTGTATATTTAGAAAAAGATACAGAGCTCGATAGAGGAGAATTTCAAGCCCCACACAGAGTTTGTGATGAGAACCCCATCCTTGTATGGTGACTACCGCACAGCTCTTGACGAAGGAGAGCCCAGGCTGTATGAGGACATACAGGACTACGAGGCAGCCAAGGCACTGTTCCAAGAGGTAAGAAGGAGGATGGAATTTTAAAAAATTATAATTACTTTCTTGTCAGGACATAAAACAAATAAGATTTGGTTGGGGCTAAAGGTTTCTCTAATTTTTCCTCTCAGTAAAGGGATGTAGAGAAGATACCATTACGAGAGGAAGATGACAATAAAGCTTGGGAAAGGCTGTTTTTATATTATGTCAGATTTGAAAGTGAAGTATGAAATAGATGATCCGGATTGCTAGTAATATGCTGTTATCTTAAGGTATTCATCTTACTGAGTGTTACAGCCACATTTCTGTCATGTCAGTATTTTATAAATGTAAAAATAAGGAGTAGGAGAATCAACCTGCAAGAGATACTAATGCACTGTTCCTTGAAGAAAAGAAATGCACATAAGCCAAACAGGGTTATATTTGTCAGTCACTGAATATCCCTTAGAAGTGGTGTGAATTACGGTACATGCAGAAATTTCATGGAGGATAATAAGCTTAGAATGACATGAAGTTTAACTTACTCATTATGAAAGCCCTTTGTGCAAAACTAGCATTGTCCCAAAACACTCTTCATATATATTGGCGACATGAGCTCTATGAACATTTTGAAAAATACCCAGTATGAAATACTTCAGAGTGTCCTATGAATTTTTTAATAAGCATGTCAGAATGTTCATTTCCTTTCCTCTGCAGCATAACATTGACATGGGTGGCCTAATACTAATAAGAAGACTGAGTCAGATTGCCTGTTTCACTCAGAATATGCTAGTTATTAGTTATTCACTTTACATAAATACCTAGCGTGCCTTGTCTTAATCTTTGCCACCTGAACAACTGGAGCTGTTGTGTAGGTATGTATGCAAATGTTACTTGAGTTTCTTACTCACAGTAATGGTATTGTAATAATGGAGACAAAACTTATCACCAGATCCTAGAAGACTACAATGAGAGCAACACACCCATGAACCTTGTTCTGTTTGATGATGCACTGGAACATTTGACTCGTGTCCATCGTGTACTGCGCATGGATCGGGGGCATGCTCTGTTGGTTGGTGTTGGAGGTAAGACCAGTCAGTTTGTTATCGAGGCATAGTCTTCTGTTTATTACATTAAGGGGGAGGAAGGTGAACCCAATCTGATAATGTCTGGAGGCTTTTACCCACTATTTTGGGAGGTGTGTCACTAAGGATTTTACCAAATTGCAGTATTTGTTCAGTTTTGAGAAAAAGGGCCAAAAAAAACCTAACATTAACAAAGTCTGAACTTGTTACCACTACGTGCCAGGAATGCAAAGTTCACAGCAGTTTAAATCTTAAATACCAATTGCCTGTTTATAGTTCCCTAACTTCTATTTGTAAGCCCCAGCATTTACGTATGACCCTGACACACTTCCCAAGTACTCACACATGTATAAACCTTTTATGACAATGCTAAGAGGAGACAGCTTGGCTGTGTGGTTTGCGAGTTGTATTCAGAAACTGAAGACTGTACAACTTAAGATTTGTGTGTTTGACTCTTGGGCAGGATAGTTTATATTGTATTAGTGCATTTAGAGACACCTCACTCCGCATTTCTCACTTGACCTAGGTGTAAATGGCTTTAAGAGGAGGGGGTGGGGAAGGGGAAAGAAACCAGGGTGCTGCATTGCCATGACCAGCAGTGACTTTGTTGTGTGTTTTATTTGTAATATTATGAATTTACATGTATGATACCTACTGTTCTATGTGTTTTGCACTATGAATGAGATATATAACATTGTTTGGCATTGTAGACCAATTTTCCTATGGGATAAATTAAAGTCCTAGTTTCATTTTATTTTCAAAACTTTCAGATTTGTGCATTTGCAGAAATCCTGAATTATGATGAATATTTATTGGTTACCATTCAAAACTGTGACAGACTCAGTTTGCTTTAAGGCCTAGATCTAAAAATTGTGCTTTTATATTTTAATTAAGCTGAGCCCACAAGAAGTCTGTAGGTTGGAAGTGTGAACATCTGTGTCAAAAAGCCTTGTTTCTTTATTTCAGGCAGTGGCAAGCAAAGTTTGTGCCGACTGGCATCCTATGCAGCAGGATGCCAAGTGTTTGAGATCACTCTGAGCAGAGGCTACAGTGAAAACAGTTTCAGGGATGACCTGAAGGTGCTCTACAATAAACTGGGCATGGAGAACCAGAAAGTTTCTTTCCTCTTCACTGACCAGCATGTTGTAGAGGAAGGTGGGTTGGCTATTTTGGTGAATATTTGTAATACTAAGTGGAAGAGTCCCTGATTATTGCAGAAAGTCCCTGGTTTTTGGCGTATGCCTGCAGGTACTTCATTTTGAGGTGTCATGTTAATGTTTTGAACCACCAAGCAGCATGCTGATGCTAAGCACAAACTAAATTCCAGGACGGAAAGCAGGAGAATATGTAAAAACAAAAAGTCATGAAATGTTTAAAAACAGTGAGCCATTTTACTGACTGTTCACTTCAGATCAAATACCCTCGCAAATTTACTGTTTAAATATCATTGCATTTTTAGAATAACTCAAGAATCTCATAAGCTGTTACATGCTTTTATAGGTACGAACAGTGACCAATTTCCAGCAGTTCTTTCTGATACATTATGTAGGTTCTGAGTCTATAAGCAACAAAGGGGTTTTGTTGTAGATTCATAGTATAGATTTCCGGTTCATCATATATTCCTTTTACTGAAACATGTCAGTCATGTGTTTCCTTTTTTCCAGCAAGCCTGTGAAATCTTGCTGTCTTTAATGGACTGATTTACAGTTAATGCAAGTTCAGAATGTTTTTCCCTTAACTTCATCACTGTTACATTTCTGCTATAGGTTAAACAGAAAATAGGACACAGCCAGTCAAATTGAGGCATGAATTGCTTTTTTCTCACCACTGAGTTTTGGTATTAAGGAAGAGCTAAATGTGCATTCTGTCATTAGATGAAACTAAAAATTTTGACCAAGGAGTATTCTGGCTGGAGTGGCAGAGGATATATATAGAGGATTATTCCTTTGTAATGGAACAAATATTTTAAGAAAATTGTAAATTAAAAGATAATTTACACAATAAAATTGAGTAATATGCATCATAAAACTCACATTTGCCTATAATACTAATATGTTTTGTGTATAGAAATTATTTTATTCCCGGTTTCTTCAGTAAACAAAAATTCAGTATCAGATGGCCCCAGTCACCTAAGAGCCTAATATCGCAGCTCCTAGTCTAGCAACTTAAACCTCTTTTTGCCTGGTTGCAACTTATATGATTGCAATATTATGCTTAGCACTTATGATGGCCTTCTCTTAGGTTCAGCACAAATGAAAACATGCACAATCACAAATAAAGAACTTAGTTTATCAGTCTTGATGAATAATTCCTATTTATTTCTTTTGATTTTTTTTTATTTTGCCTAGGTTTTCTTGAGTTGATCAATAACATGTTGACCTCTGGCATGGTACCGGCCCTTTACCCTGATGATGAGAAGGAGGCTATCATTGGACAGGTACTGTAGAAAATACTACCTGAGATTCTTGTTAAACCCATTGTTGTTTTTCAGTCATTCCCTGCACTTGCATTTTCATCATGATCATGAGTTTAGTAAATAATGAAAAACACTAAAAAGTTTTGTCAGTTCACTGATTAAGAATGTGAAGATGGCATATTGATACTTTAAATACAATTTACTCAGCTTAATCACATTCTGGTTAATAGCAAGTTCTGCTTAATTTCAACGTTGTCCACATAACAAAATATTATATTTGTACATAAAAGCCAGAGGATAATCACAAAATCCTCTGTGCTTCTGAGGAGTTGTGATTAAGCAGAGTTGACTGTACTAGTGAAAATTAAATAACATTATGTCAGTATCATCATCATCAGCAAGGTGCTATCTAGCCATGATCATTCTGAAGCACTGTTACACCTCAGCTCAATTAAACAGACTCTTATTATCATGATTACATCAAAATTTTAATCCAGTTTGTTTTTATCACCATCTTTTACAAAGTATTAAAAAAACCTGCTGTTGATAAGAGTTCTGATTAAGTGAGTATAGAAATTTCAGTATTGTGTTGGCTGAATATGTTGTAGTTTAAAAATGTTGGTTTGACTGCAGAGTCTGCAAACTTACACATTTCTGGTGTTAGTTACTGGCCTTTATTTATTGATCGCCTTTATGAATCTGTGAAGCATTGTGGCCAGATGGGATACAGCATTAAACTCATATTCAAATTCTCATGTGTTTGATTCTCAACCATAGTCAAATTGTGGGTGCCTTGGGAAGGTATTTCGCTGACATTCTTCTCGGTCCAGCTGTCTGTGAAGTGGATATTAGGATATAGGCATTGGCATATATTGTCAGAAAGCAAGTGATGAGTGCCTATATATGGCAGCAGCACTGTATGCTTTCCAGGGAGTTGAGAAAGTCCCAGAGTGATCAGGCTTTCTTGAGCAATAATAATGTGAAGTTGTGTGAATGGACATAGTCTAAGCCTCGATATGAGGCATATAACTGAATTATCATTGTGATTATTATTTTATCCAGCTCCGAGATGAGGCAATGAAAGCAGGCGCAGGGCATGCCAGGGAGAGCATCTGGCAATACTTCATCAACAAGTGCGCCAACAATCTTCACATCGTCCTGGCCATGTCTCCTGTAGGAGATACTCTCAGAACACGCTGTAGAAACTTCCCAGGTATAACTAGTGTTTTTGGATCTTTCCATATCTACTTTGATGTGGTCACATTACTGGGCTTTTATTAAAATCAAAGAGAAACTTTGATCTTCAAGGCTTAAGTTTCAAAGCTTACTTAAAAAAAAAAGATCATAATGTGGTGTGTGAGCACACATTCACAAGCAACAAATGACAACACAGGTCAAACATTAAACAAAACTGCCTAAATAAATTAATAAATCAGTGATCAACAAATTCATCAACCAACCAATGGGTCAATCTGCCAACCAATGACTGACTGATCAACCAACCAACCAACTAACTAATGACCAAGTGACCTATCATTGTTTTTCTATTTGTAGCAGTTTTTGCTATGTATGTTACAAAAGTGGAATTGCAGCATGCAGACTTTGAATCGGCATGAAGAAATCTGAACCCTCAGGAAAGTGTGTTGCCTTCAAGTATTTGAACTCACACATAAATTCCAATACTGTAATCAAAATTTGTTTCATAAAATTATGCCACAATTTGCATTTTGTTATTAGGATACTAAACTCCATCAACAGCTGCTCCGACCAATATTCAGGTTTTGATGCCAATGGACTGCCAGTAATGAGGCGTATATTGTTTCACAATTTCACACCTCCAGCCATAGTAGTTTTATAGAATGACAGAAAACTGCAAAATATTTCTGTATAAAATTCACAGAAAAGAGCACACACTTGAATATTGCATGCACTTGTTCAATACTTCACAAAATATCATGAATAAAAAAGCTATTTTTTTTTGGTTCTCCTGTAAAATTTAAAGTTTGGCAATTTTTTTTGATACTGCATGCAACTGACAGTTTTGATCTACTTTATGGAATATGATATAAAAGTCAGCAAAGATGAAATTTTATTTCATTTTCTTTATTTTATTTATTGATTTACTTCCTCTGCAGGAACTGTAAACAATGCCAGCATTGACTGGTTCTTCCCCTGGCCTGAGCAGGCTCTCTATGCAGTGGCCAGTGTCTTCATTTCACCTGATGTAAGTAAACAAGGTCAATGACCTTCTTTTGATAGTGAATCCAGTTGGATCCTATTAACACTTGGCTTAAGTGGAAAGACCTATCTTAATGGCATGCAAAAAGGAATCTTACTGTTGTTAAACAGCCTATTTGTTTCATAGAACCTATACAGAGATTATTTTATTACGTGTTTGAGCTTATAGTGACCAACTTTATTGCTCATAATCTGAAACAAAACTTTCTTATGGGAAGCCTTTCTTACCTTTCCATAAACTGGATGTTAGCTAGTTTAATTTTAAAGATTGAATCACTGAATCTTATGCTTTATGGGAAATGTTGCTTATACCTAAATCTATAATTCTAGCCATCAACAGATACATGATTACATATACTTTCATTTTACATTTTATAGAATAACCGCATCCCAGATGACAAGCGTGAGGATATTGTGGCCCATGTAGTGATGGTGCATCAGTCCATTGGTGCATACAGCGTCAAGTTCTTGCAGAGACTCCGCAGAAATAATTATGTCACACCCAAGAATTACTTGGATTTCATCAACACCTATCTCAAGTTGCTGGATGACCAGGACAAATTTATCCTTGCTCAGGTGTGCCATTTGGAATGTCAAAATTTATCATGCAGACATGCACTTATTCATTCCGTGAAAGTTTTGCTGCATGACTGAGCACTTAGTCATTTGCTTATCTTCTGATCTTATCACAGAGTAAACATCTTGGCAGCTGCTTTAGAGTGCAGTATGCGTGAAGCATGCCTCTTAAAATTTAAGACTATTCTCTCATTTACCTAGTATTGACATCTAAATCTTCTGTGACATCTCCATGGAAAATACAGTAGTTTCTTTACCGGGCTGCACACATGACAGTTGAACACATCTTTTTTTATAAAAACAAAACAGATTATGAAAGAAACTTTAGGCCGATTTCTCTTTAATTTTAATCTGATGTCTAGCCCATCTCGGTGAATGCATGCAACTTTTTCAGTTTCTTCATCAGTCTATGGATGTAATAGGTGAACGTGTCTTCCCTGTAGGAAACAAATGAGAGATAGGTAGATGACATGATCTTGCTATATCTATCCTTTTTTTGTTTTTTGCCCTTTATCAGTGTGAGCGCCTGCAAGGAGGTCTGCAGAAGATTGCAGACGCCAGTGAGATGTTGGCTGTGTTGAATGAGAAGCTGGCCGTGCAGAAGGTGGCTGTCACTGAGAAGACTGCAGCTTGCGAGGCTTTGCTGGAGGAAATTGCTGTAGGAACAAAGACGGCCACAGAGAAGAAGGCATTTGCAGAGGCCAAGGGAGAGGAAATTGCGGAACAGAGCAAGATCATTGAGACGGAGAAGGTGGGCCATTAGATTACATATAAAATAGCTGCCGTTTGAGTTTATGTAGAATAAAAATCACATGGATGGAATTTTTACTCAGGTGCAAGGTAAAAGTGCATTTAGATATTTTCATGACAGGAAAAGTATGACAAAAGGAAGAGATAAAATAATATCTTATTGTAATTGTATTAAAATACCATGTGAATAGTTGCTGAGAGTAAAGTTATGAAATGAGAAGGTGGAATGATTTTAATTAAGTACACATAATGTGTGTATGAAAGTAGACAAAGATTCCATGAACACAAAAGATGGAACTCTGTAATTTTGTTGACCATGAAGTGTGTGTGTGAATGATTTCAAGGAAGAGAAGAGCTGTTAAAACAGATACAGTATTATTCAGAATATTTGCTTCACGCCACTGTGTCTGTAATGGGCAGTTGTTATGTTAGTGCACATGCTACAATCCTTCCTTTATTGGCTGTTAATTTTGTCATTTCAGTCTTATTTTCATTTTATCTGACTTTCAGAAAGAGGCTGAAGATGCCCTGGCTGAGGCTTTGCCAGCACTGGAAGCTGCCAGATTGGCCCTTGATGACCTTGATAAGGCTGATGTCACTGAGATCAGGTAGGTCATTGAATCTCTGAAACAGAAAACAAAACAAAGCAAAACAAAATAGAAATCAAAACAAAGCAAAACAAAACAAACTTACTCCTTCTGACTCCAACCACATGTTTTGTACCTGTGTTATTTTGAAGGAATAAAAGTACCTAACTCATAAGCTTTGTAATCTTTGACATGTAAAGAAATTGTTTGCCAACTTTGTGCCAACCCAACATGTTGGTATGAATTTGTTTTGCTTGTGTTGATATAAAAAATCATAGACATCTAAATATGTTTCAGTCAACTCTGCTTAAACACAGCTTCAAGGGAGCATATAAAATGTTGCAGTTAACAAGAATTGCAATTACCAGTAACTTTTATATAGATACAATACTTTGATATGGGAAAAATATTGTGAATATGAGGAAGTTATGATTATCCATGTTGCAGTTTAGCAGAGTCAATTGTATGTGATAAATTACTTTATATATATATCACCATGGATGACTTATTCAGATGACCAATGTTTTGTATGCTGAAGGTGACAGTAGCAAAGCAAAATGCATGAACTGTAATTCTGTTTGCCAGGTCCTTTGCCAAGCCACCACGTGAAGTCCAGACTGTTTGTGAGTGTATAGTGGTCATGAAAGGCATCCGAGAGGTGTCCTGGAAGTCAGCCAAAGGCATGATGTCAGAGGCAAACTTCCTGAAAGCTCTGAAGGAGATGGACGTGGACAACATTGGACAGAGACAGATAAACACTGTGAAAGGTAAGCACTTTAGGTAGCCCTCTGCTGTTCCATAGTAGATTATGGTGTCTCACTGTGGTGCACAGTGCCCTTTTTGAATTCATTATATATTTTGCATACAAAATTGCATATCTAGTGTGCACTGTCATTTGTAATTCAGTACATTTTGCATGCATAATTGAGCACCAAAGTGCTAAATGGTACCTCCTTTTTTTCTCTTTTGAGTGAGATTTTATCTTAGGAACTCTTTATCTCAAAATGCAGTCACAATTTCACCACCTGATTTCACCTATGTATGTAAGACACATTAATGCTGGTAATTTCAGAGGCGTTACATATTACGAAGTTGAATTTTCATCATGTCTCTTTACGAGACAGCCTTTTCTCTGGTTTCATGTAACATATTCTTGACACACAAATATTCAAAACAAATAGAGAGGTTCTTTGAGAGGGATCAGGATCAGGATCATTGTGCTCTATAAAGAGCACGCTATATGAAGAAGAATGACTTAAAGGGACAGGGGTAGATATTTGCTTCACAGTCTAAAAAATCCATATTATTTTTGTATAAATTTTAAGCCGCATACATTTTCTTTTCACCTGGCAATTTCTGAGAAAACACCGTCGAAGTGCTGGGATTTTCACTGTTAATATGCCGTCATTACTCGTGCTGTGTGATATACATTATAAATCTAAACTAGTTAGCAGACACTTGATGGGAACATGTGTGCAAACTGTCTGGACCAGTAATCTGATAGCCTTTCTCACTTTTTGACATCATGCGGCACAAGTAATGGTAACACAATCAGGGTGAAAATTCTGATTGTCTAGCGATGTTTTCTCAGAGACTGTCAGGGTCAAGGAAATATATATACTGCTTAAAGTTTATGAAAACATAAGGTGGACCTATTAAATTTTGAAGCAAATAACTACCCCTATCCCTTTAAACTGTAGTAAACTGAGAATGTACTTGAAACTTGAGAGATTGAAAGTGTTTCAGTTATCGGTCATGAGCCCAACCACCAGTATTACATCATTCCCTTCACCCCTTCCCCAGGTTTGCTGAAGGACATTGACATGACCTCAGAACAGATGAAGATTATCAGCAGAGCTGGTGCTGGTCTCCTCAAGTTTGTGGAAGCTGTCATGGGCTACTGTGCTGTTGCCAGAGAAATCAAACCAAAGAGAGAGAAAGTGGCAAAGCTGGAGAGGAACTTCTTCCAGGTAATGTTTTGAGTATATAGTTGAGCACGATTACCTCAAAACACATGCAAGCTGAAACATCGTTTCCTCCAACAAACCATTCAGACCCAGATTTATATCTCTATATTAGTACTTCATGTTTTCCTCGCAAACTGACACACTCTAACAAGACGGGGTGGCCCTGGAGAATCTGCTCAGCAGTACACACATCTCTTACCCTGCTGTCAGCATCAGTCGGATGTTCCCAAGACCAGCATGACTTGAACATAAAGGGAAGACCTCTATGTAGGTACTTTGCTTTCCCCTCCAGAGACCATTAGAAGTCATCTTAATAACTCTGTATATTTGATATAGATTAACCTAGCCCTACTGATATTTTGCAATAGGGAATCTCATCAGTGTTTCCATTTGAGGGCCTATACCATCTAAGGTTTAGACCAAAACATGTGATTTGATCTTTATTGATGAAAGAACATGGGCCAACTTCTGGCACAGCATATAAGTCAAAAAACCCTATTATATAGCACAAGTTAGACTATAGTTCAGATCTGAATGGGTATGTAATGTCAGCATATGATTTCTTTTTATCACTGTAGGCTAAACGAGACCTTGAGAAAGTCACCAAAGAAGTAAATGCCCTAGAAGCAGAGCTGAATGAGTTGAACAGAAAGTATGAGGAAGCCATGGCGGAGAAACAGGCTCTTGAGGAGGAGGCCAGGATTATGGAGAGACGTTTGATTGCTGCTGACAAACTGATTTCTGGTTTGGGCTCAGAAAATATCAGGTATGCTTGTCCTCTTTGTGTTCATCAAAGGACACATAGCTGGACCATGTGAACTGAAGGTTTTGGAGAAGCGTTAATTCATAAATAGAATCTATACTAAGAAAAAGGAAACTTTAGGACACTGCCCTATGCTTTTCCCTACTCCTCTGCTAATACTGATTGTGTGGCTTTCTAATCTCACGTATTGCTTAGCTTTGGTTGTCTCTTGGACACTGTTACATAAAATATATGGAAATTGAAGAAAGTTAAAAATGTTTATTTTAATCAGTGAGTCTGGTTTTCCAGTAGTTGCCAAGTCTAACTTTTTAGTGACTCCCAAGCCTCTTTTTTGCATTAAGGATGGGTGTAAGCTTGGCTATCTGTAGATAATATATTTTTCACTGTCATTGTCACTATGATGTGAGCCACTATAAGGATACTTAGCCTCTGCTACCAACATGTGGCAATCCCATCTGCAGAATTTGTTGTGGAGAATTAATCTAGTTCAGTATAAAAGGACTCGGGTTAAGAGCATTACAAACAGTGTTCAGTTTCTTAGAGTGTAGGCCATTAATGTTCTGAGCTACTTTAATTACTATCTGCATTTGATGTGACTGTCGGTTTAATTCATAATGTGTTGCCCAGTTGAGAGAAGCGAAGGATGACTAAGTCCAGTTGTTATTAAAGTGGTCAGCTGGCATCTGGTCAGGCAAGCAGTGACATGACATAATCAAGTGACACAGCCAGGTGCTCTTGCTATATGGAAGGTGTAGCATTACAAGAGTTAAAAATGTTTTACTTATTACATGAACTAATGAACATCATGCCTACACTTACTTTTTGCCACTCCACATATTACCCTTTGTTGTATTGTCTAGATGTCAGTTTGGGCCCAAACATAAAAAGACATTTTGATACAGAGCTGAATATTCTTCTGCAGATGGACTAAGGACCTGGAGGAGTTGAGGAAGAAACGAGTTCAGCTTTTGGGTGACTGTCTCATCAGCTCTGCTTTCCTGAGCTACGTGGGTGCGTTCAGCTGGGAGTTCCGAAATGACCTTGTCTATAAAGATTGGGTCAATGACTTGAGGGAACGTGAAGTGCCTCTGAGTGACCCTTTCAAACTGGAAGATCTGCTTACCAATGATGTGGAGATTAGCAAGTGAGTTCTCTGATTGCATATTAGTGTGATCATTTAGCTGAAGTACCTGGGTGGCAGGACGTGTAAATGGTTTGCTGACTGGCTGGTTGCTTGGCTGATTCACTGGCCAGCTGGCTGGCTGGTTGGCTGATCGGCTCGCTAAGTGGTCAGCAGGGTATCTCATGGCTAAGTAGCTGGCTGTCTAGTCAGTTGATGGCTCAAGGGGTCACCTGGTTGGAGGGGTCACCTGGTTAATTTTTAGTGAGTATTGTGAATTAGGCATGATATTTTATACAGAGGTGGAAAGTCTGTTGGCTTTCATTTTACTGAACATTGTTAAGGCACATTGTATACTTTCATCTGTTTCTCTGTTGACAGGGTCATCTGAGGCTTTTCTCAATAATAATAAGATTTCTAGATTTCATTGTTTCTTTATTGATTACTTGATTGTAGAAGCAATCATCGCGACATCATCGCAATCCGAACAGGTCCATTATTGCTCTGTCATCCATGTCAGCATATGGGCCAGGGTTCTCTGGCTTACAATGCCCATCAGCATTTGATAACAGTGGAATCTATTTTGTCTAGTCGTCTCCTCATTTGCTGCAGCTCCTTATCTGACCCCAAGGCTCACAGCTTTTCTACCATATCACTTTCCTCTTCACCTGTAGTGTCCATAAATTTTTTTCTGAATTGAGACATTCAACCAGTCACCTGTATCAGAATTACATTGTCCCTAACCTTTCCTCAGATGGACCTCGGAAGGTTTGCCTCCTGATGAGCTGTCCATACAGAACGGTATCCTGACCACCCGAGCTAGTCGGTTCCCCATGTGTATAGATCCACAGCAACAGGCTCTCAATTGGATCAAGAAGAAGGAAGAGCAGAACAATCTTAAGGTGAGCTGAGAGGGGCAGATTAACGACACTATACACATTTGTGGTGGCTGTGATGTTCATATTAATGCCAAACCCTAAAATTTAGTTTATGAAGTAAAACCTTTGTAGAGTTAATATTTGATAAACTTCCATTTTATTAATTTTCTCAAGGTATGGTTTTCTTTCAGAAGAAGTTTCACTGCAGGCTGTCATAAATAAGCATCACTATAAAATAACTGCTATTGCTTTTCACTAGTAGATAAGAGAAAGGTGAAGATCAATCACCAGGTTGTGGACACTCATTTGAAAGATCTTCAACTTGTTCACCCATACTTTCATTTTCAGGAGCTGTCGGACTGGTCTTTGGTTGTGTGAATCTTATGGTCAAACATAGCTTGTCTTTCATCTTTCAGGTGTGCACATTTAATGACCCAGACTTCCTGAAGCAGCTAGAGTTGGCCATCAAGTATGGCTTTCCGTTCCTGTTCCAGGACGTGGATGAATACATTGACCCAGTCATTGATAATGTGCTGGAGAAGAACATCAAAGGTAAAACATGAAATACCAAAGGCAATCATACTGGTTCTTACCAAGTTAACACTTGATTCCATTTAATTGCAATTTCTTGGGAACATGAAAATAATTGTCAGTATAAGGAGTAGTGATTATGCTGTGAAGTTTGGTATTTTTGTGGTAAATTTTGCAATTGTGTTTTGTTATCTAAAAAATATTGTAATACTGCAGATACACTATGATTTTGTGGATTTTAATTAGGTGAAGTAGACTGTATGTGATTTGTGAATTTGCAGGAGGCCAGGGCAGGGAGTTTGTGATGCTGGGAGACAAGGAGGTGGATTATGACCCGAACTTCCGTCTGTATCTGAACACCAAACTGGCCAATCCCAAGTATGGACCCAACATCTTTGGCAAGTCTATGGTCATCAACTACACTGTCACACTCAAGGTGGGTACATGTGTGCATTGCTAAAAATATTATCTTACTGTGCTGAACCATGAAAGAAATAGTAACTTTCAGCTTACTGGCTTCCTTAAGTGCACTGCCGAACTGCAAACATCAACAGCATCTGTCGCGATGTTGACCCCATTATTTGCTGCTGGCCATTGTTTGTTTGAGTCATGTAGAAAATGACCTGCAACAGCCTGTTGAATTTATGTAAGATTATCTACAGTTTGTCCTTACCATATTTTTTTTTTTTTAATTGGTTGCTTGTCTTTCATGAAACATTGTGCTTAACGGACCACAGAGAAGAAAATTCCCCTTAAATATTGATTATTTTCAGATTTTCTGCCCAGTCCAAGGAAATGCTCGTAGTATAGCTGTAAAATATCTATGATTTGCTGCTAGGTGCAGAGTTACTACCCCTGTTTATGAGTGATTTTTGTTCTTTTTTAAATGCCTGTTTATACCACACAACTCTGATACTTTCACACTCAAATATGAGTTTAAATCAGAATTTCTTTCTGAAGTCATGACATAAGTTTGGGAATTGAATAAGAAAAAAATATGATCATTCAGCAGGTTTGATCATAATGCTGAAGTCTGTCTGTCAAGTTTTTTGAAGTCTTGTGGAGATTTTCTTCCAGTTATCTTGTTGCCATTGTCTTGCAGGGTCTTGAAGACCAGCTTCTCAGTGTCATTGTCAAGTTTGAAAGAAAGGAGCTTGAAGAGCAGAGGGAGAGGCTGATTCAAGAAACAAGGTAAGAACAGTTACACTTTATTTATTTGATATAGACAAAATGTCAGTATCTTAGACCAGTGTTGCATGCAGAATTGCTTTCATGCTAAATGGAGATACATTCTGTCTTTGAAAAGCATTTTTCCACCATTATCAGCACCATTATCAAGAAAGCTAGTTTGAAGCAGCAGTTGTGGATCAAACCAAAATAATATAATGTAGTAGAATTCCAAGTTCTCTGTAGTGGCTTTACATTGGCCAGTGATCACTTGATCTAGATTTTGATCTATTCTTGATCCATTCAATTTTCTCAACTGTCCAGTGTAAACAAGAAACTTCTGAAGGACCTAGAAGACTCTCTGTTGAGAGAACTTGCCCAGTCCCAGGGTAACATGTTGGACAATGTGGAGCTGGTGGAGACCCTGGAAGAGACAAAGACCAAAGCTACTGAGGTGAGCTGTTTGTCAGATTGTCTCATGGGAGGTGCTACCTTTTCCCATTGCTAAAATGCTGGCTCCTTCCACAACCCCAAACCACTGACAACACTCTATAAACATCAACGGCACAACTGAGGAAAACATTGTTTATTTGTTTGAGAAGCTATGGAGAAACAAGAGCATACTGCTCACAGCTGAATGGATTATATCTACATTGTCATCATCATCAATATCATTTGTAACAATGATTTAAAAAAATAAAACTATTATGTCACAACCAGCGACAAATTTAGAAATTTACCTTAATATTTAAAATACACTGATCACAAGGATATTATAAAATGAATATTAAATTCATCAGGTTAAACTCATCATCATCACCACTCTTTCCCACAAATTGCAATGCAGATTACAAGGTGAGCAACTTGTCACCATGGGTGCATTGGAGCGTTTATGTAAAGTTGCATACTAAAGTACTGATTGGTGCATTTTCCTCTCATAATGGAGAGGATATCCTCAGTTTACACTGCTGAAGAGTGTTGTTAGTTTCTCATGATTTTGCATCAAGATAGAAAATCCAGAAAAGTCTTGGGAGGATCATGCATAAAGGTATCCGAAAAGCATGGGTGAGACAATTGGTGCTATCACAAATGACAGTTGTCTTGAGATCATCATCCTTAAGAGAGAAGAATGCACTATTCAACACTAATGTGTGCAATTTTGCATTCTTATGCACTTATGGTCATAGCTGCACACCATATGATCTGCCTGATAACCCCTGGGAAAGGACAGTTTCTACCCTTAAAAGATGGTGTTCCGGGTTGATCATGGAAAGAACCCTTAAAATAACCATGCAGAATTATAGCAATTAGAATCTTCATATTGAACGTTGAAACATGAAGAGCCAAAGGCCAGATGGCGCAATTTCACAAGATCAGTAAACAGTGGGAATTAAGAAAGAAATTCAAATGCTAAAAAATAATCTAGTAGGAAACTTTGTTATCCCACCAGCAGTCTGAATGGCTTTTTTGCAAGTCGAGTACATGTATACTGTTCACCTCATTTCACAGTGATAGTAATGGGGATCATTTTCAGTTTCATAATTCACTGACTGCATTACTTCCTGGATAATCTATTGCTTAACCTCACAAATCCTGTCATGGTTTCATACTAGTGGGGCCAAGAAGAAAGTTATGGGAATCTTCAACATGGGACAATTACAGCATATTATATTGGTTTCTTTTGTTTGGGGGGGGGGAGAGGGGAGGGGAGCATATAGATATTTCTTGGGGCTTTTGTTGGAGTAGTCTGAACAGATTAGTGAAGGAAGATGCGATAGATACCTTTGACAGCCAAAAAAGAATGGAATTGTGCAGGCAGGGTAAACCTGTAAAAAAGGAAAATTTTGGTGCATTGATTTGAGGGAATAAATGCACAGTCTGTCATGGATAAAGTTGTCAAAAAAATCAAACTACTACTATTTTTGTTCTTCTGGGCCCTGCTTGAGATCATATTTTGTGTGTGATTCCTCACAGGTATCAGAGAAACTGAAACTTGGTGCAAAGACTGCAATTGATATTGAAAAGCTCCGAGACGGTTATCGTCCTGCTGCTAAGCGAGGAGCCATTCTGTTCTTCGTCCTTGCAGAGATGTCACAAGTGAACACTATGTACCAGTATTCACTGGCATCTTACCTGGAGGTGTTTCAACACTCTCTGAAGAAGAGCTTGCCCGACTCCATCCTGCAAAAGAGACTGCGCAACATCATGGATACTCTTACCCACAACATATACAACTATGGGTGTACAGGTGAGCTGATTTCTCTGTTGTTACTGAGTCTCCTAGAAATAGGTCCCCTTATGTGACTTTGCGTAACACTGGGAATTGAGAAATTCAAAGGTGCATCTAAGAAATTTAGGAGCTCGTCTGAAGGTGATATATGACATCATAAAGAAATTCACCCCCTATTTTCATGCCACAGCACCAAATAGATCTTTTAATACTTGTCACATATAAAAGTTATATATTTGTTTTTTAACTGTCACAGATGCTTGCTTGGGTGTTCAATTTTATTTATATCATCACAACAGATTAGATATGTTCATAGTTCAGTAAAGCCTGAGGAAAAGTTTTCAGTAAAACTGAGAAAGAAAATTCCTATATAGAGATGAAGAAAGATCTTCACAGGAAGCTAACTCCATCAGGCAGTGCTTTGACTTTTGACTTCTTGGTTCTCTAAAGGGGCTTGGCCACACTTGGCTCATGATTCCTGAGTGTCTTTCTATTTACTTTGTTTTTGGCCTTGAGAGGGATTCAGGACCCATGACAATATGTTTAGTTCCTTGCTGCATATTTCTCAGCTACCGTAAAGCCATGGTGAAAGTTGCAATTCTGATATATTTAAACTTGCTGTCCATCATTCTTTTGTTCGCTGTATGAGGTCTAAGGCTGGGCAGCTTGAGTCAAAAGATCGAGTCGAGTCGATCTTTACCAGCGGCTCGATTCATCGAGTCAGCGAGTTTGGCTCGAGTCAAAAAGATCGAGTTTTTCTCCGATCTTTTTGAGTCGCTTTAATCTGGCTCGACTCAACATTAATCGAGCCACACGCTCAGCGCGAAGTTACCGCGGCAGTGTCGCACCTCCTACAATCTAATTGTATTTAATTGAGATTGTTTATGTTAAGGAAGGGTTAGCAGTGATAGCAGGAATGGGCTGGGAGTAGAAGGATCGTGACTAAGCGTTAAAGTTTGGTTTGGTACGGTCGATGCTAATTGAGTAACAAAGGGCTCCGATTTATGAGATACTATGTGCGTGTGAGTGTGTGTACGTTTGTGTATGTGTTTATATGAATGTGAACATTTAGGGTGCCAGATGAGATTCAGTTACTGAACAACTGATAGGACCTATCCTAGACTGCTCTTTCTATAATAAAAGGAAACAATAACTGAATGACTGAAAAAAATAAACAACCCTGAAGTAAAAATGAAATGGCCCCCAGAAGTCAAAAGAGGGCCCGAAAAAAAACCAATGCCACGCTACTTGTACGCGTACTAACTTTTTTTTTTTTTTTGGAGGGGGATGGGGAAGGAGGGCANGTTCTGATATATTTAAACTTGCTGTCCATCATTCTTTTGTTCGCTGTATGAGGTCCCTATCCACATAAAAAGTGTATTGATCTGCCTTGTCATCTTCACAATTATAAAAGAAGTTCAACTTTCTGAAAAGATTCTTAATAAGGTTTTTTTTTTTATGAGGCATCCTCTTTCTGGAACCCATAAAGTTTAATGAAATTATTTGAATTTCATGATCATTTCTCTATGCCCCCAGGTATCTTTGAGAAGCACAAGCTGCTGTTCTCCTTCCAGATCAACATCAAACTGGAACAGGACAAGCAAGCAGTCAATCAGGATGAACTTGACTTCTTTATCAAGGTTGGTATTGTGTTTGGCTTTTTACTTGCTATATGTGAAGGGAGTGGGGAGGGAGTGGAGAGGGAGTGGAGTCATCAGCTAAAATAAAAACTCCATAACCAACATACAAGCATGCCCATATTTTTTTTTCACCTCCTGTCCTGAGCTCTTCTCATTCCTTTTCTTAACGTATCCGTAATTTTGGGAATCTGAGAATGATTGGAAAGTAGCTTTACTGTCCGTAGCTTTACTGTCCAGTGAAGTGTGTGAAAGTGTCCTGTTGACTTTGGCATCAAATTGTTTGCTTAGTTATGGTTTGTTTATTTAAATAATATAGTTTTTGAGATCATTAGTAAGATTGTTGTTTTCTCTCTTTACACAGGGCAAAGTTGCTTTAGAGAAGAGCAAACGTAAGAAACCCTACCCATGGTTCCCTGACGAGGGATGGGAGGACTGCAATCGTTTGGCGGTGGACTACGCTATCTTTGGAACTTTACTAGATGACATTGAACGTAATGAAAAGGAGTGGAAGAAGGTTAGATCATTTTTAATTATAGTTATGTACTAGCTTCATTTCAGAGATGCCTTTTGAATATCACTGCCATTCATGCTTCTTTGGAAACTGCGATTATCTTAAGCATTTATTATCACATTATTCTGTTACTCAGGATTATTTTGTAATATATAGCTCATATTTTCTTAACAATCCCATTCATTACTTTTACGCACAGATCCAAACATTGGCTTAAATACATTGTTTATTCATTCATATTTCGGGAAGTAAGGGTTCATATGTCAGGTTTCTCATAAATAGTGGGAAATGCATGCATGAAACCAACCAAGCCAACTGTACCTTCACCTGAGGTCGTCTCTGATCCGGTGCTTCCTGCTTTCACCATAGGGTTTTGGCAGATGGCTTTATATTCTCTTTCATAATAAAAAAATGCAAACATCTGCCCTGGTGTCAATCATCCCCTTAAAGGTACAGTTTGTCCTGTCAGTGAAAGAGATATAAGAGATTGGGATCCAAAGACCATTAGCTATGGGCTAATGCCATTTGTATAGCATTTAACCAAAGGAAACCCTCTCAAATCACAACCCATGATAATCTGGCATGTGTAAAAGACTCATAATATGAGGGCCAAAATCAGCTGCATAATTAACTTTTCCTGTTAGATCTCACCTTTTTCTGTATCTTATCTCATATGGGCTAATGCCATTTATTTAAACCAAGGGAACCCCCTCAAATCAGAACCCATGATAATCTGGCATGTGTAAAAGACTCATGATGTGAGGGCCAAAATCAGTTGCGTAGTTAACTTTTCCTTTTAGATCTCACCTTGTTCTGTATCTTATCTCATGGCATTAATCCTAAGTATTTTGTTTTTACAGTGGTTTGACCATGACACTCCAGAATCTCAACCCTTCCCCATGAACTACGATGACAAACTCAGTGACTTCCAGCGCCTCATGCTCCTCCGTTGCTTCCGCATTGACCGAATCTACCGTGCAGTGACGGAGTACGTCACCAAGACAATGGGAGAGAAGTATGTGACTCCACCGATCATCAGCTTTGAGAACGTTTACGAACAGAGCACGCCAATGTCTCCAATTGTGTTTATTCTGAGTCCCGGCTCTGATCCTGCAAGCGATCTTATGAAGCTGGCTGATCGAATTGAATTTGGAAGTAACAAGCTGAAGTTCCTGTCCATGGGTCAAGGCCAAGAAAAGGTGAAGCATATTTTTTTTTAATTCAGATTTTATTAATATTCACACCAGAGCATGAATATGGATAGAGATGGCTATTGGTGTTAACAGCTTTCATCAAACAAATGACATAGTGAATGTTTGATATACTGTGGTTTCTCAAAGAAACTATGTTGTTTTCATAAGTCTCAGTACTTAATTATTTTGCGTGTTTAGTAGAAGTGTTTAAGGAGTTTGGAAACAAAAGAATGTGAAGCTGAATCTTCATTGAATACGCAATACTAGTATATGATTTTAATCACAAAGCTGCAAGATGAAATGCAAATTAAAACTTTGTTTTAGTAGATTAAAGCCTGAATATATCTCCTTGCCAGCAAATTGATATTTACATCTGAGTATGATTATGATACTCAATGGCACAAAGGCTGTAAATTTAAATTGTGGTTTTAATCCATATGAATTGTTGACTAGGTCATATCATTACCTCAAGTACAATCTGCTTGCTGTTTGCTCATATATGCATTCACTCTCACTTCTAGGTTGCCCTCCAACTCTTGGAAACAGCCATCTCTCGTGGGCAGTGGCTGATGTTGCAGAACTGTCACCTGCTGGTCAGATGGCTGAGAGAGCTGGACAAGCAGCTTGAAAAGATGACCAAGCCACATCCAGACTTCCGTTTGTGGCTGACAACTGAACCCACACCGTCTTTCCCCATCAGCATTCTGCAGAGGTCACTCAAGGTCAGTGTTGACAATTGGGTGAACTAGAATTAAGACAAACTATCAAGGATGACTTTAGTCAGTTATGCGGAAAGCCATTTTCTCTGGACACTTTTGTTCGACATGTCACTGATCAGTGTTGACATAACATAGGACCATGGCAATATTCTGGATATTGCTTCTTAAGAATGTGGCTGTAAAGTGTTTTTTTTCTTTCTATGTTGTCACGAGGGGGAAAAGTATTGAAGAGATGTATGCACTTTTTGACTTTTCCATTACTAATATAAGATATAGTTGCAATATTAATGAAAATGAGTTACTTTTACTCATGTCAGCGGGTAGACCATATCTTTATAATTTATGCCTTATATTCTATAAGCACATTGCTAGAAAAATAGTTGTGCAGGCTCTCTATCTAGATTGTGAATATGAAAGAATTTTGTGGTTAATATCAAGAACTTACCAACACATTTTCTGCAAGCCCTTCCTTCTTCAATGTTTCCACTGATCCTTTTGATTGTAGTATAACTTGTTTTGCAGCTGTTTTCTTTTATTATGGAAACATAGGTTGTGACAGAACCACCGAATGGCCTGAAACTGAACATGCGCAGCACGTATCACAAGATTCCAGCATCATCTCTGGCAGAATGTGAACATCCTGCATTTTCCTCACTCGTCTTTACTCTTGCATTCTTCCACGCTGTTGTACAAGAGAGGAGAAAGTATGGAAAGGTGAGTGTTCAGCACCAGCAAACTTGCGTGATGTGGAGTTTTGATATGGCAAGGTTAGATTATCTTTGTTGGAGGAAAGAGCTACCTATCAAAAGATAGGAGAAGTACATGTATATTTCTCTGGATGTAGGAAATGCTGATATTACATTAAAGAAAAGAGAACACAGTACATGTATTTGGTAAGATTATCAGATTGTCTCATCTGTTACAGTTTGCACTACATTATGTGAGTAATGAAGTGGAGCAAGGTCCAGGCAGTATATACAACCTCCTCTTTTTTATTTTCAAAAAGGCTGAGATATTTGCTTGTTTTTAGTATTCTCTTCTCTTCCTGGCCTGATGGCAGTTTCCTCACTGTCTCATTGACATTAATATATCAGGCTGCCTGTAAAAACTGCAGAATACTGGACTTTATTTTGCTACCTAGACAATCAGTGTAGAAGAAGATGTAGGTTTAAGTCTAGTCCTTTTCACAAGATTAACTTAAAAGCCCACCTTGGAAATAAAAATAGGTGAGAGGCATGATGGGATGCTTCACTAAATTGAATTCAGTCACATGCTTCACATCGGGACACTGCTTTTTTTTTCTGAATTTCTGATTAAAACATTCCATAAGGAATAGAAACTTTGTAGATTGCTGGTATACTGTTCCTTCAAATGTTATGGAAAAGAAAATGTATATAAAACATCTGTTTTTTTGAAATATGCAAGCAAATCCGAGTCAGGAAAGTGTTTATGGCTGTTTGTAGCTGGGATTTGCCTTCCGATGGGCTGTTTTTAGCTGGGATTTGCCTTCTGATGGGCTGTTTGTAGCTGGGATTTGCCTTCTGATGNCAGAGTTGTCGGTACGGAATCTTGAATAGATATTGTAAGTTGTAGCTTTTGGGATTTACGAAGGATCTGAACCTCCATAAAGCGAACAGATATTATCAACTCAAAAAAATATTCAACCGAATCTTGCCAGACTTTTCCCTTGCAAAGTCATGAACTGAGACTGTGAAGTGTGGATTTTAGGCTTTACGTAGAATTGAAAGATTGATAACCGCAGTCAACATCTACCCAGAGTTGTCAGTACGGAATCTTGAATTGATATTGTAAATTGTAGCTTTTGGGATTTACGAAGGATATAAAACTTCATAAAGCGAACACTTATTATTAACCCTAGTCTTGCTAGACTTGTCGTTAGCGGAGTTATAAACTGAGATTGTGAAGTGTGGATTCTAAGGCTTTATGTAGAATTAGAATATTATATTGATAACCGCAACATTTTGATAAACCTCAAAATGTTATTCGCAGCCAACATCTACCCAGAGTTGTCCGTACGGAATCTTGAATTGATATTGTAAATTGTAGCTTTTGGGATTTACGAAGAATCTGAACCTTCATAAAGCGAACCGTTTTTATCAACTCAAAAAAATATTAAACCGAGTCTTGCCAGACTTCTCATTTCCAAAGTCATAAACTGAGATTGTGATTTTAGGCTTTACGTAGAATTGAAAGATTGATAACCGTAGTCAACATCCACCCAGAGTTGTCAGTACGGAATCTTGAATTGATATTGTAAATTGTAGGTTTTGGGATACGAAGGATATAAAACTTCATAAAGCGAACAGGTATCATTAACCCCAGTCTTGCCAGACTTGTCGTTAGCAGGGTCATAGATTGTGAAGTGCGGATTCTAGGGCTTTACGTAGAGTTAGAATACTATATTGATAACCGTAACATTTTGATAAACCTCAAAATGTTATTTGTAGTCACCATCTACTCAGAGTTGTCGGTACGGAATCTTGAATAGATATTGTAAGTTGTAGCTTTTGGGATTTACGAAGGATCTGAACCTTCATAAAGCGAACAGATATTATCAACACAAAAAAATATTAAACCGAATCTTGCCAGACTTTTCCCTTGCAAAGTCATGAACTGAGACTGTGAAGTGTGGATTTTAGGCTTTACGTAGAATTGAAAGATGGATAACTGGAGTCACCATCCACCCAGAGTTGTCGGTACGGAATATTGAATTGATATTGTAAATTGTAGCTTTTGGGATTTACGAAGGATATAAAACTTCATAAAGCGAACTCTTATTATTAACCCTAGTCTTGCTAGACTTGTCGTTAGCGGAGTTATAAACTGAGATTGTGAAGTGTGGATTCTAAGGCTTTACGTGGAATTAGAATATTATATTGATAACCGCAACATTTTGATAAACCTCAAAATGTTATTCGCAGCCAACATCCACCCAGAGTTGTCGGTACGGAATCTTGAATTGATATTGTAAATTGTAGCTTTTGGGATTTACGAAGAATCTGAAACTTCATAAAGCGAACAGTTATTATCAACCCCACTCTTGCCAAACTTATTGTTAGCAGAGTCATAAACTGAGATTGTGATGTGTGGATTCTAGGACTTTACGTAGAATTAGAATATTATATTGATAACCGTAACATTCTGATAAACCTCAAAATGTTATTCGCAGCCAACATCTACCCAGAGTTGTCGGTACGGAATCTTGAATTGATATTGTAAATTGTAGCTTTTGGGATTTACGAAGACTCTGAAACTTCATAAAGCGAACAGTTATTATTAACCCCAGACTTGTCGTTAGCGGAGTCTTAAACTGAGATTGTGAAGTGTGGATTCTAGGGCTTTATGTAGAATTATAATATTATATTGATAACCGTAACATTTTGATAAACCTCAAAATGTTATTTGCAGTCAACATCTACCCAGAGTTGTCGGTACGGAATCTTGAATTGATATTGTAAATTGTAGCTTTTGGGATTTACGAAGAATCTGAAACTTCATAAAGCGAACAGTTATTATCAACCCCACTCTTGCCAGACTTGTCGTTAGCGGAGTCATAAACTGAGATTGTGAAGTATGGATTCTAGGGCTTTACGTAGAATTAGAATATTATATCGATAACCGTAACATTTTAATAAACCTCAAAATGTTATTTGCAATCAACATCTACCCAGAGTTGTCGGTACAGAGTCCCAAACTGATATTGTAAATTGTGTAGCCTCTGGGGTTTATGAGGGATCCATGAAATATCCAACATTTTTTCATAAAGCCAAAAAGTATTAATTCCCATCTCATCAGACACTTGTAAAATGTGGTCATGGCAACATTTTATTACATTAAGAAATGTTCACTATAGACTAGTCTGAATTATCATTCAACCATGAACCGAAATTGCTAATCCAAGACTTTTTGTTCGCTTTAGATCTACACAGAGCTGTCCTTAAGATTTTAGAATCTTCAATCACTCAAGCCCAATGATGGCACTTATGAAAATACGATGTAATTTTGGTGATCAGTGTTTCTATAATGATTTCTACATTAACTCTCGTTGTTACTAAACGCGTAAGTCTTAGTGTCTGATAAAGCCCTGAAAGCACAAACCGCCTAAGTCTAGGCGGTGGGAACAAAACGTCTAAGTCATCCCACAGAACTGCCTCTGGCATCAGCTCAAACCGTCCAACTCGGCAGACGGCGCAAAACGGCTAACTCGGTTTCAGTTTTGAACAGCACAAACCGCCTATGTCTGATTACAAATAAACCATTAATAAATTGATTATTTTTTTTACATAGCATGGTGTAGAACATCATTTCTTTCACTTACATGCCTTTAGATCCAATAAAAGACGCCTTTTTAATCAAGTAATCAGTTTTTTCTTTCTCCTGTAAAATTTACTTTTTTAGACTTAGACGGTTTGTGCCCGACACCATCGATATAGTGAATGTCCGGCAGTCACAGCTCACCCCAGTCTCCCAACTAATTCTGCTCTCATAATGCTCATAGTCTCCATTTGGTTGTTCTCTCCATCTTTCCCATTCTCTCTCTTACTGGAGAGGTAGATGGACTTTGAATATAAACCAACTCATCTTGCAAATAGTAATACTTATGAATAAATCTAACTTATAAATAAGTATACCTCATACTTCCCGATATACTATGGTTTCTCAAAGAATCTATGTTGTTTTCATAAGTCTCAGTGCTTAATTATTTTGTGTTTAGTAGAATCGTTTAAGGAAGAATGTGAAGCTGAATCTTTATTGAATACACAGTACTAGTATATGATTTTAATCACAAAGCTCCAAGATGAAATGCAAATTAAAACTTTGTTTTAGTAGATTCCAGCAAATTGATATTTACATCTGAGTATGATTATGATATTCAATGGCACAAAGGCTGTAAATTGAAGTTGTGGTTTTAATCCATATGAATTGCTGACTAGGTCATATCATTACCTCAAGTGCAATCTGCTTGCTGTTTGCTCATATATGCAGTCACTCTCGCTTCTAGGTTGCCCTCCAACTCTTGGAAACAGCCATCTCGCGTGGGCAGTGGCTGATGTTGCAGAACTGCCACCTGCTGGTCAGATGGCTGAGAGAACTGGACAAGCAGCTTGAAAAGATGACCAAGCCACATCCAGACTTCCGTTTGTGGCTGACAACTGAACCCACACCGTCTTTCCCCATCAGCATTCTGCAGAGGTCACTCAAGGTCAGTGTTGACAATTGGGTGAACTAGAATTAAGACAAATTATCAAGGATGACTTCAGTCAGTTATGCGGAAAGCCATTTTCTCTGGACACTTTTGTTCGTCATGTCACTGATCAGCACTGACATCACACAGCATCATGGTGATATTCTAGATATTGCCTCTTAAGAATATGGCTGTAAAGTATTTTTTTCTTTCTATGTTGCCATGAGGGGGAAAAGTGTTGAAGAGATGTTTGCACTTTTTGACTTTTCCATTACTAATATAAGATATAGTTGCAATATTAATAAAAATAAGATACTTGTACTCATGTCAGCAGATAGACCATACCTTTATAATTTATGCCTTAATATATTCTATAAGCACACTGCTAAAAACAATAGTTTTGCAGGCTTTCTATCTAAATTATGATTATGAAAGAATTTTGTGGTTGATACCAAGAACTTACCAACACATTTTCTTCAGTGTTTTCATTGATTCTTTAGGGTTTTTTTTTTAATACTATTCATTTAGTGTAAGATTTTGATTGTAGTATAACTTGTTTTGCAGCTGTTTTCTTTTATTCTGGAAACATAGGTTGTGACAGAACCACCGAATGGCCTGAAACTGAACATGCGCAGCACATATCACAAGATTCCAGCATCATCCCTGGCAGAATGTGAACATCCTGCATTTTCCTCACTCGTCTTTACTCTTGCATTCTTCCATGCTGTTGTACAAGAGAGGAGAAAGTATGGAAAGGTGAGCGTTCAGCACCAGCAAACTTGCGTGATGTGGAGTTTTGATATGGCAAGGCTAGATTATCTTTGTTGGAGGAAAGAGCTATCTATCAAAGGATAGGAGAGGTACATGTATATTTCTCTGGATGTAGGAAATGCTGATACTACATTAAAGAAAAGAGAACACTGGTAAGATAATCAGATTGTCTCATCTGTTACAGTTTGTACTGCATTTTGTGAGTAATGAAGTGGAGCAAGGGTATGAAGGCTGAGATATTTGCTTGTATTTAGTATTCTCTTCTCTTCCTGGCCTGATGGCAATTTCCTCACTGTATCATTGACATTAATATATCAGGCTGCCTGTAACAACTGCAGAATACTGGACTTTATTTTGCTACCTAGACAATCAGTGTAGAAGAAGATGTAGGTTTAAATCTAGTCCTTTTCACAAGATTAACTTAAAAGCCCACCTTGGAAATAAAAGTAGGTGAGAGGCATGATGGGATGCTTCACTAAATTGAATTCAGTCACATGCTTCACATCGGGACACTGCTTTTTTTTTCTGAATTTCTGATTAAAACATTCCATAAGGAATAGAAACTTTGTAGATTGCTGGTATACTGTTCCTTCAAATGTTATGGAAAAGAAAATGTATATAAAACATCTGTTTTTTTGAAATATGCAAGCAAATCCGAGTCAGGAAAGTGTTTATGGCTGTTTGTAGCTGGGATTTGCCTTCCGATGGGCTGTTTTTAGCTGGGATTTGCCTTCTGATGGGCTGTTTGTAGCTGGGATTTGCCTTCTGATGGGCTGTTTGTAGCTGGGATTTGCCTTCCGATGATAAGGATCAGATGTTGCAGATAAAAAAAAAATAATATAGTCAATGAATCTGAGATGATTTTATCAGTATCTGACCTTTTTCCTTAGGTTGGTTGGAATGTGAGCTATGACTTCAATGAGAGCGACTTCCGTGTGTGCATGCAGATATTGAACACATATCTGACCAAAGCCATAGAACAGGGTGATTCCAAGATCCCCTGGAACAGTCTGAAGTATCTCATAGGAGAGGTGAGTTTCTTTCTTTGTCTTTTGAGTCATTGTTGTTTTTTTTTCCAATCTGTATACTGTTGTTTGACTCAGATCCTTTCACTGCTGTTCTAACTTTACGCGTTTTTTTAATGAAAAAAGAATATTAAATGTGTGACCCATCAGCTCATAGTGGTAATTAATTCTCATTAAATAATAGTTCCATCAGCACAAGCAAGTCTGTTTGCTCGGCCAGATGTTACCACTTTTGAAGTGAAAGTTGCTGACTGACTGCTTTAGTGCCTGGATTTCCACATATCCCTCATCTTCCGCATTGAGCAGGGAGCTTGGAATTTATATGCCCTTTGCTTCAACAGGAGAAAGCTAGTAATTTATCTGCCACATTGCATCAGTCTAATTGCATTTGGGTAAACTGAATTTTATAATGGACCAAAATTTTTTTTGTAGACCTATAATTAATACCAATTTCATGTCAGCGGGATTATAATACCAGACTTGTCAAAGACTAAGGAGAATAGATGAAGAAAAGTAGTTCTGAGAAATCAGCTCATAACCTGTTTTCAACTACCCATTAAATGCAGGTCATGTACGGCGGCCGTGCCATTGATGACTTTGACCGACGCATCCTGAAGACATACATGGATGAGTACATGGGAGATTTCATCTTTGACACCTTCCAACCCTTCCACTTCTACCATGATGAGATTGTGGATTATTACATCCCCGAAGATGGGCCAAGAGATGTTTATGTTGGTATGTCATGTTTCTAAATATGAGTTGGAGGGAAGAAGGCACTAATTTCCATCACAAGAAACTTATTTTCAAGGTGTTACAATATATTTTGCCATTTGTATTTTTTGTATCATTGTGAAAAATTAGTTATGATTGAGAGGTCATTAATATATCCAACTATACATTTTCGTATCTTGATTAGAACTGCACATTGGTGAAAGTTACATGAAAATTAATAAAAATTTTCTTTGGTAGCTCTCAAGAATATAGGCTTATTTAGCAAATCTGGATGAGTGATGGGAATTTTTTAGGAGTGTAGCGATGGTGTCCTGTACAATGTGTGTGTCCATGCTGTGGATGGACCATTTACAACATTGAAATGATAAAAAAGGAGCTCTGTTTTTGGGGGTATGGCCTGTTGACTTAATGGGTTGTTTGCATTTCGTGACCCACCACTGCATGTGCTTAGTCAACTGTCTTAACTTATATGATGTTAAGCCTCTAGCAAAGCGAAAAGCATGCTGTGGTATCAGTGTGTTACGTTATGTTACTGCCTCACTAAGTTCTTTGCTGACCTAGCTCTTTAATACAGGTGGTCTAATACATTATTCACTCTTCTGGGTTGGGTAGGATGTCTTTAATAAAGTTGATGTAGATAGTAGAACAACTAAGAGCAGTTCTTGTGCACAAAGAATTAGCTTTAAAATTTTTTAATGGTTGTCTTTGATCTGCAGATTACATTGAAAGCCTGCCTCTGGCCAACACACCTGAGGTGTTTGGTCTACACCCCAATGCAGAGATTGGCTACTACACACAGGCAGCCAGAGACATGTGGACCCACCTGGTGGAACTTCAACCTCAGACAAGTGAGTGGAGGGGGAAAGAGAGAGAGAGAGAGAAGAAAAGAGAGAGAGAGATAGAGAGAGAGAGAGAGAGAGAGAGAGAGAGGGGCCACGCTGCCTCTACATTTTTATTTTCTTCTAATCGGCATGTGATAGAAATAATAAGATTGAAATAAACCTGTATATTCTTTTTTTGACAGGCGACTCGTCTTCCGGCATCAGTCGTGAAGAGTTTATAGATCAGATTGCCCAGGATGTTCTGAACAAACTTCCTGCTGAGTTTGAGCTGGACAAGCTACGTAAGAACTTTGGTATTGACATTGGTCCGACTACAGTCGTACTCCTGCAGGAGCTTGAGAGATTTAACTTGCTCATTGGTCGTATGAGGAGATCTCTTGTCACTCTCAAGCGAGTAAGTTATACATTTCTCTTCACAATATTGTAATAATAATAATAATACTGTATGATAATAATAAGATTTATCTGTTATGTGTTTAGACAATGCCTGCTTATCAAGTAAATTTACATTACTGTTACTTTAACTGGCCAGATCATTGAATAGTTTCCTCAGTCTCTGGGGGAGCATAAAGTACGAGTATCACTGATCACTGACATTTTACAGTCATTGATCACTTGCATTAGGACAGTATGGTTTAACTGTCCATAATTGGGAGACCATCGAAATTTCCAAATCAGTGAACCGAGGAAAATAGGAATGAAATGCTTTTCCAAGGCATTTACTACATGACCATGGCAGGAACCAAACTCAGACCTTTTGATCCCAAATTCAACACCTCATCCTCTGAGCCAATGGATTTTGTCTTTCAAGCAGCACTGAAACTTCTAAGTAGAAACTCGGCATTGTATTAACTGTCCTTTCTCTTTGTATGGCAGTTAAACAAAACCATATAGTTTTCTTTTTGTTTGTGTCAGCATGTCTCTTGGAGACACTAGTGCCTGAATGCTTTGAAGATATTGTATTCTCTAAATTGCAGCTATTCCCACTGTACATAAATTGCATCTCAGCTATTTAAAAATATCCTTTCATCTCCCACTCTGTTTATCAAATGGCTTTTTCGAACTGACACAAAGAGTTCATATATGGTTGATGAGATACCCTCATGTATTGAATTTATTCCTTGGACAGGCCCTGGCAGGAGAAGTAGGCATGTCAAGTGAGCTTGACGATGTTGCAAGATCACTATTCAATGGTCAGATACCATCGATTTGGCGACGCTTGGCTCCAGACACTCTCAAATCTCTTGGCAACTGGATGATTCATTTTGAGAATAGATTCAAGCAGTACAACACTTGGGTAAGTTGTCATCTATAATTGCTTTGCAAGACACTTTTTTTGGCATGGTCGTGTATAGACGTCTACCTGATTCCAAACTGACGGCGAGGCGATGGGTGCCGACGCAGAGGTCGTGGGTTCGATTATCACCACATGACTTTCTTTCCTTCTTTCATTTTCTCTCTGCATTTGTCTTCTTGAGCACTTCCCCCTTTATCCTATTTGATTCCTATAATTGCCTGTCAGAAGTGAGGCCAAGCTCTGCCAATTTATCTATCCGCCAAGTGTGTAGTGCAGCAGTGGCTTAGATGTTTAGCACCTGAAATTGTTACCATTGTAAGACATGTAAGACATGTAACTATTATGGGACATGTAACTGAAGACATGTAACTATTATGGGAAAGATGATTTGTGGCTGTGGTATAGCCAGAAGGAAGTTTAGGAGGAGTATGCAGTGGCTATTAAGATGATGGCGCCATTATGTGATATCAATTTCATTTTAAACACTAAAGTTTTCTGTGTTAGGGATATTCCTTGAATTTGAAAACTTAAAAACTAAGTAATGGACTTAGAATATAAATAAAATTTACTATCAGCTCTGCTTAATTGTAACTCATTGGCAGCATGGAAAAGTCATGATTAAAAGCAGTTGCAGTTTTCTAAAGACTTCATATAGAAAATCTAGCTGTTTGTTGTAGGATTGAGGTGAAGCAGAATCAACTTGCATAAGTCGGTCGGGGATAACCTTAAAAATGAGTACTGGTGTTTACAAGCTCAATCTTTTGCTCTGGTGCCACAGGTCAATGAGGCTGAACCCCCAGTCATGTGGTTGTCAGGCTTGCATATTCCTGAGTCTTACCTGACCGCCCTTGTCCAGGCCACCTGCCGTAAGAATGGTTGGCCGCTTGACAAGTCAACACTGTACACATCTGTGACACAGTACAAAGAAGCAGATGACGTCACAGAGAGAACAACATCTGGTGAGTCAGTGGAGTAATCAAGAGGTTAAGAAATGGAGTGAACAGCATTTGAGGAGAGAATGGAGAAAACTGGAAAAGACAGATCGGCTAATATGAAAAAGGAGAAGATGAAAACTGGGATGAACATCAATAGGTCCATTTGGGATTAGGGATGTCTGCAGTAAAAGTGTACTTTGCTTCAGAAATATTTGTCTGCTGTGACTACTTGGCTTTTTTCAAACAGTGCTGTATGATCTAATCCCCATAGTTTAATGTATTTAATGTACTAGTTCTGTCAGCTGCACTATATAAAATAAGCCAGAGCTCAAAGAGTACGAAGAAATTATTAACACCTCAGTGGATCACTATTTTTTAAAAGAAGCACTTTCTTCTTTAGTAGTAGTTAATGTATAAGATGTAAGTAATGCATGTGTAATGCAGTAATGTAGAGGTCATACTCACTGTCATGGTCACATCCAGAATGGAAGCATCACAAATGAGCCATTTGGGTCTTATGTTTTATGTGGCCATCTTTGACAAATCCAGCTTTTGTTTACCTGTGTCTGATAGTATTTGCAGTGGTTGCCATTCACTATAACTTTAACACATAGTGTACTTGTACTGCCACAATTATTGCACATATAGAAATGTATATTTGTGATGTTTGTGTAGTGTTATCGTGTGGTCTCTGCAACAGTCAGTGATTAGTAAAAATGCCACATTGTGTTCCAAAATGCTTATTTACATATCTACTACCTGTGTTGTTACAAATAACAGGGAATAGCACTAAGAGTGTTTTAGTTGATTTTATCACTTTGAACTGTCTCCATCAATCAGAAAATATGTTCTCAATCTTCTTAGGCTGCTTCGTCCACGGCTTGTACCTAGAGGGCGCAGGTTGGGACCGTGAGAACATGCAACTGATACCACAGAAACCCAAACAGTTGATCCAAGAACTTCCTGTCCTCAAGATTATTCCCATAGAGGCACACAGGCTCAAACTACAGGTAATCTAAGGTTTCAAAACTGATTCATAAAAGAGTGTTGTGTAGTATGGCAAATACATTCATTGTGGTAGGTTAGTGGGTCATTTTCCTCATATGAAGAGAATGATAACTATCAAACCATGCTCTGGCCATTTTCTATCACTGGGCTTTGTAAATCTGAGAACCAGTCATGAACATACTATTGACTGCAAAGACTTTGATTGCACATGAATATTCTCTGGAATATCATAAACAAGTTCCTAGCCTATTCAAATTTACACCACTCTCTTCAAGGGTGGCTTGACATGCAATTCATACTTTTGCATTCATAACTTTATGAGTCACTAAAATATGTATTCTTCATTTTGGGTGAAATCATGACTGTAGTCTCTTGCTGTTGCTAAACTTTTGTATTTTATGATGCTAGGCACCTAATTCCTTGGGAGTAGGGAAAGTATAGCTGTAAAAAAAAGTTTCCATTAGTCAGTGACTTTAAAATAGATTTTGCAATAATCCATTACCTGAAAAATGTTGCAAATAGGCAGAGGTAAAGATCAAATGGATTGGGTGTAAGCTGAATGGACAATGCAAATAGACTTAACTGTAGTCTGACATTAAGTACGTAGTAAGTATAACTGATCTTTAACACTGTTCAGGTGATTAGGTTGTAATGAAAACAGCTTGATATGGTAATTGTTGACATTTGTGTTTTCTCATTTCACAGAACACATTCCGCACCCCTGTGTACATGACCTCCCAGCGTCGTAATGCCATGGGTGTCGGGCTGGTGTTTGAGGCTGACCTTGCAACTCATGAGCACATCTCACACTGGGTACTACAGGGTGTGTGCCTCATTCTCAACACAGACTAGAGGAAATGAATGTTGAGCTTTTGTGAATCCACACTTCTTCAGAAGCTTTGACTGTGGAACAACAGCAGTTATTTGAGATTGATTTTTAAGTAAACATCAACACAATGAAACAATATGAGTTCCAATATGAAAATAATTGTGAGCTGTGGACTATGAAGTAACAAGAACTCATGTTTGAAATTGATTGCGAGGTATAGACTATGGAACAACACAAGCATCATTTTACGATTAAGTGTGAAGTATAATCTATGGAATGGCTAGAACACAATGTGAAATTTATTGTCAGGTATGGATTATGAAACCACAAGAGTGTATACTATGTAAAATTAATTGTGAAGTATACCATAGTCTGTGGAACAATATGAACTTATTATTGTAAGATCAGTATATCATGAATGAGAGAGCATTCATATATGATGTAATATTTCAGAGTATTATAGTAGTTATGGCAAGTTACACATTTTATGAGTCTTTACATTATATATTATGTGTTTGGAAACAAAGATTAAAAAGGGTGCCAACAGTATTAATGAAATTTAGTCTTACTGTGATTCATTTACATTCACTGTCTCAGCCATAACTTTTTTAATGTAAAAGAGCCTGCTCTTTGTTACAAAATTTAAACATTTCTGTAGCCATTTTTACTTTGTGTGCAGTTGTTTGTAGGCTTGTTTGTGTAATATTCATAACAAAATGGCAAAATATAGCACTGTTTTGTAGATGCAGCATGTTTTATACATGAGCTGGTCCATATTTTATAAAAAGGAAATACCAGATAGACTTTTTAAAGACTTTTTAAAACAAAGTTATTGCATACCTTTGCAAAGAAATATGTACAATTTAATAGTATTATTAAAGATTCATTTTTGAGGACTGCTTTTACTTCATCCTTTGCCACTAAGGCAGCTGTGTAATTAATTTAATGATGTCTTATTCTGCCGTGATTGACTTTATTTGGTAAATGGTGATATTAATGACTCAAGTTACAGACAAAATGGATTTGTCTCTATACAGGTTAGAGATATAAGACTGAGACAGGCATTTATTGTATGTATTGTTAACTATTTGTGTGACTTGAATAGATCCGTCCACCAAAGTAGTGCAGATGTTTTACAAAGTATTATACCTATGCATCAATAAGTGGGAAAGTTTTTGTGGAAAGAAAAATGATCTTTCCGTCTGGAAAAAAATGCTGTGATATTTATTATATTTTTAGTTGTCTTTACTGTTTCATGATGTTATTGACTTCAAATTGTATTATATGCTCCATTGGTTTGATATATAATTGATCATATTGTTATAAATAAGCAACAGAATGCTGCACAAATATCTTAAGAGGACAGTGAAATGGTGGTGAGAAAAACCACAAATGAGGTACAAACTAGCTAAGTTAAATCTGTAAAGGCAATAAAACAGAAAATGAAATAGCAACGAGTTTAATTTCCTTTGCAATGGCACTATCCTCAAGAATGAAGTCACAGCAATAATAATAGTACAGTATAGTATAAGCAATTGGTAAGTAGACCATCTGTTATAAAAGAATATGTTGATTAATGATTTATTATGATAGTTTTCATACTGGTGACATTCCAGACTGAAAACTAAATAAGCAATGAAAAAAATTATTGCCGAGAATAAAATCAGCTGTTATGAAACATCAGTTTGAAACTATTTGTTTCTTATTGTGTTACTGATTGTCTTCCCTGTTGAGCAAAATGTTTCAAACTCTCTTCAGTACTCTGTTCTGATCAGTGATCTAGTCACATTTTCACAAGTTCTAGAATATCATTATAGGACTGTCAAACTGGCAACTTTACCACTTCCTACTATAGACAAATCATTCTGTAATCTGTAGTGATCAAATAATGAGAGGTAGTGACAAAGGAAAAACACATTTACATTACTTTCCTTTTATTTACCAAATGTAAGTTCTTTGAAAAACTTGGAAGGTCATGGATTTCTTAATAGGAAGTACTTTCCATGTGTCAAGCTCAACTCACAAAATTTGCAAAAAATTAGAGCCTCACAAAAAATACCACTGTTAAAGTGCCTGAATGATGGGGACTGTGAAAATGTCAGTGCCTGGCATTGAAAGCAGAGGTCAAGCAAATTTCATTGCACTTATCGTTCCTAGAATACATAAATCATTGCCTTGGTGCATAAGCCTTCTATCTGCTTCTGCTTCTCCGTGTTAGTCACAGCATTGTTGCACCAAAGTGATGACATTATACAATATGCTCACTCACCCAGCCTTCACCAGTTTCACCTTTCCTTTCTACTCTTTTCTTTATCATCTTTAATGGCTGCAACCTCTGTGTCCCTTATGCTGGAAGTAGACATTTACACATAGAAGCCTCTATATCTAAGCCCCTGATTGATATTCATCATGCTCCTTCCACATTCGCCGAATATATTTTTGAGATCCTGAGCAAATATAGCACTCTCAACCTGTTTCTCAAAGCAAAACAATTAGGCAGATCTGATTTAGTTTGTAAAATTTGGATCCAATAGCGATTCAAAACATTACATTTGTTTTAATAGGCAAAATAAGATAAATGGAAGATCACAGTTATATAAACAACTTGACAAATCATCAAAAAATGACTTAGGTGAATGTGGAATAAGCAGGATAATGTGACATTCCAGGTGATTCAGACCAAGCTGAACTCAGCATTTTTCTCACCTTATCTCACTTTTTCATTCTCTCTCTCCGTGTCTTATGTAAGAACAACATGAACTGGAAACATTTCTATCATATGAGGAGTCTACATAAAAAGATTTGGGTTCCTCCACAGTAACAAAAACAACATTAACAGACCAAACATGAATAACAACAGCAACAATACAACAACAATAACAACAACAACAGCAGCAAAGCAACATCAGCAGCAACAACAAAACAACAACAACAACAACAACAACAGCAACAACAACAACATACACAACTGTTTTGGACACTTGTCTGGATTAATAAATCTGAGCAGCAGGTAAGTGTTTTTTTCTTAGTGAACACTTGAGCAGACAAGAAACATAAAATATGAACCACAATGATGAAACATCAAAACAGTAGTAGTAGCAAACAAGAAGAAGAAGAGCAAAAATGAGAAGAAGAGGAAGAAGTAGAAGAAAAAAGAAGAAGAACAAAAGCAACAAAGTATACCTGTGGTATCATTATGCAGCCGGTCAAAACAGAGGGGATTATTAACCAAAATCTGCGACACACCTAGGTCCCATTAATAGCATCTGCATGGGAACTTGTTCATGAATTCAAACTTTTTTATAAAAAACTACAATATTCTGTTCACTGAAATTTATTTATATTTAATCTAGTTGGAAAGCACAGTTTGCAGCTGCGATTTCAGCAAATTTGAGCATACTATCAATGGATCATTTTCAAGTTTTAGTGCAGCTTTGCACTTGGACTATTCTTACAGTTTTTAGTGCGGTTTGAAGGACTTTCTTATATACACTGGATCATATTTAACTAATATTTGTTCCTAGCAAATAGATATACAGTACAATGGCATATTAGGGCATGGATACCGCAATCAATAACGACATATTTAACTTATTTCAGACAGTGAAGAAATTCAAAGTGCCACTTCCACACTGCCTTACTGAGCAGATCCCGAAAACTTAACATATCTAAAGTCAACCACTAAAACAATATATATTTTCTCTATAATCACAGTACGCTCGTAAATATTTTCATGCAAGGGATAGGAAAAGTCAAGGGTACTAAGGATATAATTTTAAAGCCTGATTGAGGGAGTCAATTAAGATACATTTTTCAAGACAAACCATGAGGAAACAATCTAGATAATCAGAGATGAAGCAGGTTTACAGACATACTAGAATCAAATGTTTAGGCACATGGCTAACAGCAGATGGAACAGAGGTCAAATGTAGAGTAGGCTAGCAAATTAACCCTTCCAGAAAATCAAAACAATCTTGGCAAATAAGTAGTTGTCACTCACTAAAAGAAAGTTTTACAATTTTTTACAGAACCAATGAACATGTAGATGTGAAGCTTGGGCCATCAGCAAATAAATACAGTAAATTGTGGAAGCCACAGGTGTAGTCCATGAAAAAAAATGCTCCAAATATATATAGAATAGAAAATAAATACAGGGCACTTGAAACAGCAAATTATTTTAAAGAAATAACGCATAACAGTGAGGAGAAGACAATCAAAATTCAAACACATATAATGTGAAGACAACCGCTAGAATATTTAGTAACGACTGGAAAACCAAACGGAGCAGAGGAAGACAAAAAGATAAAAATCTGGACGGAATGGCGAGTTGGTTGGGAGCACAAAGCAATAATGAAATGTTGAAGCGGACAGAGGACTGGCAGAAATTTGGGTCTATGATCGCCTGCACTTGAAGAAGAGTAGACATGCTGCAGACTTTCTGAACAAAAATAAATAAAGTATGGGGCTTATTTCTGTCTAAATGTTTGAAGACCGGAGCAGATCAGACTGAAGTACACAGGTCTGTAAGAAAAACGGATTACGCATGGTTTTGTATACTTTTAAAGCACTTTCTTAATCTTACCTAACCCACTGTATACTGAAACAAAGTAAAAATGTATCTTGTATCGGTAGACCCATAGACGCTCAGTCCTCTGCAGAGATCGTCTTGAGTTGTAGATGCTGATGATGCCAGTCGCCCGTTGGTTATGTACCATCCTTTTTACTTTTCGTAGCCTCTCCTCTTGATTTGACCCTCTTGTAATCCCAAATTCTTGTAGTCTGAGTGTCACAATCTCATCGATTGATACATTATGGTCTCTCAGTGACTTTACTATGCCTGCTTTATCCATCCGTAATGATCATTATTTTGATGCACCCGATTTGGTCACGTCTTGTGACTGCTTCTTTCTGGTGACTGTGGATCGTCAGCTTCGCTGGATGTCACCTCAGAGCAAATCTCAGGTCCAGTTGCTTGCTCTGCTGGACCTCCATTGAGATGTTGAGAATCTTGGCTCTGATGAAATCTTGCTGCATATGTCTCAGAGTTTCCTACCATTGAAGCTTCAGGTCCATTTGCCTTTTCGGCTGGACCTTCACTGAGAAGTGGAGGATTTTGGCTCTGCTGAAGTCTTATTGCATCTGTCTCAGAGTTTCCCGGCAACATAGTTTCACTGGCTGGGTTTCCCTTGCCGCCAGCATTCTCACTCTCACTATGAGAATCGTCCAGGTTGATGGTTTCATTGCCTTGCTGGGACGAATCTTCAGAGGTGTGAACTGTGACTAACTGTCCTATCTGTTGCAAAACCCTTTGTGTATAGAAAGTGTCAGCCTCTTTTCTAGGGCGTGATTGATCTAAGGAGCTATCATCATCTGCACCCGAAATCTCTCTAGGACATTCGGGATCGACATGAACTGCTGGGTTTCTTACTTCATGTTCTAAGTCAGAGTCAGTAAACTGGGGTCGTGAGTGAAGGGCATGCACTGAGTTGCTTCCAAGAGAGGAAGAGTCCATATCATCAGGATCTCTAGGTCTGTGTGTTTCTTGTTGAACAAGTGGAGGACCTCGAGGATTTTCTGCACTTAAAACCGGGGCAGGTAGATCTGGACCACCATGGTTTGCCGGTTCGTCATGGCCGTAATAACGTGGAGCCGCTCCAATCGCTACTGGTTGAGCGGCCGCATTTTCAGCATTTATTGCACCTGGGTTTACCATTTGCTGGATTTTATCCCACTTCTCTTGCTGTGATCGTATGATGCGGGTGCCTCCTATCAACGTAAGAGGACACGAGCCATTGGTGTCTTGTGACGAACTCTGTGACAATTCCTCAGTGTTTTGTACTTGTTGAGCATCGTGGTCACCGCCGGGAGTTTTCACTTGTGTATCTCCTGGATCGGATTTCTGTGTGTCTGATCGTCTCTGCAGTTGGCGCCCAGCTATTTCTCTTTGTCGAGTGTGTCTGTCAACCTGCTGCCTTCCTCCGAACCACATTTCATCAACTGTGCTGATATTGAAAGATCTCGCAGTTCGGCAATTTATACAGGCTCTGGTGAGGTGTTGTAAAAACATGCTTTTATCCAACTCCGCATACTGTGTTTCTGAGATGTAGCTGAGGAGGCCTGCATGCTTGCCAAGATACTGTTTACTTGGGTCTGGCGCAGTTTCACCAGCTTTCACTTGACTGACCTGAAAGTAAGGTAAGATGGCCTGCATGTGGTGGTCGAACTTCTCTCTTGAATCCTCCAAGTGATAGAGCATACTATGCTCATGAGCCAGTAGCAGGCAGTCGTGGCTTTCATCAACAAAATTCTTCTTTATCTTCTCAGCAATCTGTATTGTCGTCATAAAATAGTCATGGGCTGATCTCTCCAAATCGGCATTGTCTATTCCCTCTGGTGTTGACAGATTCGGCATCCAACCAGCACCGCTTTCCCTGTCTGATCTCATTGTTTCTGACAGTTCATTCGAGGATACATGTTCCCTCCGCAAGTGTCCAAGATTTAACAGCTGCCTCTGATGTGCCAGAATATTGTTAAGTTTCAGCCTAGAGTCATGATTTTGGGCTATTTGACTAAGAATCTTGTCGGCTTCTAGTGTCCTCTTGAAGGCTTCAGCAAAGTTCCCACTGGAAATTAAAGTAAAAATATTAGATCTACATGTAGTATGGAAATTATTGCAAAGGAAGAATCCTGGATTTAGTGTGGAAATTCATAGTAAGAATACTGGATCGAATATAAATCATCATTTGTCGAACAGAAAAAAAAAAGAAAAGAAAAAAACTCAACTCTGATCGTGGCATTGTTAGGCCCACAAAATTAATTAATTCACAATTATCAAATAAAGTGGATTTTAGCATCATCATCAAAATCACTAAGCAACAAGAACAGTTCAGAAACAAAATATAGCATCGTTTTAACTCGAGCGCTGTTTGCAGAGGATTATCAAATAACTTTCAATATCAGCAGCATCATACTGTAGCAAAGACAGAGCAACATTTACATGGCAAGACTGAAGAGGTAAAAATACACAACATATATCCAACTGGTGCTCACCGTTTTGTGTAGAACTGCCCAAGAAGCCCCAAGGTCAAGGCCGTCTGCATGTGCTCTTTGCGATTTTGTAAACGAATGTTCAGTGCTTCTACGAAGTACTTTTTGCTTTCGCCTTGGAATAAAAAAGAAAAAAAAAAGTGAGAATGACATGCTGACTGCAGACTTTACAGTATGATGACAGTAGTGCATACGAGTCAGATTGTTCTAGATACCACGGCACTGCACGGGTTGCACTTAAATGACGAACAGCTACTGCATAGCAGCGGCAGAGCGACAGGGGCTGAAAAAGAGAATATGTTATACAAGCAGGCTGTCGGGATGTAACGCCTGAAAGGCTATGCAGATGAATGCAAAATCAGTAACAACAGGATCATGATAACAACGGACATGATTATTCTTAATATTTTTTTTGTTTTTGTGGGGCAATGGGGTCGAATGGTTACAGCATTGGACTCAGGACCTAAAGGTCGTGGATTCAATACCCGCCATAATCATGTTGTAAATGCCCTGGAAAATAACTTCTTTCACATTTTCCTCTGTTCATTCATTTGTAAAATGAGTGCCTGGTGGTGAAATGTACTGTCAGAATGCTAGTGTCCAGCACCTTTATATGGGAGTCGAGTTGCCCTTGACCAGGCTGTTGAAGTAATAATAATATGAAGTCCAGCGAGCAGGGCTTGGCCTCTCTAGCTACGAGACTTCCGGGTTGATCATACATTTCGTCCAGGCCATATGAGGTTGCCAGCTTCAAACGTTCAAGAATCCATTGAATATTATGACAAAATTTGCAGCTGTTTAAAAATGCTATCTTGATGACAACGACCATCAGACTGAAAAGACTAGCCAATGACGATAAAGTACTGCCTAGTCTAACTAACTTACCCAAATTTCCTTTGGCCATATAAATCTGACCAATGTTGTTTAACGGTATCACTAAGATCTCTGGAATTATTCTCTGGAGATGTCTTCTTTCTGCCAGAGACTCCTTGTACCAAATAACGGCTTGGTCTCTTTTACCAGCTGCAGATTGATAGTTGACAGAAATAACACTCAGGTTATATATGCAGTTTAGATGAAACTTAGTGGCAGACTGATACAAGATATTATGTACTCTGTATTTGGATGTACATATAAAGATATATCTCGCAAAGTTTACTAAAAGATACTAAAAAAAATGACCTATCTGCATAAAACTTCGTTGATAGCTTGGATTTAATCTGAGATTGGAACAATTACGATTTGGTGCCCTTCACATTAAAACAGCCCATCTCACATTTATTATATCTCATACATATGTTTGTAGCTGCATAACAAGTCAGATTGGGACATGTATCTAGCAGACTTAATGTAAAAAAGTAATTGCAATACATAATGATTGGTTGGTTGGTTGGTTGGTGGTTGGTTGGTTGTTGGATGGTTGGTTGGTGGTTGGTTACTTGGTTGGTTGCTTGTTTGGTTGCTTGGTTGGTTAGTTAGTTGGTTGCTTGGTTGGTTGCTTGGTCAGTCGGTTGGTTGGTTGGTTGGTCGGTCGGTCATTTAGTCATTTGGTCGGTTTCAGACAAGTATGTGTATAACATAATGGAAAGGTAATAGAAACGAATATATTCATTAGAAAAACTGATCAAACAGTTAGTGGCTTTTCGCAAAGCCCNCCCCCCCCCCCCCGCCACTTCCAGGGCCACAAATAAAAGAAAATCTGCTTCTAAAGTACTTGCTAGGTGTCGGAAGTACTCTCTGAGTGTCTGTTTATTTAATTAATGTTATGGCTTTACTTTAAAAAAATATAAATAATGTATGTCCGATATTGTACTAATGATACAGTTCGAGACATCTCACCGCTATCTTCCACAAGTCCAAGGGAGTTAAGTAACGTAGGGTGCTCAGGGTGATCAGGAAATTCGTCTGTTATACTCTGGTGTGCCCTGCATAACTGATCCCGGGCAAGCTGAGTTTTTTCTGCACCAGAATAACAAAAAAATGAATAGACCTGAAGACTGAAAGTGGATCTAAGTATTATCACAAGTTGTTGCACCTAGCAGATGTTCTGCGGCCGTATGCATAAAATCCTTACGTTAGTTAACGAACTGCGGTAACCACGAGAAATTCTCCAAAACATTAGTAGTGTTCACTGTGGTTAACGCAGTACGATACCTGACGTATAGATTATGCATACGGCCACTGTTCTTGACCCCCACGTCCATCTGTTGTAGAGCAGCATGACCGAGTAGTCACGCGGTTGGACTCAAAACCAAGAGGCCGTAGGTTCGATTCCCGCTATGATTATGTTGCTTATGTCTTGACAAAGCATTTCATCCACATTTTCCTCACAACCCGTNCCCCCCCCCTCCTTTCCAAAAAAAACCCAAAATAGTCTGTAAGATAGGTGTTTGGATGTAGACGGAGAAGGGAAAGTCTGACTGTAAATGATTAGCAACTGTAAAATGGGAGCGGCACGGTATGCTCCCTAGGAGATAAGAAAGTTTGAAGTGAATTGTCCTACTACAGTAATAATAAATATTGTGAAGTCAGGCGAGAGGGCAATACCTGGATAAGAGACTAATACAATCTCATTATTATTGTTTTTCTTTCCGTAATTTATTATCCGCAAAACAATAATATATTATTATGTAATTAGATATATCAGTTGAGTCCGCTCCTCAAGACAGAGACTCGTGGTTGGGCGCAGTAATATGGAAGGTCGTTACGGGGTGATGGACCAAGATCAGTCAGGACGCAAAATGCTGGAAAAGTAGGTTAGGCTGGATTTTCTTTGTTAAACAATTGCCCCCCNCCCCCAAAAAAAAAAAATTGACACAATCAGGACTAGAAAATAGCCTACTTCTTAAAAATCAAATTTCCTCTCCCTCTCTCTCTCTCTCTCTCTCTTTCTCTCTTCTCTCTCTCTCTTTCTCTCCTCTCTCTCGTTCTGTCGCTCGCTCGCTTCCAGTCATTAATTTCTCCGCCCCTACTTTCATTCTTTAACGGTCAAAATTCCTGTCTCGCTCCTCCAGTGCAAACGAGATCATCATGTCTCCGTCTGCAGACATGAACGAAAATGCCGATTATACCTGGCAAAAGGATATGCAATTTCAAATAGTGCCTATAAAATCATAAAACTGGTCATGTGCAGGGAGAAAAGAAGCTGAGTTTTAATTTTAAAGGCTTAGATTGATGAAAATACTTCTGTAGATTCAGAATGGGGAGGGGATGGGGCGGAGATTGCCACTCAAGTGTGAACTGTGTGGTTGTTGCTAGGTAAGTAAAGTTAACCCGTTTACTGTGTGAAAAGGCCTAAAATCGTAGGTCATTTCCTTTGCTCTCAAAATTTCTCAAGACTGTTTGATCTTGGGGTTTGTTTCTATGTGTCAAACTTTCGAGGAAGCGCTAAATCATATCGTCACGCTCATAAAATACTGCCTAAGTCATTTTTGGGGGGCTGAAGAAGCTGTTACCATTGGTGCAGGAATCTCAGTCAATGGCATCACTGAGTTATGGGTGATATTTACTAACTGCATTTTAAACTGATTATCTGCTGAATAACTCTTAGGCATTTTTAGAATTCAAACGTTCAGTAATCAAAACAAACAGTTTTTTCTTTTTTGCTAAGAACAATGGAAAAATTGACTTATGCAATTATCTTCTGAGCGTGACGAATTATGGTATTTTGGCTCCGTATACCATGATATATCAGTGAGAGGTGTGAAAGCTTACATAAGAAAATCAAAGAGCAAGCGGGTATAAAGCTTTACAAAATCACAACACAGAACTAAGGACGTTTCGGCAGATATGCCTTCTTCATTCGGTTTTTAGTTCGTTTTCTCTGCTTTTAAAATAGAGTTTTTGTTTGTTTGTTAATTTGTTTGTTCGCGTGTTCCTCTGTTCTACTTGTTTATTGAGATTGCTGAAGAAGGCATAACTGCCGAAATGTCCTTAATATTGTGTTGTGATTTTGTAAAGTTTTATACCTGCTTGCTCTTTTACTTTCCTGTTTTTAGCTTTACGACAGTTTCTCTACTTAAAAGCTTACATATCCAGTGGTGGAAGCGACTTTGGCATCTTCAAACCTGCAAAACATGCTAGATATCATAATATATGGTACATGTTTCGGCTCCAGACTCCTTGCTAAATCAGTGAAGGGTGTAAACGCCAGCCAGCAGTGGAAGCAACATTGGCATCTTCTTATCTGCAAAACGCGTACAAGGCTACAAGAGCTTACTAATAGATATCAGGCAGTTTGCCTCGTAGATGGCCTGGGTTATCTTCTCTTCCTTCACCTGTAGCGGGGACACACCACACATTTCTTCCAGTGTGCCATCGTCCACTTCTGTAACAGTCAACCTCTTTGCCTCGTTGAAACACCTGCAATGAACAGCACTGATTTAAAAGAATAGGGATAATATGCACGATAGTGTTCAACTTTATGCGCTGGTCGTAACAACGGGGAATTCCCAAAACACCAACGATATTTCGCGTGGTAACTGCCAGCACGAAGTTGGACATCATTTGACCAAAGTAAAGGTGTATCCAAAACCTAGCGTTGCCCTGAGAATCACAGTTTCGAAGAAAAATTCCCGAAATCACTTTCATAAGCTTCAGGATTAATGAAGTGACTCTTTGTGGTAAAGTTTCTCTCATTTTTTGCTCGTAATATAACTCCCAAAACCGCACGCTAACTCCAGAAGTGCTTCATCCCATTATTTCTTTATCACTATGGTCAGTACAGTTTATTTCTCCGAACACTTTCTATTGTCACCATCAAAATGTTCTGTCTTCCCTAACCACTTTTACAGATCAATGCTTTTTAAAAGAATCAACATTCTTGTAATGATTATACAGTGTGAATGAAGCAACATGGCCGACTGGTTATGCATTGGACTCAAGAACATTGGACTCGATTATTTCCGTTGGCATGCTGTAAATGCTATGGGAAAGTATTTCATTCACATTTTATTCCGTCAAGCCACCTGTGAGACGGATAACGTCTGGTTATACTTATAGGCAGTGAAAGCTATTGTCCGGATGCTAGTTTTTAGCACTTGTAACACAGCAATGGCAGTCAATGCTCCCTAGAAAGCTGAAAAGTTATTGAATAGTCTGTATAATTGTGAAGCCACGTTTACGAGCAATGCAGAGAGAGGGGATTTAGAACTTAGTATCACCGGAAAGAAATTTCTGAGATACCTTAGCAGGTTGGAGCATAGATTAGAGGGACGCTCAAACAGGATAAAGCAGATATCCTCAAGCAAGTGGAAAAGAAACTAATGGAGGGGGAGATGACCCGGTACATCTACCCTGCTGTGAGTCGTATGACAAAAATAGGTATGGTGAAGGGAAGTGATAACAGCCACAAACTCGCTGGAAGGAATAGAACTGTCCTCAGCCAGATGTCAACAGGCACAATTTGCTTGATTTCTTTGAGGCGAATATTTGGCATGGGAATCGCAGTGCCTATGGACATGTCCGGAGAGCAGTGATAACGTTTTCGACAACAAGACGTAACGAAGAATCTCTTCATACTGCTATTATACTTATCTCGCCAAATACTATCCACTAACCTAAGTGCTTCCACGTATTTGCTCTGTCGGGTCAAGATGATCGCCTTCCTGTCTAAGGCCCACATGCAAACAAAGGCAGGACCATGTGTACGTAGAGTCTGAATGGCTGAATCCAGTTCATTCTCAGCGTCTTGCCAAGTAGTTCCTGTGATTATGAGTTTTTTTTTAATGAATGAATTCCTCAGTCCCGACATCCCAAATGAGAACATCAGAATTATTAGTCTACGCAAGCAACAAAGAAATCACAGCCATGTATGTTATGTACATAGCCGTTGGTCAGCTAGTTTGGATATGATGCCATTTTACTCGCTTCCTGTTGGTCAGATTTTCTTAAAATTTCTTGAAGTCATTAATGACACCATGAAGTGTACATAAACAGCGAAGGAAACTCAAGGTTAGAATTTGTTCCCGGATACACTGAGATATTATTATACTTGTCTATGTCCATAGAGCGGTCAGTTTGTCTGTATCATTACACTTATCTGTAGATACTCATTTGGAAAGGTTACTGTGTGTTTGTTAGAGAAAGGCTCGAAATGATGAAGCTGTTTGAGGTGGCAGAGTGGCATAAAATCACTAAGAGAAAGTTATCATGGAAATGTTTCATTCTGAACCAAAGATATAATAGGCTGGAAAAGATCTACAAGAATTTAGGACCTCTTTAGGAGTTAAAAATATACTGTATTATTTGCAGTAGCGGATCTCAAGTCCAGCAGCATTGATCAAAACCTATGGTCTTATAATTCAGATTATATATACCAATTCAGCCTATTTAATTAGTGGTTGAAATAGTATAATAATTTTGCTTTAGACACCCGCTCTCTTCCCTTATTTTATCTTTGGTCGAAAGATTGGAAAGTACCAAATTGTTTTTCTTAAGTCTAATGTGGTTAAGTTAAAACCGATAAAGTTATTACCCATCTTCACACTTACCTTGTATCAAAATCTTAATATCAAGATGAGCCAGCTGCATAGACTAACACTTTTCTGCATGTTTCTACTTGAAATTCAGTCTAGTATAATCTTGGTATTACTGTTCCCTCATCAAACAAAAAATGTTGTTAAAATTCTAATTTCAACACTTATCCAGCAATTAATCTCCTTATCCCAGAATCTGGAGGCTTTAAAAAAAAAGTATATAGTCTTGTTTTCCTGAATATCAGTTATCTCCTGTTTTTTTTTTCCTTGAGCCATATAAAAAATACTGTTTTCCTAGCCTTTTGCAAGTCTTGAGCTGGCGGCCATCGTGTGTCCAAGAAGCGCTTGCAGCACTGCCGACTCGCTGCGTGTACCACACATCCTTGCTGTGTCCAGCAGTTCACTGTACAGATCGTGAGATTCATGTAGGAAGTTTCTCATTATGACCCCTCGTGCCGCAACTATTGCCTGTAAAACATTCAATAAAATAAATGATCCCTGTGGCCGTGCCCGTTTGCATACTCCTTGCATTTTTTAAAGCATGGCGATAACCACATGAAACTCCCAGACCATTATAATAGTATGCACCGCTGTTAACGCAGTTCGTAAATTACGGCAAGGATTATGCATACGGTTACTGGTCTTGTGTGTAATGGCTTCACTGTATTTCCCCACAAGCGGCCTTTGTTTATGTTAGACTTATAAGGTTGAGAAAACCGATAAAACTTCCCTAGACACGAGGTCTCTTTCTCTTTCTTTCTTTCTCTTTCTCTCTCTCTCTCACCCTCTCTTTTTCTCTGTCTCTTTCTCCCGTTATTTCCCTCACACCATCCCCGTACCTGGATCATATTGTATATTACAGTGGGGGGAGTGGGGGTGATATCATGAATCTTGAACGTGCTATTGGAAGATGTCAAGCATGCACCGGTGTGTAAATCACGCTTATCTTATGTTAACTGCTATTGTCTTATCTTAGACTGTATAATATCTGAATGAAAACAATTTCAGACTACACGTAAACTTAGTCTCTGGCACGAATTGTGATCAAGAAATCGGGGATATAAAGTTATTAACAGCGCATCGTGTACTTAATTTAACGATTTCTGCACATACAGTGTAACTTTTATTGAAAGAGCAACAGACAAAGAAAATTCCTTCACATATATATGCAAGTCACAAAGGTTTATGTACCGGACCTTTTTTTGCTGTATAAAGAAATATTAATGCCTCGCTTACCTTAAATACAGCCCTGTAGGTGTTCTCGTTGCAGTGCAAAGCTGTGCTTATTGTTTTTTTCACGTATGGCCAGTCCTGGGCCAAGCATCCATACACCTGTCCCCTCCTCCCATGTAAGCTGATGTTGGTCTCTGTAACGTCCAGCACTCGGCAGAGGAACTGAGTGAATCTAGAGAGAGACAGTAGGGTGAAAGGTGAATTGGTCACCCCGCATCGAAGTGGATGATTCATACTGCACGCCAAAAGAAGCGGATGTGTAGTTTCGGCGAAATGATAAACAGCTACAGCGAAACAGATACATTTACAACGCCAAAAATACATACATTTTCAGCGAAATTGGGCGGAGCTTATGAAAACATTTACAGCACCAAATACAGTTTCAACGAAACTGAGGAGAGCTTAACTACTCAGAGAAAAGGGCGAGGTTTCATTTTCTATTTCTTTTTATTCATAAAGTATGCATGACATTTCCCCTTTGCTGGAGACTAAAAATATTTTAGTGCAATGACTTTGTTGCCCCACTGCTCACTAATGGGGAGGTGGAATGGGGATTTTGAGCAGGACAGATATTCGTTATGTTTTTTTGACTCCGCCCCTCTGTGCTGTAGCTGTAAACTCTGTTTCTGTAACAATAGAAATCAGCTTGAATTTTGACCCTGTCTCTTGGCACTGTACATGTATAACTTCTCTGAGTGATATAGATATAGGGCGTAAAATTTCTGGGTCTGAAATTACAATCCCCGCAAAGGAGTAGTATTATTTCGTAAAGTATGGCTTTCGTCACTGGATGCCCAGAGTTTGCAGTTCTGGGTTATAATATAATAAGATAACGTGACAGAATCATAGTGGTACCAAGACTGCTTCATTCTTGATGCTGAATCATGGAAGGGAGATAAATTATTCTCCAATATAAGTCCAAAAGTGTACGACTGAAGAACCTAAGCTCAACTTGACTCTACGCAGACCAGTGACAGTCATCCTACAAGTCTACTTATACCTACGCTTACTGGATGCTTGTTTCTCGGCTTTCTCATAACATTATCGAATCAGCAGAAATTGTATAGGGCCAGAGAGCACTGTAATGTTACATAAACCTTTTGATTCGTTTTTATTTTATACACATGATTATTTTCATTCTGTTATTTTCTGTCATTTTATGGTCCAGGGGCGTAGCTGAGGAACATTTGATGCTTTGTTACATTTTGCTCTGATGACGTGACAGCACTTGCAGAGAAAGCCACCAGGCCTCGCATGAACTATGCAGGCATCTAATGTTTCTGTCTGAGCACAGATACAAAGATCCATGGATAGTCACTTTTGTTTTCTCCCGAACTTGGTTATGGGTCTAATGAAACTTACCTATTGCGATGTATGCTTTGCCAGTGAACATTTAAGGCCAGTCTCCTCTGATGCCATGAAATCATGCAGTAATACACCAACAAAGGGTGAAGCATGAACCGACAAGGCACAGGTGAAGTGCGCAGCACATGGTTTTCTCTCAGAAATTTGATAAACTGCTTCCAGTTTAGAACCGTTTCGTCAGTGCTGACGTAACAGAAATGAGCTGTAACGAGATAGATTAGAGCTTTTTGGGCCACGTGTGTAACAATCAATTTCTGAACACGAACAACAAGAAGATTCCTAAGGGCCTAAACTAAAGGTACTTATTTAACATCTCTACTAGTGCTGAATGGAACCTGACCTTGTGAAACTCTTGACTGCCTTTGGTGTCATGTCCATTTTATTCATAGAACTGATGGCTGATGGTTTGCATTATCTTAAGCATGATGATGCATATATTATATATATATATATATGAAGTAGCAAAGACATAGAGACATTTCATATGTGAAAGAGGACAACAGTAGATTTGGCCGAAATGCATATAAGATAATACCAATTTCTTGTCTGCTTGTAATATAATAATGTTTATAATCCGTGTGCGTATATATATACAGTATATTGAGATATCTTTCTTCCCCATTTGTTGGGGAAGAAAGAATTCAACTGTTACAGTCATCCCTTCTTCTCGATTTTCTTATGCTTGCACTTTATGCCTCTGTGAATGGCTTACAAATAAACAACACTTTGATAGAGATGCTTTGCATACTGAAGAAAACGAAATCTTCCCAGCCAGTTAAAACATCAGCCATTTTACAGACTTTTATCTGTTTCATAATCCACACCTTCAGTGAAAGAATCTTCCATGAAATGGCTGAAACGAAGGACCGCGGCTAACATGTGTTCGGGTATCCAGGTCTCCACGGCAGCCATCTTGTTTTTGAACACCAAAGACAAAAATCCCATGTCTTTATTCACGATATTCTCCAGCACCTTAGGGTGATCCCTGTATACATCGTGTGCAAGAAACTCTTCGGCAAATCTTCTCACAGCACTGGGGAGGGGCAAGACGTTCAGGCAGATGTGAGCGTAGCGAGTGGCCTGCGCTCGTGGAGCGTAGGTTTGTAGAAGCGAAATAACATCCCAAGGATCCGTCAGAACGTCGATTTCAAGCAGTATGCATCTTGGATCAGACATGTGAAACATTTTGTAAGTCGTAAAGACTACGGATAACTTTGGAAAGTCCGAAAAGTGATCGAGGAGTCTTAAGAGAAAGTCTAAAAACTCGTGATCGTGTGCGTTTGCTCGAAGATTTTGACACTTGTGGAAGATCAGAATATGGTGGTAGTTGCGGCAATTTTCCAGGACTGCCCGCATTGTGGCTATCACTTGGTCAGTGTCTACTGCTGCTGGTATGGGTAGTTTGTGTGCCATTTGATGCAGTACAGCTTGAAAGGACCCAGCGTTTTCACACCCGAAGTCATGATGAATGATATTATGTCCGGGGATTCTTCGTGAAGCGATATCATCGGCCTTTTCACGTACCGCCTGGAAGGCAAACAAAATGACTGGTGCATATTTATTTCTCTTTAGCTCAATGCTTTGTAGGCCTAGAGCAACTAAAAACAAAGCAAACAAAAGGTGCAAAAAAGAAAAGGAAAACGAAAAAGAAGCAGAAAGAGATGGCCAGAAAATGACTTCAAGAGAATGGAAGAAAAGGAAGATGAAAGCTTCTGCAATCTTTACAAGAAAATAAAACAACAACAAAACTATAGCAAACTAAATTTTTTGACACGAATACAAAGCATACATGTATTCTTGAAATTGAGTCATAACTTGTAGGCATCTCCTGTGCAACAAAAACTTTGCTTTGGCCTCTCTGTCCTCACTACGTAGAGAACTACAATTTGCTGGTATACTAATATGCAACTGGACGCTATCAAAACTTCAGTGCTGAAAAAAATATAGAACAAAACGTCTAGCATACTCACTGCAATGTTCTGGTCAAGGGTTTGCCATTTCCTATCACAATTCACGAAATCGAAACACCCCACAAAGTCGAAAATTAATCATGTGTTAGTGACAGTTTGTTAGTGTATAACGATGTACAGGGATTCCTTCGAAGTTCCACTACTGATGATATGAAGATCCAATATACTTCCAGTAATGTTCGAATTTCGTATATCTCATTATCTATAGTGATGTACTTACTAACTCCAATACCTCAGTAAGTCAAAAATATGTGTGTTAGAGTGACAGTTTGTTAGTTTACCAGTGTATAGATGTGCCCTCGAACTTCCAATAGTGAAAAAAAAATATTCAGCCTACTTGTAGTAATGCTTAGATCTCGTATCTGTTATTGCCTATCCTAATTTCACATTTTGCTGACCAACTCCAACACCTCAGTCGAAACTATGGACTGGTCAGTGGAGTATGGAGTTCGAATATCTATACCCTAAACGTTTACCGTAGCTACACAATTATTTGCTCGGTCTAGGTTTCTCATAACTCACCTGTGTAAGAAGTGTAGACTTGCCAGCCATGGGTGGTCCACAGATCTGGACGATTCGATGAGGGAGAAGAGAGGCTTTGATCCACTCTTTCTCCTGCTGTCGTATGTTGACTGGCGTCGTCATGGTTATTTGTGGTTGATTATACTTTAAAGCGTTCTCTTGTACTCGATGATAGCGAAAGCCTTTCACAACTGCCAATATGCTGCTAAAGAACAGGTCTCTTTATTCACTGACTGGTTCATGATCGGCAGAAATCTTAAAATATAAAAACTGTGTCATTATTTTGTGCAAACTCCCCTACCTTCTCCGTTGCCATGACTTTTTCCAAACGTTCCTACCGTAAATCTAGATAGAATTCTCAAAAACCTTACATCTTTACAATTCCATGTGTAAATCTAGATAGAATTCTCAAAAACTTAACATCTTTACAATTCCATGTGTACATCTATATAGAATTCTCAAAAACTTTACATCTTTACAGTTCCATGAGATTTTCCGAGACAAACTAATGAGATCCGAACTTTCTTAAGACCCTTAACAGATACTCAAGTAGATCACATTTGTAGACTATCCACGCCAACAATGCCTTTAAGCTTTTAGACCTTTGTATACGGAATTTCAATTAGTATATGTGGGACAAAGTCCTTTTTAATGAAAAAAAGATAGGAAAGATGAGTATTCTATTCTATTCTATTCTATTCTATTCTATTCTATTCTATTCTATTCTATTCTATTCTATGCACACTAAATCGTGAAAAAAAAATCAGCAGCGGAAGGGGAAAGAAAAATAACATCCTTTTCATCCTTCATTTATAGTTTATTCCTATTTATTGATAATAGCATAGCCGTCCCTGCGTCTCCACTGATCGCATAGCAGCAACATCTCACTGCGTACCAAGATCCGGCTTTTCAATTCAAATGTCAAATCAGTGCTCCTCTATGGCTGTGAAACCTGGAAGACAACAAAGACAGTATTGAACAAAGTCCAGACATTCATCAACAGATGCTTGAGAAGTATTCTAAAAACGAAGTGGCAAGACAAGATACGAAACGAAGAGCTATGGGCAAGAACAGGACAAAAGGAAATAGAGGTAGAAATTGGACTCCGTAAATGGCGCTGGATTGGACACACCCTCAGAAAACCTAGTGGAAACATCACCAGGCAATCACTGCAATGGAACCCACAAGGAACACGAGGCAGGGGTAGGCCACGGGAGACATGGAAACGATGCACGGAAAGGGTCATGCGAGAAATGAAGCTCACTTGGAACGAGCTTGGAAAGATGGCCCAAGACAGGGAAAGATGGAATTCGCTTGTACGTGGCCTATACCCTGCTAGGGGTGAAAGGCATTGATGATGATGATGATGTGCACTAGAAATGAGGACATAACCGTTTACCCATCCTGAATTTGTGTGAAGCCCTCGTCGCAAATCCATGGTCTGAATATCTTCATGGCATTCACTCTCAAGTCAAATAAATACATCAGTGCTGCTCTGTGAAATTACCACGAAAAGACACATTGTGTTACAATTTTCATCTCCTCGTACATAGTCTCTACAATGAATTCACGTACAGATCCCTTTATAATCACAAAGTCAAATGACACAAGATCAAAGATTCGCTGACTGATAAATCTTGACTTCGCAATAAAATCGATTTTCGATCTTGACTGTGTTCATGCACTCTTCGACTGTGACAATAATATGTGTATAGGATTGATTAACTATACTGCTGATAAAAACTGAGCTAATCACTTTCAGAGTGTTAGTGGATACGAGTAGCCCATTTGTCATGAGCCGTCCTCTCCTCGAAAAGGAAATTTGTCCTAGAACCCATCTTGTTTTACTACCTTTTTTCCCCTATTTATGGTAGAGGACCGACAAGGCAGGGGACGTGCTGTTCGGTCGGATTGGTCTAAGGGATCAACTTTCAGCAAAAGTATGTGTGGGAAAATTGATGGGGTGAGAAAATCGGTAGGGGCAACAAAGGGGACAGATTAACAGTTTAATTTTAGAAACAGGGAGGACAGCAGACTGTATAGACTAAATTGATCTCTGATTCTTTCCTCTCACCATCTCCACTCCCCAAATCTTTTTTTTTTCTCACTTCTACTCCCCCACCCTTAACTTCCAAATCTACATTGTTGTGGCATATACTGATATAGAGGTTAACTTTTATCCAATGCTTTCACAGATACTGTTCTTTTCTCACGGTAATACCGTACGCGCGCGAGAATATTTGTACTTATTTGCAGCAGTATATAGACTATGTTATCACACTCGTGTTTGCGTCGCAGGCAATCGAGTGGGCGTGTCGCGCTGGCTCTCAACAGTTCCTGGTAGAGAACTGAGAGTTCCAGAGAATGCATGGACTGTATTGAAAACCGTTTGAGATAAACTTAGGCCTACTTACCTACACAAAGCCGTTACGATCTGGTTGCGTTCCCTCTCTACCCCAGTCCCCCAACCTGATACAGTACAACCAATATTGTAGTATATCAAAGTCAGAAAGAGATAGAAAGAATGAATGAGAGAGCATTTGGTAACAGTGTGAGAATGGGAATGGAGGACAGTCGATTTGTGAACGCATTGGTACGATATGTAGTAATGGAAAGACTGATGTGCAACAGATAACAGTACGAAATGAGATGCAAATCGATAATTTGTTAATATCATTCAAGAGTTTATTTATGTGAAGTATTGGCATATGCCTATAATAAATTAAACAAACTGAATGTAAATGAAATGTGACTAAGCAATTCTTATTTTCAGCGGCGGATTCACCATGGGGCTGAATGGGAAATTGCCCCGGGATCCCGCCCCGCAGAAAGGCTTATGGGGTCTCAAGACAGTTGAGAAAATGTAGTTCCCTCCCTCCTCCTAGTGCTTGTTGTTGTAGTAATAGTAGTAATCGAATAAGAAGTGATTGGATTACAGTAGTAGTAGTAAAAGAAGTAGATGTAGTAGTCCTTATTGTTGTAGTAATAGTAGTAATCGAATAAGAAGTGATTGGAGTTACAGTAGTAGTAGTAAAAGAAGTAGATGTAGGCCTAGTAGTGCTTGTTGTTGTAGTAATAGTAGTAATCGAATAAGAAGTGATTGGAGTTACAGCAGTAATAGTAGTAGTAGTAGTAAAAGAAGTAAATGTAGTAGTGCTTGTTGTTGTAGTAATAAAAGTAATCGAACAAGAAATGATTGGAGTGACAGTAGTAGTAGTAAAAGAAGTAGATGTAGTAGTGCTTGTTGTTGTAGTAATAGTAGTAATCGAATTAGAAGTGATTGGAGTTACAGTAGTAGTAGTAAAAGAAATAGATGTAGTTGTGCTTGTTGTTATAGTAATAGTAGTAATCGAATTAAAAGTGATTGTAGTTACAGTAGTTGTAGTAGAAGTAGTAGTAAAAGAAGTAGATGTAGTAGTGCTTTTTGTTGTAGTAATAGTAGTAATCGAATTAAAAGTGATTGTAGTTACAGTAGTTGTAGTAGAAGTAGTAGTAAAAGAAGTAGATGTAGTAGTGCTTTTTGTTGTAGTAATAGTAGTAATCGAATTAGAAGTGACTGTATTTACAGTAGTAGTGGTAGTCGCAGTAAAAGAAGTAGATGCAGTCGTGCTTGTAGTTGGAGTATTGTAGTTATCGATATAAGGGTGTTAGTAGTTGCACTAATAGCAGTATTAGTAGTATTCCAAGTAGAATTGATTGTAATGGTAGTAGTAGTAGTGGTGAAAATAGAAATAGTAGGAGAAGGAGAAGCAGTAGCATCAGTATGACAATACAAAGGCGCAAGAAGCTGGAATACTCTATACATCTATTTATAAACCACAAGAATACAAGAATACAAGAATACAAGAATCTTTATTGCTCAAGTTATATATAACATATGAGCATCCATAATATGTAAAAAATACTATTTACAGTCAACATAATACTATCATTTCCGACTCTGGCGGATGTGAAAATAACACACAAAATAATACAGAGGGCACTACTAGTGGATATATCTCAAGTTAATTAACATTTTTCATAATAATACATGCTAACTTACTGACTGCTTCCAACAACTGTTCATCTTTTGATTTCATAAGCTGTAGAAATTTAAACATATTTGGATTTTTATGATATTTTACTGGCAACAATTTATTTCTTTCATTAGAGAATTTTGGACAGCACAATAAATAATGGAATTCATCTCCTAAATCTCTATTACAAAAGTAGCAGGTTCTGCTCTGGTAATCAATGTTATGGTATCGTCCTGTCTCAACTGGTAATTT